>JAIOJX010000024.1:119944607-120516607 GCA_022376925.1 Tragulus kanchil | reverse complement strand
AGCCCGGTCACTTGGGCCAGTGTCCGAGTCTAGGGTTAGATGGAGCATTTCCATAGAAGCTGATTTTGATTTGAGGCCAGGATTGAGTTGAGAGGCAGCCGCCATGCTTAGGGCGGTGGTTGGTTTATGTGTCGAATCCTCGTTGAGAGAGCTTTGAGAACCTAGTCAGTTGGGCCAGTGTCTGATGCTAGGGTTAGCGCGCGCTTTCCCATAAAAGCTGACTCTGATTTGAGACCTCAATTGAGGAGAGAGACGGCCGCCATGCATAGGGCGGTGATTGGTATATGTGTCGGTACCTCGTTGAGAGGTCATTGAGAGCCCGGTCACTTGGGCCAGGGTTTGAAACTAGGGTTAGGGCGAGCTCTCCTGTTGAAGCTGATTTCATGTGAGACCAGGATTGAGTTGAGAGGCAGCTGCCATGCTTAGGGCGGTGGTTGGTTTATGTGTCGGATCCTCGTGGAGAGAGCTTTGAGAGCCTGGTCACTTGTGCCAGTGTCCGATGCTACGGTTATCATGCGCATTCCCGTAGAATTTGTCTTTGATCTGAAGTCAGGATTTAGTTGAGAGGCAACAGCCATGCTTAGTTAACTGGTTGGCTTATGTGTCGCTTCCTCGTTGGGAGGGAATTCAGAGCCCAGTCACTTTTGCTAGGGTCCAAGGCTAGGGTTAGGGCCGGCTTCCCCGTAGATGGTGACTTTGATTTGAGGCTAGGATTGAGTTGAGAGGCAGCCACCATTCTTAGGGCGGTAGTTGGTTTATGTGTCGGTTCCTCGTTGAAAGGTCATTGAGACCCCCGTCACTTGGGCCAGGTTCCGAGGCTAGTGTTTGGGCGGTCTTTCCATTAGAGCTGATTTCAAGGTGAGGCTAGGATTAAGTTGAGAGCCAGCCGCCATGCTTAGGGCTGTGTTTGGTTTATGTGTCGGATCCTCGTTGAGAGGGCATTGAGAGTCTGGTCAGTTGGGCCAGGGTCCGAGGCTAGGGTTAGGGCGGGCATTTCTGTAGGAGCTGACTTCATTGTGACGCCATGATTGAGTTGTGTGGCAGCTGCCATGCTTAGGGCGCTGGTTGGTTTATGTGTCACTTCCTCGTTGGGAGGGCATTGAGAGCCCAGTCACTTGTGCTATGGTCCAAGGCTAGGGTTAGGGCCCGGCTTCCCCGTAGATGGTGACTTTGTTTTGAGGCCAGGATTGAGTTGAGTGGCAGCCACCTTTCTTAGGGTGGTGGTTGGTTTATGTGTCGGTTCCTCATTGAAAGGGCATTGAGACCCCGGTCACTTGGGCCAGGGTCCCATGCTAGGTTTTGGGCGGGGTTTCCCGTACAGCTGATTTCAAGGTGAGGCTAGGATTAAGTTGAGAGCCAGCCGCCATGCTTAGGGCTGTGTTTGGTTTATGTGTCGGATCCTCGTTGAGAGGGCATTGAGAGTCTGGTCAGTTGGGCCAGGGTCCGAGGCTAGGGTTAGGGCGGGCATTTCTGTAGGAGCTGACTTCATTGTGACGCCATGATTGAGTTGTGTGGCAGCTGCCATGCTTAGGGCGCTGGTTGGTTTATGTGTCACTTCCTCGTTGGGAGGGCATTGAGAGCCCAGTCACTTGTGCTATGGTCCAAGGCTAGGGTTAGGGCCCGGCTTCCCCGTAGATGGTGACTTTGTTTTGAGGCCAGGATTGAGTTGAGTGGCAGCCACCTTTCTTAGGGTGGTGGTTGGTTTATGTGTCGGTTCCTCATTGAAAGGGCATTGAGACCCCGGTCACTTGGGCCAGGGTCCCATGCTAGGTTTTGGGCGGGGTTTCCCGTACAGCTGAATTCAACGTGAGGCCAGGATTGAGTTGAGAGCCAGCAGCCATGCTTAAGGCTGTGTTTGGTTTATGTGTCGGATCCTCGTTGAGAGGGCATTGAGATTCTGGTCAATTGGCCCAGGGTCAAAGGCAAGGGTTAGGGCCTGCTTCCCCTAGATGGTGACTTTGATTTGAGGCTGGTATTGAGTTGTGAGGCAGCCACCATCCTTAGCCCGGTGGCGGGTTTATGTGTCCCTTCTTCGTTGGGATGGCATTGAGACCCCGGTCACTTGTGCCAGGGTCCAAGGCTAGTGTTATGGCCGGCTTCCCCACAGATGGTGACTTTGATTTCAGGAGGGGATGAATTTAGAGGCAGCCACCATTCTTAGGGCTGTGTTTGGTTTATGTGTCGGTTCTTCTGTGAGAGAGTATGAAACCCCGGTCAGTTGGGACACGGTCCGAGGCTAGGGTTTGGGCGGGCTTTCCTGTAGAAGCTGATTTCAATTCGAGGCTAGGATTGAATTGAGAGTCAGCTGCCCTGCTTAGGGCTGTAGTTGATTTATTTGTCGGGTCCTCGTTGAGAGGGCATTGAGAGTCCGGTCACTTCGGCCATGGTCCAAGGCTAGGTTTAGGGCGGGTTTTCCCGTAGAAACTGATTTCAATGTGAGTCCAGGATTGAGTTGAGAAGCAGCCGCCATGCTTAGGGCTGTGGTTGGTTTATGTGTCAGATCCTTGTTGAGAGGGCATTTTGAGTCTGGACATTTGAACCAGGGTCCAAGGCTAGGCTTAGGGCGGGCTTTCCCAAAGATGCTGAAATTGGTTTGTGGCCAAGATTGAGTTGAGAGGCAGCCGCCATGCTTAGGGCGGTGGTTGGTTTATGTGTCCGATCTTGGTTGAGAGGGCATTGAGAGCCCGCTCACTTGCGCCAGTGTCCAAGGCTAGGATAGGGCAGGCTTTCTCAGAGAAGCTGATTTTTTTTGAAGCAAGGATTGAGTGGAGAGGCATCCACCACGCTTAGAGCAGTGTTTGGTTTTAATATCCGTTCCTCCATGAAAGGGCATTGAGAGACTGGTCACTGGTGCCAGGGCCCGAGGCTAGGGTTATGGCGGGCTTTCCCGTAGAGGCTTGCTTTGATTTTAGGTCAGGATTGAGTTGAGAGGCAGCCGCCATGCTTAGGGCGGTGGTTGGTTTATGTGTCCGATCTTGGTTGAGAGGGCATTGAGAGCCCGCTCACTTGCGCCAGTGTCCAAGGCTAGGATAGGGCAGGCTTTCTCAGAGAAGCTGATTTTTTTTGAAGCAAGGATTGAGTGGAGAGGCATCCACCACGCTTAGAGCAGTGTTTGGTTTTAATATCCGTTCCTCCATGAAAGGGCATTGAGAGACTGGTCACTGGTGCCAGGGCCCGAGGCTAGGGTTATGGCGGGCTTTCCCGTAGAGGCTTGCTTTGATTTTAGGTCAGGATTGAGTTGAGAGGCAGCCGCCATGCTTAGGGTGGTGGTTGTTTTATGTGTCGGATCCTGGTTGAGAGGGCATTGAGAGCCCGCTCACTTGCGCCAGTGTCCAAGGCTAGGATAGGGCAGGCTTTCGCAGAGAAGCTGACTTTTTTTGAGGCAAGGATTGAGTGGAGAGGCAGCCACCACGCTTAGAGCAGTGTTTGGTTTTAATATCCGTTCCTCCATGAGAGGGCATTGAGAGACTGGTCACTGGTGCCAGGGCCCGAGGCTAGGGTTACGGCGGGCTTTCCCGTAGAGGCTTGCTTTGATTTTAGGTCAGGATTGAGTTGAGAGGCAGCCACCATGATTAGGGTGGTGGTTGGTTTGTGTCGGATCCTCTTTGAGAGGGCATTGAGAGCCCAGTCACTTGGGCCAGGGTCCGAGGCTTGGGTTAGGGTGGGCATTTCTGTAGAAGCTGACTTCAGTGTGACGCCAGGATTCAGTTGAGTGGCAGCCGCCATGCTTAGGGCGGTGGATGGCTCATGTGTCGGTTCCTCGTTGACATGGCATTGAGAGACCGGTCACATGGGCCAGGGTCCGAGGCTAGGGTTAGGGTGGGCTTTCCTGAAGAAACTGACTTTATTTAAGGCCACGATTGAGTTGAGAGGAAGCAGCCATTCTTAGGGCAGTGGTTGGTTTATGTGTCGGATCCTCTTTGAGAGGACATTGAGAGCCCGGTCACTTGGACCAGGTTCCGAGTCTAGGGTTAGGGCGGGCTTTCCCGTAGAAGCTGACGTTGATTTGAGGCTAGGATTGAGTTGAGAGGCAGCGCCATGCTTAGTTAACTGGTTGGCTTATGTGTCGCTTCCTCGTTGGGAGGGAATTCAGAGCCCAGTCACTTTTGCTAGGGTCCAAGGCTAGGGTTAGGGCCGGCTTCCCCGTAGATGGTGACTTTGATTTGAGGCCAGGATTGAGTTGAGAGGCAGCCACCATTCTTAGGGCGGTAGTTGGTTTATGTGTCGGTTCCTCGTTGAAAGGTCATTGAGACCCCCGTCACTTGGGCCAGGGTCCGAGGCTAGTGTTTGGGCGGTCTTTCCATTAGAGCTGATTTCAAGGTGAGGCCACGATTGAGTTGAGAGGAAGCAGCCATTCTTAGGGCAGTGGTTGGTTTATGTGTCGGATCCTCTTTGAGAGGACATTGAGAGCCCGGTCACTTGGACCAGGTTCCGAGTCTAGGGTTAGGGCGGGCTTTCCCGTAGAAGCTGACGTTGATTTGAGGCTAGGATTGAGTTGAGAGGCAGCGCCATGCTTAGTTAACTGGTTGGCTTATGTGTCGCTTCCTCGTTGGGAGGGAATTCAGAGCCCAGTCACTTTTGCTAGGGTCCAAGGCTAGGGTTAGGGCCGGCTTCCCCGTAGATGGTGACTTTGATTTGAGGCCAGGATTGAGTTGAGAGGCAGCCACCATTCTTAGGGCGGTAGTTGGTTTATGTGTCGGTTCCTCGTTGAAAGGTCATTGAGACCCCCGTCACTTGGGCCAGGGTCCGAGGCTAGTGTTTGGGCGGTCTTTCCATTAGAGCTGATTTCAAGGTGAGGCTAGGATTAAGTTGAGAGCCAGCCGCCATGCTTAGGGCTGTGTTTGGTTTATGTGTCGGATCCTCGTTGAGAGGGCATTGAGAGTCTGGTCAGTTGGGCCAGGGTCCGAGGCTAGGGTTAGGGCGGGCATTTCTGTAGAAGCTGACTTCAATGTGACGCCATGATTGAGTTGTGTGGCAGCCTCCATGCTTAGGGCGCTGGTTGGTTTATGTGTCGCTTCCTCGTTGGGAGGGCATTGAGAGTCCGGTCACTTCGGCCATGGTCCAAGGCTAGGGTTAGGGCGGGTTTTCCCGTAGAAGCTGATTTCAATGTGAGTCCAGGATTGAGTTGAGCAGCAGCCGCCATGCTTAGGGCTGTGGTTGGTTTATGTG
This sequence comes from Tragulus kanchil, assembly GCA_022376925.1. Taxonomy (NCBI): domain Eukaryota; kingdom Metazoa; phylum Chordata; class Mammalia; order Artiodactyla; family Tragulidae; genus Tragulus; species Tragulus kanchil. Next base: position 120,511,438 of record JAIOJX010000024.1, on the reverse strand, counting down.
TCGGATCCTTGTTGAGAGGGCATTGTGAGTCTGGACATTTGAACCAGGATCCGAGGCTAGGCTTAGGGCGGGCTTTCCCAAAGATGCTGAAATTGGTTTGTGGCCAAGATTGAGTTGAGAGGCAGCCGCCATGCTTAGGGCTGTGGTTGGTTTCTGTCTTGGTTCCTCGTTGAGAGGGCAATAAGAGACCGGTCACTTGGGCCAGCGTCCGAGGCTAGGGTTAGGGTGGGCTTTCCTGAAGAAACTGACATTTATTTGAGGCCAGGATTGACTTGAGAGGCAGCCTCCATTCTTATAGAGGTGGTTGGTTTATATGACGGATCTTCTTTAAGAGGGCATTGAGAGCCAGTCACTTGGCCCAGTGTCTGTAGCTAGGGTTAGGGCGGGCTTTCCCTTAGAAGCTGACTTTGATTTATGGCCAGGATTGAGTTGAGAAGCAGCCGCCACGCTTAGCGCGGTGGTTTGTTTATGTGCCGCTTCCACGTTTAGAGGGCATTTAGAGTCTGGCCAATTGGGCCAGAGTCCAAGGCTAGATCTAGGGAAGGCTTTCCCATAGATGGTGACTTTTATATGAGGCCGGGATTGAGTTGAGCGGCAGCCACTATTCTTAGGGCGGTGGTTGGTTTATGTGTCGATTCCTCGTTGAGTGGGAATAGAGACCCCGGTCACTTGGGCCAGGGAACGAGGCTAGGGTTATGGCGAGCTTTCCCGTAGAAGCTGATTTCAATGTGAGGCCACGATTGAGTTGAGAGGCAGCCACCATGCTTAGGGCTGATGTTGTTCTATGTGTTTGTTTCTCTTTGACAGGGTGTTAAGAGACTGGTCACTTGGGCCAGGGTCCGAGGCTAGGGTAAGGACGGGCTTTCCCGCAGAAGCTGATGTCAATGTGAGTCCAGGATTGAGTTGAGATGCAGCCGCCATGCTTAGGGCGGTGGTTGGTTTATGTGTCGGTTACTCGTTGAGAGGGAATAGAGACCCCGGTCACTTGGGCCAGGGACTGAGTCTAGGGTTAGGGCTGGCTTTCCCGTCGAAGCTGATTTCAATGTGAGGCCAGGATTGAGTTGAGAGCCAGCTGCCATGCTTAGGGCTGATGTTGTTCTATGTGTTTGTTTCTCTTTGACAGGGTGTTAAGAGACTGGTCACTTGGGCCAGGGTCCGAGGCTAGGGTAAGGACGGGCTTTCCCGCAGAAGCTGATGTCAATGTGAGTCCAGGATTGAGTTTATAGGCAGCTGCCATTCTTAGGGCGGTGGTTGTTTTATGTGTCGTTTCCTCATTGAGAGGGCATTGCGACCCCAGTCACTTGGGCCTGGGTCCGAGGCTAGGGTTAGGGCGGGCTTTCCTGCAGAAGCTGATTTCAATGTGAGTCCCGGATTGAGTTGACAGGCAGCCGCCATTCTTACGACGGTGGTTGGTTGATATGTCGGATCCTCTTTGAGTGGGCATTGAAAGCCTGATCACTTGGGCCAGGGCCTGAGGCTAGGGTTAGGGCGGGCTTTCCCGTAGAAGCTGACTTTGATTTGAGGCCAGGATTGAGTTGAAAGTCAGCCGCCATGCTTAGTGTGTTGGTTGTTTTATGTGTCGGTTCCTCGGTGAGAGGGCTTTCAGAGCCCGGTCACTTGGGCCAGGGCCTGAGGCTAGGGTTAGGGTGGGCTTTCCCATAGAAGCTGACTTTGATTTGAGGCCAGGATGAGTTGAGAGGTAGCCGCCATGCTTAGAGTGGTGGTTGGTGTATGTGTCGCTTCCTCATTGGGAGGGCATTTAGAGCCCGGTCACTTGTGCCAGGGTCCAAGGCTAGGGTTAGGGCCGGCTTCCCCATAGATGGTGACTGATTTGAGGCCGGGATTGAGTTCAGAGGCAGCCACCATTCTTAGGGCGGTGGTTGGTTTATGTGTCGGTTTCTCTTTGGGAGGGAATAGAGATCCCGGTCACTTGGGCCAGGGACCGAGGCTAGGGTTAGGACGGGCTTTCCCATAGAAGCTGATTTCAGTGTGAGGCCACGATTGAGTTGAGAGGCAATCGCCATGCTTAGGGCTGTGGTTGGTTTATGTGTCAGATCCTCGTTGAGAGGGCATTGTGAGTCCAGTCATTTGAACCAGGGTCCGAGGTTAGGTTTAGAGCGGGTTTTCCCGAAGTTTCTGGGAAGATTTCTTCTTACTTCATGTGCCTGAACCAAGTGCCCCTCTGCCCATGCCTAGCCAGCCCTGGAGAAAGCAGCATCTGGCAAGGCGTTCCTCCTGCGAGGGCGGGAGAAACACGGTTATCAGAGAGGGGCAAGGACCATTCCAGCTCGGCCCCCACCACAGGGCAGCCAGGGCTCCCAGGTCCACCGCGGACTTGGGGAACTCTGAAGACTGGACAGGAAGCCTTCTAGGAAGAGCGGTTACCTCCCCGGCCCCCCACCACGGTCCAGGACGTTGAGTATGAATCCCAGGAGGGTGCTTTGTCCTCGCCAGGCAAGGCTACCCACAGCCGGAGCCCCTCCCTGTCTAGCTCAGTTGTAGAAAAGCTGAAAGAAAGGGGTCAGGCTTGAACTGCAGCCCCAGGAAGACAGACCATACTCAGATGTGGAGAGGAGTCAGGAGACCTGACCTCAGATAGCTGCTCAGGACCAAGGTCTGGGAAAGGTGGTGTCGGCGAAGCACGAATGAGAGAGGAAAAAACAGACGCAGCCCGTTTCCAAACACACTACAATCAGAAAACAACATCCACAGAGGAGTCCACTCAGAAAAATACTCCATTCTGGGGGGAAAAAAATTACGTAAGGGGTAAATTAACTATAAATGTCTATAAAACTTAAGACCGTGACTAAAAAGCAAATGTATGGGACTTCCCTGCTGGCTCAGTGGTAAAGAATCCACCTGACAATGCAGAAGACATAGGTTCAATCCCTGATTCAGGAAGGTCACACATGCCAAGGAGCAACAAAGCCCGTGCACCCCAGCTTGAGAACCACAACTACGGCTGCCCGCTTGCCTCAGAGCCTACACTCCCCATAAGAGGAGCCCCCACAGGTCACCTAGAGAGCGGCCACCACTCAGCTCATCCAGGGAAAAGCCCGTGCAGCCATGAAGACCCAGCAGTGCCAAATGTAAATTTAAAAAAAAAAAAAAAAAGGCAAAACTAAAGCTGGTAGTTTCTTGTAAAGAAAAGAAAAAAAAAACCGCAAGTTGCAGTCTGCATTGGAACTTCTTGAATTCACAGTATATTCTTTAAAGTTTTTTTTTTTTTTTTAAATTTGGGTTTTTAAAACTATTTATTTGGTTGTGCTGAGTCTTAGTTACAGCATATGGAATCTTAGTTCCCTGACTAGGCATGGAACCGGGGCCCCTGCTTTGGGACCAGCCTTAGTGGCCAAAGGACTAGACCTTCAGCTTTAGCATCTGTCCTTCTAGTGAATATTCAGGGTGAAAACACACATGCGGAGGTGAAAAGGAATTTCTATGTATGTGTGCGCGTGCGTGTAGTCTACCCCCTCCCCACCTCAAGCACGCCATTTCTCTTGTTCGTGAATCTGCATTCTGGGCATGGCTTTTCTGGACAGCTCCCCTCTCCTTCCTGCGACGTCTTGAAGGCTGGGGCTGGAGCATTTGAAGGCTCACTCACTCACCTGTCTGTACTGGGGCTGGGCCAGGCTGGGCTCTCTGGGCATCTCTATCTGTGTATGGCTCCTGTACATGGCCACTCCACTCTGGTGGCTTCAGGAGTCAACAGACGTGGTTCCCAGACCTTTTAAAAACTTTTATTTATTTTCAGCTTTAGATAGCTGCTCAGGACCAAGGTCTGGGAAAGGTGGTGTCGGCGAAGCACGAATGAGAGAGGAAAAAACAGACGCAGCCCGCTTTCCAAACACACTACAATCAGAAAACAACATCCACAGAGGAGTCCACTCAGAAAAATACTCCATTCTGGGGGGAAAAAAATTACGTAAGGGGTAAATTAACTATAAATGTCTATAAAACTTAAGACCGTGACTAAAAAGCAAATGTATGGGACTTCCCTGCTGGCTCAGTGGTAAAGAATCCACCTGACAATGCAGAAGACATAGGTTCAATCCCTGATTCAGGAAGGTCACACATGCCAAGGAGCAACAAAGCCCGTGCACCCCAGCTTGAGAACCACAACTACGGCTGCCCGCTTGCCTCAGAGCCTACACTCCCCATAAGAGGAGCCCCCACAGGTCACCTAGAGAGCGGCCACCACTCAGCTCATCCAGGGAAAAGCCCGTGCAGCCATGAAGACCCAGCAGTGCCAAATGTAAATTTAAAAAAAAAAAAAAAAAGGCAAAACTAAAGCTGGTAGTTTCTTGTAAAGAAAAGAAAAAAAAAACCGCAAGTTGCAGTCTGCATTGGAACTTCTTGAATTCACAGTATATTCTTTAAAGTTTTTTTTTTTTTTTTTAATTGGTTTTAAAACTATTTATTTGGTTGTGCTGAGTCTTAGTTACAGCATATGGAATCTTAGTTCCCTGACTAGGCATGGAACCGGGGCCCCTGCTTTGGGACCAGCCTTAGTGGCCAAAGGACTAGACCTTCAGCTTTAGCATCTGTCCTTCTAGTGAATATTCAGGGTGAAAACACACATGCGGAGGTGAAAAGGAATTTCTATGTATGTGTGCGCGTGCGTGTAGTCTACCCCCTCCCCACCTCAAGCACGCCATTTCTCTTGTTCGTGAATCTGCATTCTGGGCATGGCTTTTCTGGACAGCTCCCCTCTCCTTCCTGCGACGTCTTGAAGGCTGGGGCTGGAGCATTTGAAGGCTCACTCACTCACCTGTCTGTACTGGGGCTGGGCCAGGCTGGGCTCTCTGGGCATCTCTATCTGTGTATGGCCCCTGTACATGGCCACTCCACTCTGGTGGCTTCAGGAGTCAACGAAGACGTGGTTCCCAGACCTTTTTAAAAAACTTTTATTTATTTTCAGCTGTGCTGGATCTTTGTTCCTGCACTGGCTGATTCCTGCTTACAGTGTGTGGGCTTCTCATGTTGCAAAGGATGGACTCTAGGCACATGGGCTTCCGTAGTTGTGTCTCGCAGGCTCTAGAGCTCAGGCTCAATGGCTGTGGTGCCCGGGCTTAGGGTTTAGGTGCCCCATGTCATGTGGGATCTTCCTGGACCAAGGATTGAATCCATGTCCCCTGCATTGGCAGGCAGACTCTTTACCACTGAGCCACCAGGGAAGCCCTGGTTTTCATGTCTTCGTCGCAGGTGGAGGAGCCAGAGCTGGCCAGGTCTGAGATCTATTGCTAGCAAAAGCAAGTTCACGAAACCACCATAGAGGGCCACTTTGCAATACATACCGGAAGGTAAAAATTTGTTTGTTCCAGCAATTCCACTGCTAGGAATTTGCCCCTTGGAAATAAACACAAGTTTACCAAAGTATGTGGTAACATATATTAAAATGCCCAGGGCAACACTGTATGAACTCATGAGACCCTGAAAACTCAGTGCTCATCAGCCAGGAGCGTGTAGGTGAATCGTGGGGCAAAGCTCCCCACCACCCGGCTCCCCTTTACCACCTCCAAACACGGCCTGCACCACGGACACGCCCTCCCAACCCGCCCCCACCCGCCCTGCTCTCAGCTTCCCGTCCATGAGCCCTGGAACCCGCTGCAGCTGAAGTCCTTCAGGCCTCCCTGCTCCACCAGACCCTCCACCTGCCCCCCCACATCCTCCAGCTCCAGCCTTCCTCCTCAGCACCGGGCTGTGCAAGGCCTGGGGCTCCCAAGAGAAGGGTGGGGCCAGGCTAGCCCGGGGCCAGGCATCAGGAGCACAGGCTCTATCGCCTGGTAAAGCAGTTCCATACCTCAACAGCCACCTTGTTGAGGCAGATTTTATTTTTTAAAACATATTTGTTTCAGTTGCCGTCTTAGTTGCGGCACGTGGGCTCTAGTTCTCTGACCAGGGATGGAGCCTGGGCCCCCAGCACCGGGAGCCACTCCACTCTGGTGGCTTCAGGAGTCAACGAAGACGTGGTTCCCAGACCTTTTTAAAAAACTTTTATTTATTTTCAGCTGTGCTGGATCTTTGTTCCTGCACTGGCTGATTCCTGCTTACAGTGTGTGGGCTTCTCATGTTGCAAAGGATGGACTCTAGGCACATGGGCTTCCGTAGTTGTGTCTCGCAGGCTCTAGAGCTCAGGCTCAATGGCTGTGGTGCCCGGGCTTAGGGTTTAGGTGCCCCATGTCATGTGGGATCTTCCTGGACCAAGGATTGAATCCATGTCCCCTGCATTGGCAGGCAGACTCTTTACCACTGAGCCACCAGGGAAGCCCTGGTTTTCATGTCTTCGTCGCAGGTGGAGGAGCCAGAGCTGGCCAGGTCTGAGATCTATTGCTAGCAAAAGCAAGTTCACGAAACCACCTTAGAGGGCCACTTTGCAATACATACCGGAAGGTAAAAATTTGTTTGTTCCAGCAATTCCACTGCTAGGAATTTGCCCCTTGGAAATAAACACAAGTTTACCAAAGTATGTGGTAACATATATTAAAATGCCCAGGGCAACACTGTATGAACTCATGAGACCCTGAAAACTCAGTGCTCATCAGCCAGGAGCGTGTAGGTGAATCGTGGGGCAAAGCTCCCCACCACCCGGCTCCCCTTTACCACCTCCAAACACGGCCTGCACCACGGACACGCCCTCCCAACCCGCCCCCACCCGCCCTGCTCTCAGCTTCCCGTCCATGAGCCCTGGAACCCGCTGCAGCTGAAGTCCTTCAGGCCTCCCTGCTCCACCAGACCCTCCACCTGCCCCCCCACATCCTCCAGCTCCAGCCTTCCTCCTCAGCACCGGGCTGTGCAAGGCCTGGGGCTCCCAAGAGAAGGGTGGGGCCAGGCTAGCCCGGGGCCAGGCATCAGGAGCACAGGCTCTATCGCCTGGTAAAGCAGTTCCATACCTCAACAGCCACCTTGTTGAGGCAGATTTTATTTTTTAAAACATATTTGTTTCAGTTGCCGTCTTAGTTGCGGCACGTGGGCTCTAGTTCTCTGACCAGGGATGGAGCCTGGGCCCCCAGCACCGGGAGCGCACGTGTCTAGTGCAGGCATGTGACTGCCAGGGGAGTCCCAGAGGCAGATTCTCTAAGTGAATGGACCCCTCTTGCACAGGAACCTTCTAAATAAATCTTCACTGTCATAGTTCTTATTCATAAAGGTGTACTGTTTCTCTGAGAGACCCCGCAAACTTGTCTAAGCTCAAGACCTCTCCCAAAACCTTCATCACTCACCAGTCCCGCTTGGTGCTGTGCCCGACTCTCCACTGGCCTTCCTGCTGCCCTCCTGACCACAGGGCCTTTGAATGGACAGTTTCCTCTGTCTCCTTACTTGCCTCCCTGCCCATCCCAAGACCCCTCCACTCCTTGGTACTGTAGCTCTTTCCTAATGGCGGCCACGTCACTTTGTACAGGATTACTGTTTGTCTTTCCGTGACTATTTCACAATGGTAAAGGGTGCACGTACACTCTCCCTGGCGCCCAGGGGAGCCCAGCGTGTAACAGACGCTTGGTCAGCACAGGCTGACGTGGCTGCACGTCCCACGGGAGGCAATGCGACAGGCGTGCAGGCTGTGACACAGAGATACGGCTCAGAGGAAACACGAGGTCCTGGGCAGGGTGAAGGGCGTACCCGCTCCTGTTTAAAGACACAACCATCCAATCAGGACAGTGGCCCTGCACTTGGCCATCGTGGCTGCCGATGCCAGAAGCCCAACAAAGGGCTCAAGGATAAACTGGAAACACCCGTGGACCAATCTGGTTTCAGGCGCGGTGCCCGCAGGGGTTTGGCCAAGCCCTAACCCCTGAGCTGAAGTCCTTCAGGCCTCCTGCTCCACCAGACCCTCCACCTGCCCCCCCACATCCTCCAGCTCCAGCCTTCCTCCTCAGCACCGGGCTGTGCAAGGCCTGGGGCTCCCAAGAGAAGGGTGGGGCCAGGCTAGCCCGGGGCCAGGCATCAGGAGCACAGGCTCTATCGCCTGGTAAAGCAGTTCCATACCTCAACAGCCACCTTGTTGAGGCAGATTTTATTTTTTAAAACATATTTGTTTCAGTTGCCGTCTTAGTTGCGGCACGTGGGCTCTAGTTCTCTGACCAGGGATGGAGCCTGGGCCCCCAGCACCGGGAGCGCACGTGTCTAGTGCAGGCATGTGACTGCCAGGGGAGTCCCAGAGGCAGATTCTCTAAGTGAATGGACCCCTCTTGCACAGGAACCTTCTAAATAAATCTTCACTGTCATAGTTCTTATTCATAAAGGTGTACTGTTTCTCTGAGAGACCCCGCAAACTTGTCTAAGCTCAAGACCTCTCCCAAAACCTTCATCACTCACCAGTCCCGCTTGGTGCTGTGCCCGACTCTCCACTGGCCTTCCTGCTGCCCTCCTGACCACAGGGCCTTTGAATGGACAGTTTCCTCTGTCTCCTTACTTGCCTCCCTGCCCATCCCAAGACCCCTCCACTCCTTGGTACTGTAGCTCTTTCCTAATGGCGGCCACGTCACTTTGTACAGGATTACTGTTTGTCTTTCCGTGACTATTTCACAATGGTAAAGGGTGCACGTACACTCTCCCTGGCGCCCAGGGGAGCCCAGCGTGTAACAGACGCTTGGTCAGCACAGGCTGACGTGGCTGCACGTCCCACGGGAGGCAATGCGACAGGCGTGCAGGCTGTGACACAGAGATACGGCTCAGAGGAAACACGAGGTCCTGGGCAGGGTGAAGGGCGTACCCGCTCCTGTTTAAAGACACAACCATCCAATCAGGACAGTGGCCCTGCACTTGGCCATCGTGGCTGCCGATGCCAGAAGCCCAACAAAGGGCTCAAGGATAAACTGGAAACACCCGTGGACCAATCTGGTTTCAGGCGCGGTGCCCGCAGGGGTTTGGCCAACCCCACCAGGACTCGGTTCTCTCTCTTGCTTCTCCCCCACCCCTGCTCCAGCTCCCCTGGAGGGGCAAGGAGGCAGCGGTGTCTCCAGCCCCACGCCCCTGGGGTCAAGTTGTGCAAGAGAGAACACCTCTTCCCAAGCGGCTCCTGCAAGCTCACCCTAGCGTTCATTCCACCGGGAGTCGGGGGCCTGCAAGCCAACATTCCCCCCGCTGTCCCACCAATCCCAGCACTGAACAGAAGAGAGTGTGTGGATCCTTATAGGGAAACCTGAACAGTCACCAAAATAAGAGGACTTAGATGCCATGAGGCCGAAACAAATGTGTCACTTTAAACTGGTAAATGTACTTTTTTTTGAAAACAAATGAACAGTGGCTTCCACCAGGAGGGCAGGGTGTGGGGATGTTTCACTGCGTGCCATTCTTTAACGATAAGGTTTTCTAAACTTTTTTTACTTTGCTAAAATCACGATGGAAGCTGTTTTTGCTGTTTTTAAACAATTAATTTTAGTTCTTGGACAGGACAGCTGGGTATAAACTCTGTCACTCTCACTCAGAGCAGGCCATGAGACAGGAATGGCAACGTGGGACGTAACAGGCAGCACACTGGAGCAGTACCACACAGCATCACCACAAGCTTAGGCACTTGATCAGAGGAACGTGTTTAGAAGTGAACGAGGTTATCGAGGCTTCTGCAAAGGACGCTGCCGAGGCACGAGCCACACCCTGGAAAGCCATCACATGAGCCGGGGCACGTGGCTCACGACACAGGCGTGACCTTCCTAAGTCTGGCTGGACAGAGCCCCTGGACTCAAGAGACCCGTCAAACCTGACCCAGACCAAGCGTTCTCCGCAGTGGGGAAGGGCTCAGCTCGGAGTAGCTCCACAGGAAGCTCCGCCCAGGACGTCAGGGGCAGTACTTTCTGTTCTCTGGTCTGCCCGAGATTCCTGGAGTCCTGGGCAGGGTGAAGGCGTACCGCTCCTGTTTAAAGACACAACCATCCAATCAGGACAGTGGCCCTGCACTTGGCCATCGTGGCTGCCGATGCCAGAAGCCCAACAAAGGGCTCAAGGATAAACTGGAAACACCCGTGGACCAATCTGGTTTCAGGCGCGGTGCCCGCAGGGGTTTGGCCAACCCCACCAGGACTCGGTTCTCTCTCTTGCTTCTCCCCCACCCCTGCTCCAGCTCCCCTGGAGGGGCAAGGAGGCAGCGGTGTCTCCAGCCCCACGCCCCTGGGGTCAAGTTGTGCAAGAGAGAACACCTCTTCCCAAGCGGCTCCTGCAAGCTCACCCTAGCGTTCATTCCACCGGGAGTCGGGGGCCTGCAAGCCAACATTCCCCCCGCTGTCCCACCAATCCCAGCACTGAACAGAAGAGAGTGTGTGGATCCTTATAGGGAAACCTGAACAGTCACCAAAATAAGAGGACTTAGATGCCATGAGGCCGAAACAAATGTGTCACTTTAAACTGGTAAATGTACTTTTTTTTGAAAACAAATGAACAGTGGCTTCCACCAGGAGGGCAGGGTGTGGGGATGTTTCACTGCGTGCCATTCTTTAACGATAAGGTTTTCTAAACTTTTTTTACTTTGCTAAAATCACGATGGAAGCTGTTTTTGCTGTTTTTAAACAATTAATTTTAGTTCTTGGACAGGACAGCTGGGTATAAACTCTGTCACTCTCACTCAGAGCAGGCCATGAGACAGGAATGGCAACGTGGGACGTAACAGGCAGCACACTGGAGCAGTACCACACAGCATCACCACAAGCTTAGGCACTTGATCAGAGGAACGTGTTTAGAAGTGAACGAGGTTATCGAGGCTTCTGCAAAGGACGCTGCCGAGGCACGAGCCACACCCTGGAAAGCCATCACATGAGCCGGGGCACGTGGCTCACGACACAGGCGTGACCTTCCTAAGTCTGGCTGGACAGAGCCCCTGGACTCAAGAGACCCCGTCAAACCTGACCCAGACCAAGCGTTCTCCGCAGTGGGGAAGGGCTCAGCTCGGAGTAGCTCCACAGGAAGCTCCGCCCAGGACGTCCAGGGGGCAGTACTTTCTGTTCTCTGGTCTGCCCGAGATTCCTGGAGTCCTGAGGGCTGTGCAGCCTCCGGAGCTCCACGCAGTGCTCCCGCGGCACGTTCTCCGTTTCACAGTATTGGACGTGGTGTCTGCATGACCGAGAGCCTGATTCAACCAAGTCCAGAGTCTTACGTTCATCTGATGAGAACCTGGTACCTTTCAGTTACTAGAAACAGAAAGCGCAGACACAGCAGGCTGTGGGCTGGAGCAGGTGGAGCGAGCGGACGGTGCCATGGTCCAGCCAGACTCCCCGCCTGTCAGTGGGAAGAAGCCACGCCTCCAGGTCTCCACTTAAAGTGAGTTTAGGGTGAACGGGGTTTGGTCAGTGTCCCGTGTGAATTACAGAACCGCTGTCCTCATCCTGGAAGCCTCTTAAACAGCAGCCCTCACGCTGACCAGAGACCGCCACACAGCAGCCGTGTCCTGGCAGAGGCGGACCCGTGGCATGTGCTGCGGCTGCCCTCACAGCTCCTCCCTCTGACTCCCAGCCCGATTGTCTGCCTTTGAAGCCTGGGTTTTCGGCTCTCGCTCCTTCTTCTTTTTGCTCTTCTCTTGCTTGGTCTGATTCTTCTCTTTGCTTCCTCCCCCTTTGCCGGGGTACACCTGGCCCTCCAGAGTCACGTCGGCACACCTGTCCTGACTCACCAGGAAGTCCTTGATCTCCCACGCGTAGCCCCCGTCTCGCAGCATGAAGATGGCTCGGTCTGCCCCCACGATGAACCTGGACGGAGAGGTGGGGCCACGGTCAGCGCACAGCTAGCGGGCGCGCCAGTCAGAGGGCCTGGGGCCCCTCGCTAAGGGCAGCCCTTCGAGTTTTGCACGAGCCAAGCGCTGCCGAGGCGCCCCTGGAAAGCCATCACATGAGCCGGGCACGTGGCTCACGACACAGGCGGGACCTTCCTAAGCCTGGCCGGACCGAGCCCCTGGACTCAAGAGACCCCGTCAAACCTGACCCCGACCACGCGTTCTCCGCAGTGGGGAAGGGCTCAGCTCGGAGTAGCTCCACAGGAAGCTCCGACCAGGACGTCAGGGGCAGTACTTTCTGTTCTCTGGTCTGCCCGAGATTCCTGGAGTCCTGAGGGCTGTGCAGCCTCCGGAGCTCCACGCAGTGCTCCCGCTGCACGTTCTCCGTTTCACAGTATTGGACGTGGTGTCTGCATGACCGAGAGCCTGATTCAACCAAGTCCAGAGTCTTACGTTCATCTGATGAGAACCTGGTACCTTTCAGTTACTAGAAACAGAAAGCGCAGACACAGCAGGCTGTGGGCTGGAGCAGGTGGAGCGAGCGGACGGTGCCATGGTCCAGCCAGACTCCCCGCCTGTCAGTGGGAAGAAGCCACGCCTCCAGGTCTCCACTTAAAGTGAGTTTAGGGTGAACGGGGTTTGGTCAGTGTCCCGTGTGAATTACAGAACCGCTGTCCTCATCCTGGAAGCCTCTTAAACAGCAGCCCTCACGCTGACCAGAGACCGCCACACAGCAGCCGTGTCCTGGCAGAGGCGGACCCGTGGCATGTGCTGCGGCTGCCCTCACAGCTCCTCCCTCTGACTCCCAGCCCGATTGTCTGCCTTTGAAGCCTGGGTTTTCGGCTCTCGCTCCTTCTTCTTTTTGCTCTTCTCTTGCTTGGTCTGATTCTTCTCTTTGCTTCCTCCCCCTTTGCCGGGGTACACCTGGCCCTCCAGAGTCACGTCGGCACACCTGTCCTGACTCACCAGGAAGTCCTTGATCTCCCACGCGTAGCCCCCGTCTCGCAGCATGAAGATGGCTCGGTCTGCCCCCACGATGAACCTGGACGGAGAGGTGGGGCCACGGTCAGCGCACAGCTAGCGCGGGGCGCGCCAGTCAGAGGGGCCTGGGGCCCCTCGCTAAGGGCAGCCCTTTCGAGTTCTACATGAACACCAGACAAAGCGTTCCAGCTGCAGACGTTCACTGCTGGAAACCACTGGCTGGCTCAGTAACTGGGTAACAGCTCACATCAAAAGGGAAAGAGAACCGGGTCCTGTGTGTGGTGTGGGGGCTCCTCCAGGTGGAGTCAGGAGGGGTCTGGGGAGGCAGCAGACAGGCAGGGCCCGGGTTCTCTGCCTGGAGGGGAGGCTGACTATTCTACATCCTCAAAACCAGCTGAGGTTTCAAGTGAGAAAAGGCCTCTGCCAGCAGAGGCCGGCAAAAAGCCAGTTAGGGTCGGGTCCTAAGAGGCCCACAGAGGGCTCAGCGCCTGGACAGAACTCCTAACCCTCGAAGTTAAAGGCCAGCAGCCAGGAAGGCCTGTACCCAGCAGGCCCCGAGAAGCAGCGAGGGACAGAACAGAGCCAGGTGGTAGAGGGACCGCGAGTGTGGCGGTGGGTACAGTTCTGTTCCCAAGGGGCTACGGCTACACCAGCCGCTGCCATATATAACGACCGCCCCCTCCAGACAGGGGTGAGAGCTCCGGCCCATCCAGCACTGCACTCACCCGTTCCCCAAGTGTCTACTTCCGCTCACAAAAGCTTCTCCCATCCTAGACATGCTGAGAATCCCTTTCCATTCCTTTTATACTTCCCAAACTAAGATCCCCAAAGACCCCACATTTCAGAAACTGTTACTGAGAAAGAAAAATGAGAATCCCTTGAACCTGCATCTCAGGATCAGACTGAGCCGTGGCGACCAGGCTCCTCTACTTTAAAGGAACAGAGTCTGGTCCAAGCTTCTGGGTGCACACGGCTACCCAGAAGGGCTTCTCCCGAGGGCAGGAACTTCTAAAGGGAGAGCCACGCCGTCAGACTACAACTAAGGCTCAGCTATGCAGCTTCTCACTCAGACTAAGGAGAAGGTAAAGATACAGAGATAAATGGCTTTAGGATCAACTGAGATATTCAAACAAACAAAAAATTTCCTGGCTTTGACCAAACCTGAGTATTCTTCAAAGGGAAAAACAGACTAGGTAAATCAACAGGTGTAAAAGAAGACCGACCAGCCGGAAAAGGTCCAGGGCCCTGCTAAGTACTGCCAGGAAGGACACCCCATCCCAGTGACACCCAGCACCCAGCACAACCCGCGGGCCCAGCGCAGCGGCAGCATTACCTCTGGACGTCGTAGTTGGCATTGAACAGGCTGCCCTGCCACAGGCTGGTGATCTCCTCTGTCTCCTTCTCGGTGGGGTTTCCGGACACGGTGACGAACATCATGAGCGTCTTGCCCTTCTTGGTCATCTTCAGGATGCTCTCGGGCTTGCCCGGGTCTATCTGTGAGAAGTCTATGGGAGCGGAGGGTCTCTTGTGCTCCGGGAGGTCGCCTTCTTCTATGTCGTCATCCTTCTGTTGGGGGGAAGTGACACAGTGAGCAGTGAGACCCCAAGGTAGGCACATCTTCCCATGCTGTCCAGTGCAGAGTGACGACCTGAACGACAGCAGGCGGGCTTCCCTGGAGCTCCCGTGGCTGTGAAGCTGTCTGCCAGTATAGGGGACATGGGTTGGGCCCCTGATCCAGGAAGATCCCACGTGCTGCGGGGCCACTAACACTGTACGCCATGATTGATCCTGTGCTCTAGAATCCACGAGCTACAACCACTGAAACCTGGGCAACTAACGCCTGTGCTCCACAAGAGAAGCCACCTCTGAGAGAAGCCCGGCACGGCAGCTACAGAAAGCCTGCGAGCAACCAAGACCCAGCGCAGCCAAAAATAAACCACGATTTAACACAAATAAATGATAACAGAAAAAAGCCAGCCCAGAGGTTTCCTCCTCTATCTGGCTTTAGGCTTAAGTCTAAGCTTCGGGCAGCACTCGTCGCTCCAGGCCCCGAGGCACCCATCAGAGTGCCCCTACCTAATGGCTTCCTAGAGACTTCTCACTCTCAACGAGCCTACCCAGGATGGGCAACTGTAAGTAACAACGGCCACATCCGGAAAGTAAGAAAGTGCTCGGAGAATTACGGGACGTGTCAGGATGAGACAGATGCTGGCGTGAAGGCAGAGCTTGTGGGCCTGATCCGGAATAATCAGAAAATCAAAATAAAGACAGAACGGTTTATAACTTCCCAACTAAAATAAGAACCACTGGATTCGGGCCCACAGAAATAAACGAGTGAATTAATTACTGGTGGCAGAGTGCCAACTAATAAATTGAAGATACTTGAATTAAAGCACACCAAAGAACTCGCTGTTCCTTAGAGAAAAGGCTGATTCCACTGAAGAAGAGAAACCAGTGCTGCTTGAGGTTACCTTTCGGACGAGCCCAGACAGCACCGTGGTGAGTGAAGGAGACGACCACAGATACACTGTGTGAGTCTATCTATAGGAAACGCCCAGAGCAGACAAAGCCGGAGAGACAGGAAGCAGACGAAGGGTCGCCCGGGGAGGGCTGGGAGGAATGTGGGGAGGGTAACGGAGACCAGTTTCTGGAGGTGACACAAAGGTTCTCAAATTGACTCTGGGGATGGCTGCACAACTCTGAATATTCCAGAAACCACTGATATGCATACTTGAAATGGGTGAACTATTTGGCCTGTGAATTATATCGTAATAGCTGTTATTAAAAGAAAAAACAGAAAAAAAAATGTAAAATGAAACAGAAAGTCCCTCTATATACCACTACTTGGGCCTCCTGACAAAGCACCGAAGGGCCAAGGCTCACGACACCAACGATAAGGTCCTGTCGTAAACATTATTTTCTTGCTGTTGTTGTGAATGATCTGCACACATTCTTTGCCTGTAGTAAACATTATTTTTAATAAAAGATGAGAAGAAAAGAGTTCTAAGCCGTGTGTGAGGTGATCTGTACGTGATCTGGCTTGAACTCCCTCACTAACCCGCGTGGCTCTGGGCCAGACCTCATAACCCTCAGGCCTGTCTCCTCGTCTATAAAAGGGCAATCAAAACTGGGTGATCTCCAAGGTCCGAGCAGCGTGAGGCTAGCCTTTTCAACTCTGCCACCCTGTCAACGGACCCATTTCTTCCTCATTTGGCTCAGAAAGAGCTGTGGGCGCCGTGGGAGTGGGAGCTGCCCCGTCACGTGGGCCTGGGTTCAGCTCCAGGTACCACCCTCAGCAGGGCGGCCTAGGCCGAGGGGAAGATCACGTCCTCACCTAGAAGGGGTAGGGGGGTGATCACAGCATCTCTCCTCTAAGCTTCTGTGGGGATTTGACACCATAAAGGCAAGCAGTACATACTTATACACGTTGCCTGTTAGCACCTGTTCAGTGGTTAAGTCACCCTCAGCACGCCCGGCTTCCCCATCCTCCACTATCTCCTGGAGTTTACTCACACTCATGGCCCTTGCTGATTCTATTATTGGTTATGGCAGTAACTCTGTAGGTCACAAACACCATTTCATTTCTTTGAAAATATAATTAATCAGAAGTCCAGTGCATATAGCAAGGGTTAAAGATTGTTTCAAGAACGTTTAATTTCTATTTTATGTTTGACTGAGTTTCATTTACAAAAAAAACCAACAAAAAACAGTACCGTAGATGTAAAAGAAGGGGGCAGCAGAGAATGAGATGTTGGATAGCATCACAGTCTCAAACGACATGAATCTGAACAAACTCCAGGAGACAGTGTGGGCTTCCCTGGTGACTCAGACGGTTAACGACCTGCCCGCCTTGCAGGAGATGCAAGTTCAATCTGTGGGTGGGAAGATGCCCTGGGGACGGGCATGGCTGCCCACTCCAGTGTTCTTGCCTGGAGAATCCCGTGGACAGAGGAGCCTGGTGGGCCACAGAGAGAGGATGAGATGGTTGGGTGGCGTCACCGACTCAATGGACATGAGTTTGAACAAAGTCCAGGAGATGGTGGAGGACAGGGAAGCCTGGCGGGCTGCAGTCCGTGGGGTCACAAAGAGTCGGACAGGACTGAACGACCGAACCACCACCACCATGGACGCAGGCAATCGTCCAGGTCTGGTCTTAGGTCCACTCCTAAGCAACCTCAGCTGTTTTATCACTTCCTCTAAACTGACACCAAGTAAACCCTCACATCCAGGCAAGGCTGGGGTCCAGGAAAAGTGCCCATGCAGCCCTCCCCACACCCTACAGCAGCCCTGCCTCCGGCCAGTCTTGCGTTTCTGACTGGCTTCACCACTTCTCCACTGCTGTGTGGCAAATTTCAGAGCTACAGAGCTGAACCCCCTTTCTTCCTGTAAATGCTTCTCTTCCTCTCAGGGTCCTTGATAAGCACACCAGCGACCATCTATTGAATAGATCCTATGTCGCAAGCACACATTTCTTACCTCCCGCCTCAGGACAGCCCTACAAGGTAGCCACTGGAGAGAAGTGGGCGAGGCTTAGAAAACGTCCGTAACCAACTCAAGGCCACAGCTCGAGGAGGTGAGAACTAAGTACAACTCACAGGCCTGGCTCTGCCTTCCTCCTCACCTGACCCACCCTGGCACCTGGCTACAGTAACCTAAGGAGAAATCACCTTTGGCTTTTCTACACCAACTAGGCCTCTTTACCCCAGTGGAAGGAGTCCCCTCCCCATTCCTGCCCCACCCTACCCGCCTGAGACAGGCCACTCCCTGTAGTGAGGTTACACCAGCAGTGGATGGGAGAACTTGGGGATCGACACCAGGGGAGGAGGTACTGCTTCCTTCAAAAAAGGCACCCTTGGGGTGGTCCAGTGGGTAAAGAGTCTGCCTTGCAGTGCAGGCGGCACCGGTTCCATCCTTGGCACAGGAAGATCCCACGTGCCGTGGAGCGGCTGGACGGGTGTGTCCACTTACAAGCCAGTGCTCTGCGATGAGAGGCCGCTGCGATGGCAGGCCCACACAGGCCAAGGAATTGAGATGAATGAAAATGAATGGATGAAGGACCAATAAAAGAGGCCAAAATTTACAAAAACAAAACCAAAAAAGGCACCTTGGACTTCACAGTGGCACAGCAGAAAAGAATCCGCCTGCTAATGCAGAGGACATGGGTTCAATCCCTGGTCTAGGAAGAGCAATGAAGCCCAGGCACCACAACTACAGCTACCGATGCCTGTGCTCTGCATCAAGAGGTCCCACCGTGATGAGAAGCCGATGCACCCCAACTCGAGAGTGGCCCTCGCTCACCACAACCCGAGAAGGCCTGCACATAGCAATGAAGACCCAGCACAGCCAGAAACAAAAAATAATTATTAAAGAAAAACAGGACTGAAATTAAAAGCACCCAGAGATGGATCTGCTCTCCCACAGAGAGATCGCCGCTGCTGGGCAGGACGGTCACACCAGCAGCATCTGCAAGAGGGGCTCATTTTACCCGCAAGAGACCCTGCCATCTGGGAGGCTGTCTGACTTTATGGAGAAGGAAAATGAGGATCACACGGCTACCCAGGGTTCAGAGCCTCTGTGCTTTCAATGCCTTCTCCTCTCCCCTTCCTGGTTATGCAACCCATCAAGTACCACGTCCTGTTAAGGCACAAAATCTCACGTCTTTCTTTCTCCCTCCTCGCCCTTACTGCAGCTTCACTGTTCACAGCGAAAGTTAAAAGAACAAGCTCCAGTTCGACAGTAACCTAAGGAGAAATCACCTTTGGCTTTTCTACACCAACTAGGCCTCTTTACCCCAGTGGAAGGAGTCCCCTCCCCATTCCTGCCCCACCCTACCCGCCTGAGACAGGCCACTCCCTGTAGTGAGGTTACACCAGCAGTGGATGGGAGAACTTGGGGATCGACACCAGGGGAGGAGGTACTGCTTCCTTCAAAAAAGGCACCCTTGGGGTGGTCCAGTGGGTAAAGAGTCTGCCTTGCAGTGCAGGCGGCACCGGTTCCATCCTTGGCACAGGAAGATCCCACGTGCCGTGGAGCGGCTGGACGGGTGTGTCCACTTACAAGCCAGTGCTCTGCGATGAGAGGCCGCTGCGATGGCAGGCCCACACAGGCCAAGGAATTGAGATGAATGAAAATGAATGGATGAAGGACCAATAAAAGAGGCCAAAATTTACAAAAACAAAACCAAAAAAGGCACCTTGGACTTCACAGTGGCACAGCAGAAAAGAATCCGCCTGCTAATGCAGAGGACATGGGTTCAATCCCTGGTCTAGGAAGAGCAATGAAGCCCAGGCACCACAACTACAGCTACCGATGCCTGTGCTCTGCATCAAGAGGTCCCACCGTGATGAGAAGCCGATGCACCCCAACTCGAGAGTGGCCCTCGCTCACCACAACCCGAGAAGGCCTGCACATAGCAATGAAGACCCAGCACAGCCAGAAACAAAAAATAATTATTAAAGAAAAACAGGACTGAAATTAAAAGCACCCAGAGATGGATCTGCTCTCCCACAGAGAGATCGCCGCTGCTGGGCAGGACGGTCACACCAGCAGCATCTGCAAGAGGGGCTCATTTTACCCGCAAGAGACCCTGCCATCTGGGAGGCTGTCTGACTTTATGGAGAAGGAAAATGAGGATCACACGGCTACCCAGGGTTCAGAGCCTCTGTGCTTTCAATGCCTTCTCCTCTCCCCTTCCTGGTTATGCAACCCATCAAGTACCACGTCCTGTTACGAGCACAAAATCTCACGTCTTTCTTTCTCCCTCCTACGCCCTTACTGCAGCTTCACTGTTCACCAACGCACACGACAGTGCAGTAAAATGGTTAAAAGAACAAGCTCTGAGGACAGTTGACTGAGTTTGAAATGAGTTTGCTGGGTCCCTTTGGGCAAGCAACATAACCTCTCTGTGCCTCAATATCATCACCTAGAACACAGAGCTAAGGACCTCCCTTCACAAAGAGGTAAGAGGATCAAACAAGATACGAGTTTAGAGTAGCCTTGTTAGCTAATAAACACTCAAGAAATACCTCAAGAAAAGTCCTGCCCTCAGAGCTTCTCCTTGCCAGTCCATCTTTGCCATTTTCCTAAAGTTGACCCTGATGATGATACTTCACTATTACAAATAATTCAGCAGCTTAAACAACTACTCTAGTGTTTCCCTGCTGGCTAAGGTATCTGCCTGCAGTGCAGGAGATCTGGGTTCGATCCCTGGGCCAGGAAGATTCCCTGGCGAAGGGCATGGCTATCCACTCCAGTACTCTTGCCTGGTGAATCCCATGGACGGAGGAGCCTGGAGGACTACAGTCTAAGGGGTCACGAAGAGTCAGACACGACTGAACGACTAAACAAGACCGCCACCACTGTTCCCGGTGGCTGGATCCCGTGTTCACCTTTGCAGCATCTTTTTTGTTGCGTTCAGGGTCTGAGTATTTCCAGGCTAGGGTTTTCACACAACATGCGAGTCTCACTTCGGTGGATCACAAACTGCATTTGCTAGAGCCCCCAAAGAGAAAGACCTTGATGATGGAAAAGACTCTGGGCAGGAGGAGGAGAGGGTGACAGAGGAGGAGATGGCTGGAGGGCATCGCCGACTCAATGGACATGAGTTTGAGCAAGCTCTGGGAGATGGTGAAGGACAGGGAAGCCTGGCAGGCTGCAGTCCATGGGGTCACAAAGAGTTGGACAGGTATGAGTGATGGAACAATAAAAAAAAGAGACTGAAATAATGCAAGGGAGATGAAAAGTGGATAAGGAACCGCCGCACCAAGCTCCTTTTTCCTTAGTGGTTCACATACCCCTAGATCTACGCCAAGCGCTCCTTTAGCTGCAGGTCAACAGGAAACCTGCTTTCTTCCAGTCAAATGGATCAGATGGTACTTTAAACTCGTATCTGACAGCCTCTCTCTAACACATGCGTATACAAATAACCACAAAACGATAAAACATCAGTGTTGGAAGAAGTCACCCAGTAAAACCTCATTCTGCACACAAGGACCCCGAGGTCTAGAGTGGAGACATGACTCACCCCAGGTTACAGAGGGAGTGGAACTCAAGTTTGGTCTCTACTTCACCGGCCGTGCAATAAACAAACACGACAACACAATCATCTCTGGATGGGCAAGAGGCAGCAACATGGTTTTGGTTAGTGAACTTCACCTAAAGGTTATTACCCACTCCCTGCCATTGTGCATCAAGTAATCAACCAAAAACCTGACTCCCACAAAAGCAAGTCACTGCTCCTTTAAATGAAAAATGTGAGTAGCATGAGAGAACAACAGTTGCCTTGGCTAAGGCCTCCCACCCGTCCTAAAATTGAAGTCACTCACAAGATTACAACAACTTTCAGCAGGGACATATACCAAAAATGGAAACTCAGCATTGTAATTTAGATTGCAGGAGAATAATGAGAGCTGAGGCGGCCCTCATGGAAGATAAGCTTCACCATACCCCCCACCCCACCAGAAGTGGGATGGGGAGCTTCACTGGTAGCTCAGTGGTAAAGAGTTCACCTGCCAGCGCAGGAGACAGGAGTTCCATCCTTGATCCGGGGAAGATCCCACATGCTGCGGAGCAACTAAGCCCATGAGCCATAACTATGGAGCCTGTGCTCTAGAACCTCGGAGCCGCAACTATGGAGCCCATGTGCCTCAACTACTGAAGCCGGTGGGCCCTAGAGCCCGAGTTCCACAACAAAAAGAGTCACCACCGGACAGAGGTCAGGGGGTCGAAAGACATCGAGAAAGAGATCAAAAGGGTCCCAAAACGGAGGGGGCAAAAGGTCACCGGGAAGGGACCCAGGTCAGAAGAGCACGGAGGGCCTGCACGCGCCGCGGACCTCCCACTGTTCCAGAAGACGGGCCATGTCCGCGTCGTTGTAGTCGCGAATATCCTTCTTCTTCTTCCGGGGAGCGGGGGTGGTCTCTTCAGGCGTCTCGGCCTCTCCGTCGGCGGCCAAGGCCCTCGGGGGCAGCAGCAGGAGCAGCATCAGATCACAGGCACAGATGAGGACCACGGCGGCGCGCGCCCAGCCCGAGGCCGCCATCTTCGCCGCACAGCGCCGCGCCGCCGCGGGGACCGGACCTGCGTGAGCCCTGGCCCCGCCCCAGGGCGCGCCTTTCCTTGGCCCGCCCCCAGCCCTGCCTCCACGGGCTCGGGGCCCCCGGGGCTCTGCCTCCCGTCCCTCCGTAACCTACCAGGCTCCGCCCCGTCTATTTCCTCCAGCCCCCGCCTCCGGAAGCCCCGCCTTCTTCGCCATCTTGGCCCCGCCCCGCGGGAGCCTCCCGCCGATCCGCTGAGGTTCTCTGCCCTGGCTGGTGCTCTCTTCTAGCTTCCGCCAGAGGCCGACCTTTTTCTAACGAGCAAGCCAGGTCCAAAAGTTCCCGCAGGGCCTCTAGGAATCCTCCCACAGCGCCTCCCGAGGCCTTCGGCTTTCGCCTGTGAAATGAATTGGAACTGGAAGTTCTGGGGGTTCTTTTGATCCAGGAAAGCGCCTTTCACGAGGTCACACGCTTCCTCTCCGTCTCCTGCAATTTCCTTTAAAACCAGCCAGTTGAAAAGGAGTGTGTGGCAGGTAACGCAGCTTTCTCAGAAGATAATAAATAGATAGGGCCTCGTGCCTTGCTGCTAGGTAGAGAAAATTCAGTCGTCTCTCAGTATTACCGTCGTCTCTCGAACTTGAAAAAAATTTCAGAAATCATTGCTTTTCATCTGTAAAACAACTTAAGTGTTTCTTCTGACTTTAGCCTAATGCTGTCGGCTCTGTCTATTCCTTTTCAAGGTTGAATCATTGTATTTTTTGTTTCTTGCTTTACGTAATTCAGGCCAGAAATGCCTTAAAATTCCATGGATTTTAAATGGCTCACTTTATGAATTTTGGCCTATTTTATTGATTTTTTAATTTATTTTCACCCATCTTTATTCTTTGGCCTGTGTGGGCCTCCCATTGCAGTGGCCTCTCTCGCTGCAGAGCACCGGCTGGGGGTGCATGCGCCCCAGAGCGCTGACTCGTAATTGGACACACCGGTCCAGCAGTTCCGGCACGTAGGATCTTCCCAGGCCAGGGATTGAACCCGTGCCCCTTGGACTGCAAGGTGGACTCTTTATCCACTGGATCACCAGGAATTTTTAATTGGATGAGAAAGACATGAATCACTGTAAAATATGTGACCATTGTACATTCTATTCTCTTCCACACCAACCATAGTTCTGTCCCACACCAACCAGTTATCAGTCTCTCGAATATTGTATACATTTTTCTGTAGATTTTCAAATACCAGATTGTCTCTAGAAATGGTTTTGTTGCATTTGTTTGTTTATGGCAGGGCTCTACAAGCTGTTATGCCCATTAGCTGTTTAAGGGTCTTTCACTCACCAATATGACACGAAGAACTTTGACTCTTTATACTGCAGTATGATATGCTTTTGTTGTCCAGTTGTTCAGTTGTGTCCGACTCTGCGACCCCCTGGTCTGTAGCACACCTCACCTGGCTTTCCTGTCCTTCACAATCTCCCGGAGTTTGCTCAGACTCATGTCCACTGAATCAGTGATGCCATCCAACCATCTCATCCTCTTTCACCCCTCTCTCCTCCTGCCCTCAATCTTTCCCATCATCAGGGTCTTTTCCAAAGACTTGGTTCTTCGTGTCAGGTGGCCAAAGTATTGGAGCTTTATCATCAGTTCTTCCAGTGACTATTCAGGGTTGATTTACTTTAGGATCTACTGGTTTGACCTCCCTGCAGTCCAAGGGACTCCCAAGAGTCTTATGCCCTAGCAAACTAACATATCTTGCTCGGAGAGATTATAGGCTACATATAAAAGAAAACTGGGGAAAAAAATGACTTAAATAAGAGAGAGGGCTCTGTGGTTATTGGATAATTTTTCTTTCACAGAAGCACCTGGAAACGGAGCATCCAAGGCTCATACTTTGGCTTCTTGATCATCTGGTACTCTCTTTCTCATCCTGCTCCAACATATGGGTCAGTGGCTTCCATCTTCAAGGTCACAAGTTCAAGGTCAAAATGACTTCCATCCAGAGGAAGGAGAGAAGAAGAAAATCCAAAAGGAGCCATTTTTTCATAGTCATCTTGTTTAAGCAGCCTATTTGGATGTTCCATACAGTACTTCTGTTTACGTCGCTAAGGGAGACAATGTCGACACTGTCATCCCAAATAAAACTGGGATTCTGTCCTTAAGGAAAGAGAGGAGGTGGATGCTGAGCAGGTAACTAGTTAACAATGTCTGTCTCCCCTTCATGCTGCGGACCGTGGATGTTGGACGCTCTCCACTTAGGGTGGCTGATCCCTGTGTGTGTCTGTATTTTTTGTTGTTCAGTCGTGTCCGACTCTTTGAGACCCCATGGACTGCAGCACACTAGGCTTCCCTGTCCCTCACCAGCTCCCAGAGTTTGCTCAAACTCATGTCCATTGAGTCAGGGTTGCCATTCAGCCATCTCATCCTCTGTCACCCAATTCTCCTCTGTACACGCTATGCCGTTTCCTATCAACATTGAACAGAAATAAGTCACAAGAAAAAAGTTTTCTTCTTTTTCTTTTCTGAAATCATAGGGGAAATGTCACAAGCTTTCTCCCCAGAGTGCACTGCCCCACCCAGTGGCTCAGCGCCCTGTCCTGGTGCAGTCATGCTAGAAAACATGCACAGCTGTGGTTGGTCATGTGCTCTGCAGGGAGGGGTCGCCCTGGTCATTCATCTTGCCAGCTGCCAAGTTAAGGTGCAAAAGTGCTGGGATTTCTGGTCCTTAGTAGCTTATGATGCAGAAAAAAGTCATTTAATGTTTTACAGAAATTGTTGGAATTGTGTAAAAAAAAAAAATAAACAACAGGGCTACTTTCATCTAAGGAGGAAATTAATTTGGTTTAGTATCCAGAGGTATGAAAATATCTGGAATGATTGCTTGTTTATCTGTTTAATGTCTGGAACTTGATTCAATTCAACCCTGTGAGAATGTATTTTAACTAAGGCCGTGTGTGTATGTGTGTGTGTGTGTTAAGTCACTCAGTTGTGTCCAACAGGCTCTGTCTATGGGATTTTCAAACAAGAATACTCAAGTGGGTTTCCATGCCCTTCCCCAGAACTAAGAGTCTCCTGTTTTTTGTTTTTTGCTCTGTTTTTTCTTTTTTGGCCACACCACAAGGTATGCAGAACTTCCCGGAATAGGGATTTGAACCAGTGCCAGTAGAAGCTCAAGAGTCTTAACCTCAGGGTCAGCAGGGAAGCCCAGAGTCTACTGTCAATCAAGAACCAGATGGGCACTGATGGAAAGACAAATATGCCAAGGTCCCTGGGCTAAAGAGCCTGCAGACCAGCAGAGGGGATAAACAATACACAGTAAGTGTAATGCAGATCGCCGGACGTCATCATTATTATAGGACAATAATAATATAAGTAAGGGGAAATCTTGGTTTTGGAATTGCATCATTTTTCTGAGGTCAAAGAGATGCTACTTTCTCCCAGCACAACATCATCTGGGTTAATCATTGAGGCACTCAGGATAATTGGACTACAGGCCAGATGGAGGACCCATTGAAAAGGAGTCCAGAGGCAGGAATGCTCAGACGGGATACGAATGTGAACGACTTCCCTGGTGGTCCCCTGGTTGAGACTTTACCTTCCAGGGAAGGGGGTGTTCCATCCCTGGTCAGGGAACAAAGATCCCACACACGCAAACCAAAACATAAGACAGAAGCATTATCGTAACAAATTGAATAAAGACCAAAAAAGAGTGTGAACGTGGTCTGAGGCCATGTAGTAGGGCAGGAGGGGAGGGGACGGAAGTGAAAGAGGCGGCGTGATCATGGTTTAAATGAGGCCACCATTGCCCTGGGGTTTGACACTAGCCGTGCCTCTTAAGAGGCTGAGTGGCAGTGGGAGATGGAAAACCTGAACCTCCCAGCTACTGTCCCACCTTAGGTGGCCTCAGCTGGGCTCCTCCGGGCTCGTGTCGCCACCGCACAGGAGGGACACCTCAGCTGGAGGGTGCAGCAGGAGCTTCTAGCAACACCTATGTTTTTGGCTGTGCTGGGTCTTCAGGGCTCTGCACAGGCTTTCCCTAGTGGTGGCGATGGGGGCCCCTCTCCGTCGCGGTGTGCGGCTTCTCCCATAGGGGCTTCCCCGTGGCGGAGCAAAGGCTCTCGGTCCACAAGTCAGCAGTCATGGCACCCGGGGTCCGCTGAACTGCACCATGTGGAATCTTTCAGGATCAGGGATCAAACCCACGCACCCTACACTGGTGGGCGGATTCTCAGTCCCCAGCCCACCAGAGAAGTCCTCTAGCGGTATTTGTAATTAAGCAGGGATGATATTCAAAATACTGAAAAACTGGAATGTCCCAGCAATCAGCTAATCAGACCCGAGTCCTAGGACCTGAAGGGCGCAGCTCCGTTCCGGAGGCTCTGTGTTGCCAACCATTAATCCTTTAAAGACTGAGTCGTGGGGAATTGTGGGAAGAGGGTCCTGAGGTTGGGTCTGAGGTGGAGACAGGGGATACCACAAATGTTTACCTTTCTTTTTTTAAAAAAAATAGATGTTTCAGATAACATGTTTTCAGATAAAATCCTTACCTTCTCCTCCGAGGAGACGAATTCAGATCAATGCCCTAAATTTTCAGGCAATTGCAGTATTATAGATTATTTGAAGGCACAGTAGGTACATAGGGACAGAAATATCCGAGTCTGGGGGCCATGGAGGGGCCATGTAAAGGAGCAGTCAATCTAGTCAGTCTGTACATGAGCATTCAGTCGTGTCCAGCTCTTTGCAACTCCATGGACGATAGCCCACCGGGGCAGGGAAGGGGTGTTCCATCCTGGTCAGGGAACAAAGATCCCAAGAAAAGAAGCATTATCGTAACAAATTGAATAAAGACCAAAAAAGAGTGTGAACGTGGTCTGAGGCCATGTAGTAGGGCAGGAGGGGAGGGGACGGAAGTGAAAGAGGCGGCGTGATCATGGTTTAAATGAGGCCACCATTGCCCTGGGGTTTGACACTAGCCGTGCCTCTTAAGAGGCTGAGTGGCAGTGGGAGATGGAAAACCTGAACCTCCCAGCTACTGTCCCACCTTAGGTGGCCTCAGCTGGGCTCCTCCGGGCTCGTGTCGCCACCGCACAGGAGGGACACCTCAGCTGGAGGGTGCAGCAGGAGCTTCTAGCAACACCTATGTTTTTGGCTGTGCTGGGTCTTCAGGGCTCTGCACAGGCTTTCCCTAGTGGTGGCGATGGGGGCCCCTCTCCGTCGCGGTGTGCGGGCTTCTCCCATAGGGGGGCTTCCCCCGTGGCGGAGCAAAGGCTCTCGGTCCACAAGTCAGCAGTCATGGCACCCGGGGTCCGCTGAACTGCACCATGTGGAATCTTTCAGGATCAGGGATCAAACCCACGCACCCTACACTGGTGGGCGGATTCTCAGTCCCCAGCCCACCAGAGAAGTCCTCTAGCGGTATTTGTAATTAAGCAGGGATGATATTCAAAATACTGAAAAACTGGAATGTCCCAGCAATCAGCTAATCAGACCCGAGTCCTAGGACCTGAAGGGCGCAGCTCCGTTCCGGAGGCTCTGTGTTGCCAACCATTAATCCTTTAAAGACTGAGTCGTGGGGAATTGTGGGAAGAGGGTCCTGAGGTTGGGTCTGAGGTGGAGACAGGGGATACCACAAATGTTTACCTTTCTTTTTTTAAAAAAAATAGATGTTTCAGATAACATGTTTTCAGATAAAATCCTTACCTTCTCCTCCGAGGAGACGAATTCAGATCAATGCCCTAAATTTTCAGGCAATTGCAGTATTATAGATTATTTGAAGGCACAGTAGGTACATAGGGACAGAAATATCCGAGTCTGGGGGCCATGGAGGGGCCATGTAAAGGAGCAGTCAATCTAGTCAGTCTGTACATGAGCATTCAGTCGTGTCCAGCTCTTTGCAACTCCATGGACGATAGCCCACCAGGTGCCTCTGTCCATGGGATTCTCCAGGCAGGAAGACTGGAGCAGGTTGCCATGCCCTCCAAACTAGGGACTGAGCCCTTATCTTCAGCATCTCCTGCATTGGCAGGTGGGTTCTTTACCACTGAGCCATTGGGGAAGCCCTATAGCAAAGTATTAATATTATAAGAGCCCTAATTCTCTAACTAATCTGTAACTATTGACTAATTATGTGCTAGCCACATAAATTAATCAATATAAATAAGTAAATAATATAAATAAATAATAAAAGAATAAAAATAAAGTAATATAAAAATAAGACATGATAAAATAATAGCATAAGATTAAAAATAAAATAATAAATAAATAATAAAATAGAAGTAAAAAAATGGTTAGGTATAATCATACCTAGCGTTAGGAGTCCTGGGATCCTCGATCTCAGTACTTATTTTTTCTCTCCTACAGAATTCTGGAAAATGGAAAATACATGCACAGATTGTGAACCAGTAGGGAAACGGAGCAGAGAATTTATCTGTGTAAGCCACCGTCACTTCCCTGTAGGGCTCCCTGGTAAATGAGACTGCAGAAAATCCCAGCTCTCCCAGGTCTTGGAACCTGAAGGCTCAGGTGTGCCTTCCATGCTTTGCCAGGCCCGCAGACGTTCTCAAACCACACTCAGCTTGTGGGGACAGACAGCGTGGGTGGCGGGGGACCACGAGAGTGATAGGCGAGACCCTGCCGGGTGGTTTTATTGTACAGGATCGGACACAGCAGAGAGGAGGAAGACATGCTGGTAAGGAGAGCGACCTGTCACACGGTGACCCTGCTCGTCAATGTGTTGCCAACCATTAATCCTTTAAAGACTGAGTCGTGGGGAATTGTGGGAAGAGGGTCCTGAGGTTGGGTCTGAGGTGGAGACAGGGATACCACAAATGTTTACCTTTCTTTTTAAAAAATAGATGTTTCAGATAACATGTTTTCAGATAAAATCCTTACCTTCTCCTCCGAGGAGACGAATTCAGATCAATGCCCTAAATTTTCAGGCAATTGCAGTATTATAGATTATTTGAAGGCACAGTAGGTACATAGGGACAGAAATATCCGAGTCTGGGGGCCATGGAGGGGCCATGTAAAGGAGCAGTCAATCTAGTCAGTCTGTACATGAGCATTCAGTCGTGTCCAGCTCTTTGCAACTCCATGGACGATAGCCCACCAGGTGCCTCTGTCCATGGGATTCCCCAGGCAGGAAGACTGGAGCAGGTTGCCATGCCCTCCAAACTAGGGACTGAGCCCTTATCTTCAGCATCTCCTGCATTGGCAGGTGGGTTCTTTACCACTGAGCCATTGGGGAAGCCCTATAGCAAAGTATTAATATTATAAGAGCCCTAATTCTCTAACTAATCTGTAACTATTGACTAATTATGTGCTAGCCACATAAATTAATCAATATAAATAAGTAAATAATATAAATAAATAATAAAAGAATAAAAATAAAGTAATATAAAAATAAGACATGATAAAATAATAGCATAAGATTAAAAATAAAATAATAAATAAATAATAAAATAGAAGTAAAAAAATGGTTAGGTATAATCATACCTAGCGTTAGGAGTCCTGGGATCCTCGATCTCAGTACTTATTTTTTCTCTCCTACAGAATTCTGGAAAATGGAAAATACATGCACAGATTGTGAACCAGTAGGGAAACGGAGCAGAGAATTTATCTGTGTAAGCCACCGTCACTTCCCTGTAGGGCTCCCTGGTAAATGAGACTGCAGAAAATCCCAGCTCTCCCAGGTCTTGGAACCTGAAGGCTCAGGTGTGCCTTCCATGCTTTGCCAGGCCCGCAGACGTTCTCAAACCACACTCAGCTTGTGGGGACAGACAGCGTGGGTGGCGGGGGACCACGAGAGTGATAGGCGAGACCCTGCCGGGTGGTTTTATTGTACAGGATCGGACACAGCAGAGAGGAGGAAGACATGCTGGTAAGGAGAGCGACCTGTCACACGGTGACCCTGCTCGGCAATGAGCCACGGTCCAGTGGGTGTCAGATGCTCACATGTCACCTGTAGGGAGAAGGGGAAAAGACGGGTAGGGGTCAGCTTTCTAGATCCAGATCTCTCTCCTTTAGAAGACACACTGAAACGACGCTACTGAGGACGATGTTTAGCCATGTGTTAGAAAGAATGCCTGAGAATGAACTGGCCCTCCTGTGATATGACTACAAACCCCCAAAGGCGGCTTCCCAGGTGGCTCAGGGGTAAAGAATCTGCCTGCCAATGCAGGAGACACAAGAGACGTGAGTTTAATCCCTGAGTCAGGAAGATCCCCCAGGGAAGGAAATGGCAACCTGTTCTAGTATTCGTGCCTGGGAAATCCCATGGACAGAGGAACCTGGTGGGGTACAGCCCACGGGGTCGCACAGCATCGGACAAGACTGAGCATGCATGCATGCATGCACATGGACTGTTTATTATGACCACAAAAACAAAACCAGAGGGAGACATTGTTGCAAAGATAGATTAGGGCAGAGAATGCCCCTTACTGCCCACCAGGTGGCACTGTAGACCAGACACAGCTTGGTTTGGGCTATGAAGTCCGTATGAAAGTTGGGTATCAAACCCAGAAGGGCTAGATCACCTGCAGTGGAAAATTATTAGTCTTGAAAGGGAATAATAGGGACTTCTTTGGCGATTCAGTGGGTAGGACTCCGAGCCCCCAGTGCAGGGGGCCCAGGTTCGATCCCTGGTCGGGGAACTAGATCTCACATATGGAAACTGAGACCTCAGATGCCTCAACCAAAGATCCCAAGCGTGGCAACAAAGATCAGAGTTCCCTCCTGCTGCATCTAAGACTCGGCACAAATAAATACATTAAAATAAATACATTAAAAATATAATAATTTTTTAAAAATGGAAGAACATTCAGACACATATGTGACAATATCAGTGAACGATGAAGGCACTGACTGAAGGGTAATAAGCCAGACAGAAAAGGACAAATACTGTAGGATTCCCCTTATAGAACGTACTTCAATGAGTCACAGTTTTTAGAGCTAGAAAGGAGAACTACAGCTTCCAGGGGAAATGAGTTACTGTGGGGTGGCTACAGAATGCCATTTGAGGAGAGGAAAGGTGTTTCTGCAGATGCACGGTCCTGAGGGGGGCACAGCCAAGTGAACGTACTTAACACCAAGGAATGCAGCTAGGTTCACCAGAATGGCTGAGACGATAAATGCTCTGTTATGAATATCTTAACACACGCACCCCCCCAATCAGAGGTTCACACTGTTGTCTTTGTGTGGTCAGTCACCCAACTGTCTCGACTCTTTGCGAGCCCATGGACTGTAGCCCACCAGGCTCCTCTGTCCATGGGATTTCCAGGCGAGAAGTCTGGAGCCTGGTGCCTTTCCTCCTCCAGTTGTCTTAAACTGTCTCCAAGAGGAGCCTGTGCCTCCTAGAATAGGCGGAGAAGGAAGAAAAGCGTGTTCCCCCATCTGGCCTGCCCTTGACCTTGGCTTCCTCCCCAAATCCTCACTTAGCTTTCTGTTTGCATCTTGTTCGCTCACTTATTTGTTAAATGCCTACTAAGGGTTGTCCTGGAGCCAGGCACTGAGCGGACACTGCAGGGGCCAAGCCATCTTCTGCACAGCCCCAGCTTCCTCTTGTCTGTTCCAGCTGCCCTCCCCCAGCCAGTCCTTCAGCCCACATCTTTTCAGCTTTCTTCTCTTAATTTTCATTTTAATGAAAAATATTTGGTTCACATTATATTTTAATTAAATTTTTTCTTCTTCTTTTTTTTTCCCCCTAGATCACCTGCAGTGGAAAATTATTAGTCTTGAAAGGGAATAATAGGGACTTCTTTGGCGATTCAGTGGGTAGGACTCCGAGCCCCCAGTGCAGGGGGCCCAGGTTCGATCCCTGGTCGGGGAACTAGATCTCACATATGGAAACTGAGACCTCAGATGCCTCAACCAAAGATCCCAAGCGTGGCAACAAAGATCAGAGTTCCCTCCTGCTGCATCTAAGACTCGGCACAAATAAATACATTAAAATAAATACATTAAAAATATAATAATTTTTTAAAAATGGAAGAACATTCAGACACATATGTGACAATATCAGTGAACGATGAAGGCACTGACTGAAGGGTAATAAGCCAGACAGAAAAGGACAAATACTGTAGGATTCCCCTTATAGAACGTACTTCAATGAGTCACAGTTTTTAGAGCTAGAAAGGAGAACTACAGCTTCCAGGGGAAATGAGTTACTGTGGGGTGGCTACAGAATGCCATTTGAGGAGAGGAAAGGTGTTTCTGCAGATGCACGGTCCTGAGGGGGGCACAGCCAAGTGAACGTACTTAACACCAAGGAATGCAGCTAGGTTCACCAGAATGGCTGAGACGATAAATGCTCTGTTATGAATATCTTAACACACGCACCCCCCCAATCAGAGGTTCACACTGTTGTCTTTGTGTGGTCAGTCACCCAACTGTCTCGACTCTTTGCGAGCCCATGGACTGTAGCCCACCAGGCTCCTCTGTCCATGGGATTTCCAGGCGAGAAGTCTGGAGCCTGGTGCCTTTCCTCCTCCAGTTGTCTTAAACTGTCTCCAAGAGGAGCCTGTGCCTCCTAGAATAGGCGGAGAAGGAAGAAAAGCGTGTTCCCCCATCTGGCCTGCCCTTGACCTTGGCTTCCTCCCCAAATCCTCACTTAGCTTTCTGTTTGCATCTTGTTCGCTCACTTATTTGTTAAATGCCTACTAAGGGTTGTCCTGGAGCCAGGCACTGAGCGGACACTGCAGGGGCCAAGCCATCTTCTGCACAGCCCCAGCTTCCTCTTGTCTGTTCCAGCTGCCCTCCCCCAGCCAGTCCTTCAGCCCACATCTTTTCAGCTTTCTTCTCTTAATTTTCATTTTAATGAAAAATATTTGGTTCACATTATATTTTAATTAAATTTTTTCTTCTTCTTTTTTTTTTAAATTTTGGCTGTGCCACTCAGTATGTATGATCTTAGTTCCCCAGCAGGGATCGAACCTGCAGCCCCTGCATTGCAAGCACAGTCTTAACCACCCAACCACCAGGGAAATCCCTTTTTAAAAAACTAAAAAAGAAAAAAAAAAGCTTTTGGCATATTTTAATTTTAAAAAGAAGGCTTTCCCTGATGGCCTAGTGGTAAAGAATTCACCTGCCAATGCAGGAGACATGGGCTTAGTCCCTGGGTTGGGAAGATCCCCTGGAGAAGAGAATGGCGACCCACTCCAGTATTCCTGCCTGGAGAAACCCACCAGAGGAGCCTGGCTGGTTACAGTCCGTGGGTTTCAAAAGAGTTGGACGCAACTGAGCGACTAAATAACAACACACATTTTAAAAGATGATTAGAAGATGATTAGAAGTAATGGGTGGAGTTTTATAAAGAAAAAGCCCTTACCAGGGGCAGACGCAGCCTTCCTCTGTTAACAAGTTAGACGAAAATAGGCTATAGCAACAAACAGCCCTCGGATCTCAGCGGCTCCACACTGTGCTCCTGGTGCCTGCTGTAATCAGCAGAGGCTTTGCCCACGGTCACCGAGGCTTATGACGGCTCCACCTTCTTTCAGCTGCTCCACCTAGAACACAGCTTCCCGAGCTGTGACAACAGGAGAAGAGAGCGGAGAATTAGACGAGCTGTCCCCAGCCTTCAGCCGAAACAACCCACATCTCCATCAAGTACATTTCATGGCTCAGAACTGATCCCGTGGTCCCACCGAACTGCCGCTGGACTATTTGGTGAGTAGTGCTATCTCTAGTCAAGTTCCTTCCTAAATCTCGCTATTATTTATTTATTTTGACCATACCATGTGGCCTGAGGAATCTCAGTTCGCCGACCAAGGAGAGGACCATACTCCCTGCGCGGGCAATGCTGAGTCTTGACCCCTGGAACACCAGGGAAGCCCCCCAGTCGAGTTTCTCGACTCTGCGGTCTCACTGTACAAATAGTGTATGTGTGATGCCCTGTTTTCCTTGGTGCGCTTTCTGGACTCTACTCTTCAGAAGGGGTGGAGCCCTCACCTTATTCGGTAACTCTGCCTGCCTCATGGCAGGTGCCCTGTGTCTGTAGTGGGTGAAGGATGGCAGAAAGTAAAGGTGACTGAGAGGAAGGTGGAGTCAGTCCCCAGGAGGATTCATTTAGGAAGAGCTGCCAGATCTGGAAAATGAAGCCAGGGGGGCCAAGAAACCAATCCTGTCTGATTTTTTTTTTTAATCCTGTCTTGATTTTAAAAGCTAAACCAAACGTCACTGAGGATAGCAAGGCACTTTATGTGTCACACAGCTCATTGTTGGGGTTCAGGAATTCCAGCAAAGACAACTAGAGAATGAATGCCTGTGTAGAAGAAAAAGAAAACAGGACCCCAGTGGGTAATGTATGGCTTTGGAAAAAACAAACCTGATTTCAGAGCAGTTTTATGAATAAACTAGGTGTGAGGGAAGGGTCTGACTTTCTCCTAAGTTTTGAGAGCTTACAAGGACCTGGGTGCTATTCCTAGGTTACCATGGGAAGATCTTGAGTATCCAGCTGCTTTTTCCTCTGGTAGAGAAATAAAAGGGATTAACCCTACCGAGTCGCTGCTAGTTTAGATGAGCAGTTTTAGTAGCGTTGGTTTGCAAAATATGTGGGTTCATTTAGAATGTAGGACCCTTCAAGTTATAAGCAGGGTGACCATCCAGTTCAGTTTGTCTCTGTTGTTCCTGGTTAATTTATTAGTAGCATGTCTCACAGTCACTCTCAAGATGGTTTCTGTCTGGATCATAAATGGCAAGGTCATCCCATCTGTCACAACTGGTTGGATAAAGGTGCCACAGCTGTCCTAAATCTCGCTATTATTTATTTATTTTGACCATACCATGTGGCCTGAGGAATCTCAGTTCGCCGACCAAGGAGAGGACCATACTCCCTGCGCGGGCAATGCTGAGTCTTGACCCCTGGAACACCAGGGAAGCCCCCCAGTCGAGTTTCTCGACTCTGCGGTCTCACTGTACAAATAGTGTATGTGTGATGCCCTGTTTTCCTTGGTGCGCTTTCTGGACTCTACTCTTCAGAAGGGGTGGAGCCCTCACCTTATTCGGTAACTCTGCCTGCCTCATGGCAGGTGCCCTGTGTCTGTAGTGGGTGAAGGATGGCAGAAAGTAAAGGTGACTGAGAGGAAGGTGGAGTCAGTCCCCAGGAGGATTCATTTAGGAAGAGCTGCCAGATCTGGAAAATGAAGCCAGGGGGGCCAAGAAACCAATCCTGTCTGATTTTTTTTTTTAATCCTGTCTTGATTTTAAAAGCTAAACCAAACGTCACTGAGGATAGCAAGGCACTTTATGTGTCACACAGCTCATTGTTGGGGTTCAGGAATTCCAGCAAAGACAACTAGAGAATGAATGCCTGTGTAGAAGAAAAAGAAAACAGGACCCCAGTGGGTAATGTATGGTTTTGGGAAAAAAACAAACCTGATTTCAGAGCAGTTTTATGAATAAACTAGGTGTGAGGGAAGGGTCTGACTTTCTCCTAAGTTTTGAGAGCTTACAAGGACCTGGGTGCTATTCCTAGGTTACCATGGGAAGATCTTGAGTATCCAGCTGCTTTTTCCTCTGGTAGAGAAATAAAAGGGATTAACCCTACCGAGTCGCTGCTAGTTTAGATGAGCAGTTTTAGTAGCGTTGGTTTGCAAAATATGTGGGTTCATTTAGAATGTAGGACCCTTCAAGTTATAAGCAGGGTGACCATCCAGTTCAGTTTGTCTCTGTTGTTCCTGGTTAATTTATTAGTAGCATGTCTCACAGTCACTCTCAAGATGGTTTCTGTCTGGATCATAAATGGCAAGGTCATCCCAGTCACAAGGGATGTTCACAACTGGTTGGATAAAGGTGCCACAGCTGTCCTAGGAAGGGGCAGAACAAACATTTCTATTAGCTGAAAACACCCAGCTGTGTGCTGGGCTGGGCACCTTGGCGGCCTGTTTCAGGACTAAGAAGTGGGGCAACCCCTGGGAGGTGTGGAAGGGGAGAGGAGGGAAGCCTAGACGCTTTCAGCACTTCCTGAAGAGCAAGGCCTGAGTCCCATGAGAAGGAAGGTGGCCACGCATCTGCTACCTTCCTGACCTTAGGAAGGCACCTGAGCCTCCCTGTGCTAGTCTGTAAGGTGGGGATAATGTTGACCCACAAAGGCTGCTTCTCTTAAGTTAACCGTGGCCACTCTTCTTCCATGATGCAGCTGGAGACATGGAAGTTACGTGAGGGCACGGTGCGCAGGTGCAGGCCCATAGTTCTCAGTTCCACTTAAGAGCTGAGGACTAGGGCACGCGGGGCACAGCATCTGATTTCCAAAGGACAAAATGCAGGCTGGGAGAGAGAACCTGCATCAGGTCAGGCAGCTCCTATAGGGCTGGGTAAGACTGACCCCCGGGAAGAAAAAGCTGGTTCAACGCTCGTGCCCCAACTCTATAAGGGCTACTGAGTTAAAGGGAGGAAGCGGCCAGCGGCCAGCCCAGCTCTTCGGTCACCCCACCCAGCCCCTCCAGAATCCCACCCTGGAAGTGGATCAAACACAACAAAGGGCAGGAGAGAGCGTGGCCAACCGGCCGACATCCCGCAAAGCGCGATGACTGGCCCCAGCAAACCACTTGGAAATGGTACCGAGTGTCCTCCACCCTCCTGTCCGGCAAACAGGCCACCTTTTAGACTTGCTCCCTGGGCGAGGAGGAAGCGCGGAGCCCCCGGGTCCGGCTAAGAGCTTACGTAAGGCCAACCGGCGGCTGCGCCCGGGTGTCCCCAAGGGTGGGCGCCGAGACCCCGGTCCGGGCGAGCCTTCCACCGGGGACCACCGGCCAGGGGCCCGCGGCGTCAGCGCCTGGGCGGTGGCGTCCTCCCGCAGCCACCCAGCTTCCCGGGGGAGGAGCAGCGCATCGCGCAAGCATCCGGGAGCGGCGGAGGGGGCGGGAGGAAGGGCGAGAGGAGGAAGCGGGATTTAAACGAAAGGCGGTGACGCCACACAAAAGATTTCTATAGGCTCCAGGGAGGTTACGGCCGAGGCGGCGGCGGCGAGCCCGGGGGCGAGGCGCGGACGGGAAGAGGAAAAGCCTCCAGCGGCCCCAGCGGGCGAGCGGGCGGCGGCGGCGCACCCACGGCCGCGCTCCGAAGAGCAAGGCCTGAGTCCCATGAGAAGGAAGGTGGCCACGCATCTGCTACCTTCCTGACCTTAGGAAGGCACCTGAGCCTCCCTGTGCTAGTCTGTAAGGTGGGGATAATGTTGACCCACAAAGGCTGCTTCTCTTAAGTTAACCGTGGCCACTCTTCTTCCATGATGCAGCTGGAGACATGGAAGTTACGTGAGGGCACGGTGCGCAGGTGCAGGCCCATAGTTCTCAGTTCCACTTAAGAGCTGAGGACTAGGGCACGCGGGGCACAGCATCTGATTTCCAAAGGACAAAATGCAGGCTGGGAGAGAGAACCTGCATCAGGTCAGGCAGCTCCTATAGGGCTGGGTAAGACTGACCCCCGGGAAGAAAAAGCTGGTTCAACGCTCGTGCCCCAACTCTATAAGGGCTACTGAGTTAAAGGGAGGAAGCGGCCAGCGGCCAGCCCAGCTCTTCGGTCACCCCACCCAGCCCCTCCAGAATCCCACCCTGGAAGTGGATCAAACACAACAAAGGGCAGGAGAGAGCGTGGCCAACCGGCCGACATCCCGCAAAGCGCGATGACTGGCCCCAGCAAACCACTTGGAAATGGTACCGAGTGTCCTCCACCCTCCTGTCCGGCAAACAGGCCACCTTTTAGACTTGCTCCCTGGGCGAGGAGGAAGCGCGGAGCCCCCGGGTCCGGCTAAGAGCTTACGTAAGGCCAACCGGCGGCTGCGCCCGGGTGTCCCCAAGGGTGGGCGCCGAGACCCCGGTCCGGGCGAGCCTTCCACCGGGGACCACCGGCCAGGGGCCCGCGGCGTCAGCGCCTGGGCGGTGGCGTCCTCCCGCAGCCACCCAGCTTCCCGGGGGAGGAGCAGCGCATCGCGCAAGCATCCGGGAGCGGCGGAGGGGGCGGGAGGAAGGGCGAGAGGAGGAAGCGGGATTTAAACGAAAGGCGGTGACGCCACACAAAAGATTTCTATAGGCTCCAGGGAGGTTACGGCCGAGGCGGCGGCGGCGAGCCCGGGGGCGAGGCGCGGACGGGAAGAGGAAAAGCCTCCAGCGGCCCCAGCGGGCGAGCGGGCGGCGGCGGCGCACCCACGGCCGCGCTCCGAGGTGAAGCCGCGCGGGGAGAGGAAGCGGGTGTTTTCCCCTTTGCCTTTCGGCCCCCGCCCTTCCTTTCAGTTTCTCCCGGCTCGTTCGGAAGTTGGAGGTTGACAAAAATGGCAGGAGCCGGGGCCCGGGCGGGTCGCTGCGGCGCCTCGGGGACCTTCTGAGTTTGCCAGGGCGGCCGGGGCGACGCGCGCGGCGGCGTCCGATGCGCAGGGCCCGCGGTCCCGGGAGATCTCAGCCACTGCGGGCCCGAAGCGAGGAGGAAGCGACGGGGATGGACTCGCGCCGACAGCCGGCGGCGGGCCGCGGGGCGCGCGGTCCGGGAGGGCGTGCCGCCTCGGCGCCGGGCCGCGCTCTGTGAGCCGGCGAGGCGGGAAGGGGCTGCCGCGGCGCCCGGCACGCCCGGGCGTGGCGGGCGGGCGAGAGCGCGAGCGGGGCGGCCGCTGTGCGCAATCAGTGCAGGCTCCCGCCCGACTCTGACTCGGCCGCGCCAGCACCGGCCACACCCTCGGCCCTGCCGCCGCCGCCGCCGTCGCTTCCCGAGAGCGGGAGGCAGGAGATGCCCACGGGGCGTCCGCGCGTCCGCAAGGGCCAGGCCCGGCCGCCGTCGCGGGGAAGTACAGCCCGGCGGGGTCTGGGCGCCTGAAGCCCACGTGCGCCGCCGAGCCCGAGGTGGCTGACAGCGGAGCCTACCGGAGCCGCCGCCCGCGCTCCCCCGCGAGGAAAGGATTTTGATTTCAAAGAAAGGAAGGAAGGAAGGACAACTCCCAGCTTCCCTCTCCCGCCCCCGCCGCCCCGGCAGTCGGCCCGGGCCATGCCCAGGAAGGCGACGGCGGCGGCAGCCCAGCAGAAGGGACTTTCCTGGCGGACCGGCGACGGTGATCGCAGCCTGTGAGTTTGCTCTGCCCCAGTTCATGGTTCCTGCAAATCCTCCAAGAGGCCGAAAGCTGCAGCCCCTTCCCGCGCCCCGAAGAGCCTCCTGCTTTCTCTGGCCCCCGGGCCCGCGCCGCGCCGCCGGGGCTCCGGCCGCCGCAGCCCAGTGCCCTCTGCCCGCGGCGGTGGATGGCATGATGGTGCCGGGAAGGCACCGCGGCCTTGGCCAGCTGAGTCGCGACGGCCGCGGGGGCGGCGGCAGCGGCGGCGGTAGCGGGCTCCCCAGCGGCATGCCAGTGCCCCCCGGGCGCGATGGCTAGCGGCAGCGCTGGGAAGCCCAGTGTCGAGGCGGCTTCTCCGGCTCCAGCGACCGTCGGCGGCGGCGGGGCCTCCTCGCAGCCGCGGAAGAGGCTGGTGTCCGTCTGCGACCACTGCAAAGGCAAGATGCAGCTGGTGGCTGACCTCCTGCTGCTGTCGAGCGAGGCGCGGCCCGTGCTCTTCGAGGGACCCGCCTCCTCCTGCGCCGGCGCCGAGTCCTTCGAGCAGTGCCGGGACACCATCATCGCGCGCACCAAGGGGCTCTCCATCCTCACCCATGACGTGCAGAGCCAGCTCAACATGGGCCGCTTCGGGGAGGCGGGGGACAGCCTGGTGGAGCTGGGCGACCTGGT
Source organism: Tragulus kanchil (assembly GCA_022376925.1). Classification (NCBI taxonomy): domain Eukaryota; kingdom Metazoa; phylum Chordata; class Mammalia; order Artiodactyla; family Tragulidae; genus Tragulus; species Tragulus kanchil. The sequence continues at coordinate 120,472,039 of JAIOJX010000024.1, read as the reverse complement.
GGTGTCCCTGACGGAGTGCTCTGCCCACGCGGCGTATCTGGCGGCCGTGGCCACTCCGGGCGCGCAGCCCGCCCAGCCGGGCCTGGTGGACCGCTACCGCGTGACGCGCTGCCGCCACGAGGTGGAACAGGGCTGCGCCGTGCTGCGCGCCACCCCGCTGGCCGACCTGACCCCGCAGCTGCTGCTAGAGGTGTCGCAGGGCCTGTCGCGCAACCTCAAGTTCCTGACGGACGCGTGCGCCCTGGCCAGCGACAAGTCCCGGGACCGCTTCTCCCGCGAGCAGTTCAAGCTGGGCGTCAAGTGCATGAGCACCAGTGCGTCGGCGCTGCTGGCCTGCGTGCGCGAGGTGAAGGCAGCTCCCAGCGAGCTGGCACGGAGCCGCTGCGCGCTCTTCAGCGGGCCGCTGGTGCAGGCGGTCAGTGCCCTGGTGGGCTTCGCCACCGAGCCACAGTTCCTGGGTCGCGCGGCGGCCGTGAGCGCCGAGGGCAAGGCGGTGCAGACCGCCATCCTCGGCGGCGCCATGAGTGTGGTGTCGGCCTGTGTGCTTCTGACCCAGTGCCTCAGGGATCTGGCGCAGCACCCCGACGGGGGCGCCAAGATGTCGGACCACAGGGAGAGGCTGAGGAACTCGGCCTGCGCCGTGTCTGAAGGCTGCACCCTGCTATCTCAGGCTTTAAGGGAGAGGTCTTCGCCCAGGACTTTACCGCCAGTGAATTCCAATTCTGTGAATTAGCACCCCGACCTTCATCCCCCTCTTCCAGCCCTCCCCCCACCCCTAGGCTAAAGGAAGACGCATAGTCTCTGCCCTTCTCCATTTATACCAAAGAAATCAAAGGTGAAGCTACCCTCCTGCTCCCAGCCCCGTGTTAAATGCTCACGAGGAGTTTTCCAGAAGGCAGGGCCATGCATACCTACCAGTTACGCACGCACTCAGAGGGCCCCCATGCCCAACCAGCCCATGCACATTAGAGACCAGCAGGTGGAAGACGTATCTGCTGGTTGTGGTGTTACCCTGACCCTTACCCCAGCTCCCCTTCCGGAATTCCTCAACTAAATTTTATTACCGATTGGGCAGGAAGGAGGTCATGGGTTAATTTGTTTGTTGCTCTTTTTTTTTTTCCTTCCCTAATTAAAAGAAAGGTTACCTCAGTTTTCACTCCTTAGACATGGATGTAGCTACCTTTTTTTTTTTTTTTTGTATGTTGTTATTTTTTTAAGCAATCGTGATGGGTTAGGCCTATACTTGGTGTGGAAAGAGTATGACTTTGCCATGTGATTTGCAAATGGGGGGAAAAGCTACTGTGAGTGTGTGTTTTATTTTTTAATTTACACTATAGAGTGATTCCCCCCTCCCCCATGTCAAGTTTTTACCTTGCATGTACTGGAGTATTTATTTCATCTATTAAAATGTTATGTTTCTCAGATGGCTTTTTGCAATGATTGTTGATTTTTCAGTAATTGTGATGTTGCAGGCTGCCTGCCATTCCTGGAAAACCTCCCTGGAAAGTTTTGCTTCTGTAGCAGTGAGGTGGGTGTCCAGTCTTCAGCCTTGTTTGCTTTTTCCTCAAGACTTAGCATCTTTAAATCACCTAGAATTCAAGAAAAGATAACTGTGTGTACAGAGAGAGCTGTCTCCTAAAGGCAGAGGACAGACACGTAGGTGTTTCGATTCTGTATAGTGCTAGAGCTGTTGTTTTGTTTTGGTTTGTGTCTTGCCTCTAGTTTCTCCTGGAAGGTCATCCGACAACATTTCGTCCCCCTCATATTTTCATCCTGATGAACCTGGTTCAGGCTGACGGCAGTCTGATTTGTATTCCGCCTGTCTTTTTCAGATGAAGGTGTTTCCTAGTCCCATGTGGAATGCCTGCCTCCCTAGGTGGGAGGGTCTGTGTATGGACCTGCAGAAGTACTGTCCATCAAGTGAGAGAAGGTAAATAGGTCTGTTTAGACAAGAACCGGTTGCTCTTGGTTTTAGAAAACCAAACAAGCATTGACTTTTCTAGACTGTTTAATACAGGGATAAGTCTTCTGGAAAGTGTGATAAGAACTTTCTAGGCCCAGGGCATGATTGCAGGCGGAGGGCTTTGTGACCTTGATCTCGGATGTGGCCCGGTTGCTTATGTGTTGGAAGGATGCTTTGTTCACTGAAGTCTGATGGCTGGTCCTTTCTGCAGACACTTTATTATTATTATTTTTTAATTTATTTTTATTCTTTATTTTAATCTGCAGACACTTTAAAGAAAAAAATCTTCTGGGAAAGAAGGGTATATGGTTTTGCGGGGCCTAGCTAAGTTCTGAATGTTTTCCCACTGGGAAAAACAAAAAAAACAAACAAGTGTTTTTACTGTGCTTATCCTCAGAGAGCCACGTGGATAAAACTCATACCTGCTTTAAATTGCTTAATTTACATTCCTCCCCCCCCGCCCCCCATCTTGGGGTTAATTGTGCCTAAATCTTTGCAGTTGCCACAGAGCTAAAAAAAAGATTTTTCAACTGTGATATGTTAGAGGAAAGTCATAGTGGCTATTTTTACTTGAATGACTGTATTTCTTACAAAAACGTTGTATTCAGTGTGTAGAACCTCTTTAAACCTGGGCATACGCGTGAGTTACTGCAGCCGTTGGGCGCTGAAGTTTGAAAAGTCAAGTGGTCGAGTGTGTACATTAAGACTTAGCATCTTTAAATCACCTAGAATTCAAGAAAAGATAACTGTGTGTACAGAGAGAGCTGTCTCCTAAAGGCAGAGGACAGACACGTAGGTGTTTCGATTCTGTATAGTGCTAGAGCTGTTGTTTTGTTTTGGTTTGTGTCTTGCCTCTAGTTTCTCCTGGAAGGTCATCCGACAACATTTCGTCCCCCTCATATTTTCATCCTGATGAACCTGGTTCAGGCTGACGGCAGTCTGATTTGTATTCCGCCTGTCTTTTTCAGATGAAGGTGTTTCCTAGTCCCATGTGGAATGCCTGCCTCCCTAGGTGGGAGGGTCTGTGTATGGACCTGCAGAAGTACTGTCCATCAAGTGAGAGAAGGTAAATAGGTCTGTTTAGACAAGAACCGGTTGCTCTTGGTTTTAGAAAACCAAACAAGCATTGACTTTTCTAGACTGTTTAATACAGGGATAAGTCTTCTGGAAAGTGTGATAAGAACTTTCTAGGCCCAGGGCATGATTGCAGGCGGAGGGCTTTGTGACCTTGATCTCGGATGTGGCCCGGTTGCTTATGTGTTGGAAGGATGCTTTGTTCACTGAAGTCTGATGGCTGGTCCTTTCTGCAGACACTTTATTATTATTATTTTTTAATTTATTTTTATTCTTTATTTTAATCTGCAGACACTTTAAAGAAAAAAATCTTCTGGGAAAGAAGGGTATATGGTTTTGCGGGGCCTAGCTAAGTTCTGAATGTTTTCCCACTGGGAAAAACAAAAAAAACAAACAAGTGTTTTTACTGTGCTTATCCTCAGAGAGCCACGTGGATAAAACTCATACCTGCTTTAAATTGCTTAATTTACATTCCTCCCCCCCCGCCCCCCATCTTGGGGTTAATTGTGCCTAAATCTTTGCAGTTGCCACAGAGCTAAAAAAAAGATTTTTCAACTGTGATATGTTAGAGGAAAGTCATAGTGGCTATTTTTACTTGAATGACTGTATTTCTTACAAAAACGTTGTATTCAGTGTGTAGAACCTCTTTAAACCTGGGCATACGCCGCGTGAGTTACTGCAGCCGTTGGGCTTCGCTGAAGTTTGAAAAAGTCAAGTGGTCGAGTGTGTACATTTTAAAAAACGGTCAAGGGAGCTGTGCTTTTTCTCTGTTAGATCCTGGTGGCTTTAAATATCTGACGCCTTTAAAAGGTGAAAATGACCTTGAATGTGAATTCTGCCCCTGCTGTTCTTTAAGTCTGGATCAATCAGGTTCAGGAAATATTTGAGGGGAGGAAACCTACCTAACCCTTGTTACCAATGACAGTCTGCTTTGCATATAGGAATTTTTATGTACTTTTTTCATTGGATTTCCATAAGTAATGCTGAAGTTTATAATTGCATGTTTCCTTTAGGCTGTTCAGATCACAAAGAGTCAACTGAAAGGACCATAATAAAATAAAGGCAGAACCAGAAATCTTCAAATTTGGTATCTGATTAGGAAAAGAAAGAATTGCCAGTTTTTCCTTGGACTCATCCCTTGCAGAAGCAATTTTCAGGACAGTGCAAGCCAAAAGAAAAAAATCATTTTCCCTATCTACTTGGATGAAGTAACTAGCTCGTCACCAAGTTCAGTTTGAAACTTTTTCTCTTAGCCAAGTGATCCTTGCTTTTAATATTTCTGTGTGTTAAAGGTTTTTGGACTTGTAGTCAAACTCTGTCCTCTGAAGTTGATAAAAGGTTCAGTGGTGTGTTGACCTCTTTCTTTCCTCCTTTATCTCTGAGATAAAGCTTAGGATTTTTCATCCAGCAGGTGGCTTGCAGCGAATTCTGCTTGTATGATTTCAGCACGTGTCAGGAAAGCAGAGTGAGGAATGCACTGTGCTTCTGCGTGTCAGTATCACTCGCTTGAGGAATTTTCTCTCAAAAAAAAACAAACAAGTGTTTTTACTGTGCTTATCCTCAGAGAGCCACGTGGATAAAACTCATACCTGCTTTAAATTGCTTAATTTACATTCCTCCCCCCCCGCCCCCCATCTTGGGGTTAATTGTGCCTAAATCTTTGCAGTTGCCACAGAGCTAAAAAAAAGATTTTTCAACTGTGATATGTTAGAGGAAAGTCATAGTGGCTATTTTTACTTGAATGACTGTATTTCTTACAAAAACGTTGTATTCAGTGTGTAGAACCTCTTTAAACCTGGGCATACGCCGCGTGAGTTACTGCAGCCGTTGGGCTTCGCTGAAGTTTGAAAAAGTCAAGTGGTCGAGTGTGTACATTTTAAAAAACGGTCAAGGGAGCTGTGCTTTTTCTCTGTTAGATCCTGGTGGCTTTAAATATCTGACGCCTTTAAAAGGTGAAAATGACCTTGAATGTGAATTCTGCCCCTGCTGTTCTTTAAGTCTGGATCAATCAGGTTCAGGAAATATTTGAGGGGAGGAAACCTACCTAACCCTTGTTACCAATGACAGTCTGCTTTGCATATAGGAATTTTTATGTACTTTTTTCATTGGATTTCCATAAGTAATGCTGAAGTTTATAATTGCATGTTTCCTTTAGGCTGTTCAGATCACAAAGAGTCAACTGAAAGGACCATAATAAAATAAAGGCAGAACCAGAAATCTTCAAATTTGGTATCTGATTAGGAAAAGAAAGAATTGCCAGTTTTTCCTTGGACTCATCCCTTGCAGAAGCAATTTTCAGGACAGTGCAAGCCAAAAGAAAAAAATCATTTTCCCTATCTACTTGGATGAAGTAACTAGCTCGTCACCAAGTTCAGTTTGAAACTTTTTCTCTTAGCCAAGTGATCCTTGCTTTTAATATTTCTGTGTGTTAAAGGTTTTTGGACTTGTAGTCAAACTCTGTCCTCTGAAGTTGATAAAAGGTTCAGTGGTGTGTTGACCTCTTTCTTTCCTCCTTTATCTCTGAGATAAAGCTTAGGATTTTTCATCCAGCAGGTGGCTTGCAGCGAATTCTGCTTGTATGATTTCAGCACGTGTCAGGAAAGCAGAGTGAGGAATGCACTGTGCTTCTGCGTGTCAGTATCACTCGCTTAGATGGGCATAGGTCTTTGCTCTCTTAACTTTCTCCCACTGTGGTGGTGTTCTTTAGTCCCTAAGTTGTTTGTGACTCTGAGACCCCATGGACTCCGCTAGGCTCCTCTGTCCATGTATTCTCCAGGCAAGAATACTGGAGTGGGTTGCCATTTTCTTTCCAGGGGGTCTTCCTAGACCAGGGGTCAAACCTGCTTATCCTTTGTGGCAGGTGATTCTTTACTCTTGAGTCACTTGGGAAGCCTGCTTCTCCCAGTGTACCCAATAGCTGAACTGGTTTTTTAAATAGCCCTGATTCTGTAAAAAGAGCTTCTCAGACCTATGTCATTGGGTTTAATAAGGGCAGCAGATACTGGTTCCAGGAATAAAATCTGAGTGGCCTGATTTTTTCTTTTTGGTTCAGATTAAACCACAGTAGAGTTCATTTAAGACATCTATCCTTGGGCTCTTCTGACTTACAAGGGCAAGTTTTCTTACAGGGGCTTAATGGGCACCATCCTGGGGGAGGGAGGTGTTGAAAACCTTCTTTTGAATGGTCTTGAGAGAAGGAAATCATTATGGCCCGGTTCTCGGAACAAAAGCCTTTATTTATAACAGCCAACCTAAGTAAATGGGACAAAAGGCTTTCAAATGCAAGACTCACTGGAAAAAAGACATAGCAATGTCTTTCTGTGGCTGTTTCAGCTTGACTTTTTTTGTTGTTACCTCTTCAAATTTGGTATCTGATTAGGAAAAGAAAGAATTGCCAGTTTTTCCTTGGACTCATCCCTTGCAGAAGCAATTTTCAGGACAGTGCAAGCCAAAAGAAAAAAATCATTTTCCCTATCTACTTGGATGAAGTAACTAGCTCGTCACCAAGTTCAGTTTGAAACTTTTTCTCTTAGCCAAGTGATCCTTGCTTTTAATATTTCTGTGTGTTAAAGGTTTTTGGACTTGTAGTCAAACTCTGTCCTCTGAAGTTGATAAAAGGTTCAGTGGTGTGTTGACCTCTTTCTTTCCTCCTTTATCTCTGAGATAAAGCTTAGGATTTTTCATCCAGCAGGTGGCTTGCAGCGAATTCTGCTTGTATGATTTCAGCACGTGTCAGGAAAGCAGAGTGAGGAATGCACTGTGCTTCTGCGTGTCAGTATCACTCGCTTAGATGGGCATAGGTCTTTGCTCTCTTAACTTTCTCCCACTGTGGTGGTGTTCTTTAGTCCCTAAGTTGTTTGTGACTCTGAGACCCCATGGACTCCGCTAGGCTCCTCTGTCCATGTATTCTCCAGGCAAGAATACTGGAGTGGGTTGCCATTTTCTTTCCAGGGGGTCTTCCTAGACCAGGGGTCAAACCTGCTTATCCTTTGTGGCAGGTGATTCTTTACTCTTGAGTCACTTGGGAAGCCTGCTTCTCCCAGTGTACCCAATAGCTGAACTGGTTTTTTAAATAGCCCTGATTCTGTAAAAAGAGCTTCTCAGACCTATGTCATTGGGTTTAATAAGGGCAGCAGATACTGGTTCCAGGAATAAAATCTGAGTGGCCTGATTTTTTTTCTTTTTTTTTCAGATTAAACCACAGTAGAGTTCATTTAAGACATCTATCCTTGGGCTCTTCTGACTTACAAGGGCAAGTTTTCTTACAGGGGCTTAATGGGCACCATCCTGGGGGAGGGAGGTGTTGAAAACCTTCTTTTGAATGGTCTTGAGAGAAGGAAATCATTATGGCCCGGTTCTCGGAACAAAAGCCTTTATTTATAACAGCCAACCTAAGTAAATGGGACAAAAGGCTTTCAAATGCAAGACTCACTGGAAAAAAGACATAGCAATGTCTTTCTGTGGCTGTTTCAGCTTGACTTTTTTTGTTGTTACTCTTTCTGGGTTGATGTTAGAAAATGCAAAAATTATGTGTGCCTATGTGTGTGTGTGCGTGTGTGTTTCTTCTACAACCTCATCCCCTCCCCCGCCTCACTTTTTTTTTAAAGTCATGTTTCTCAAAAAATAATCTAAAGAGTTTATAATTCTGGAAGCGCTTTTTATACCTGATTAGTTTTTTTTTGCAGACTTTTTTTTTAAGCTGGCGTAGGGGTCTAAAATATTTGACAGTTTGAAACAGCTAATTTTAACAGAAACACCTGTTTTTTTCGGGATGAACGTGACTATGGTAACATGCACATCAAGCAGAGGATTTGAAAAATGCCTGCCAAAACCTCTTCTGAGCTTTGCTTGGTAAACAGAGAGGAGTCAGAGAAGAAATCTGTGAAGTCTTGATTGGACTTTTTACAATTGGGCCTTCCCCTGGCCCCTGGGTGCTTAGAATTCCACCTCCTGGGAGAGCCATGAAGCAGCCAACCTCTGGTTTCCTGTGTGGACACGGATATCTGTGTTCTCTCCAGGCAAATTCTTGTCTTGATTGAAAAAAAAAAATTTTTTTTTTTTTTTAAATTTTTTGGCATGTATGTGAGATGGATTGGCTTATTTTACTAACGTAGGGTTTTCCTTGGGGTGAGTTGATGAGTGGTCTCGTTCCACCTCAGTGGCAGAGGCTCCAAGATTGGACTGTTCTGAAGGTGCAAGGGAAATGTGTTCCTCTCTACCTGTGATGGCGTTGAATGTGATTGAGCCGAAACCACCCGAAAAGGGGCCCCGGCAAATTCGTTTGTCTTAGAGGAAAGTGGCCTGTTTTTTTTCTTTTTTTTTCAGATTAAACCACAGTAGAGTTCATTTAAGACATCTATCCTTGGGCTCTTCTGACTTACAAGGGCAAGTTTTCTTACAGGGGCTTAATGGGCACCATCCTGGGGGAGGGAGGTGTTGAAAACCTTCTTTTGAATGGTCTTGAGAGAAGGAAATCATTATGGCCCGGTTCTCGGAACAAAAGCCTTTATTTATAACAGCCAACCTAAGTAAATGGGACAAAAGGCTTTCAAATGCAAGACTCACTGGAAAAAAGACATAGCAATGTCTTTCTGTGGCTGTTTCAGCTTGACTTTTTTTGTTGTTACTCTTTCTGGGTTGATGTTAGAAAATGCAAAAATTATGTGTGCCTATGTGTGTGTGTGCGTGTGTGTTTCTTCTACAACCTCATCCCCTCCCCCGCCTCACTTTTTTTTTAAAGTCATGTTTCTCAAAAAATAATCTAAAGAGTTTATAATTCTGGAAGCGCTTTTTATACCTGATTAGTTTTTTTTTGCAGACTTTTTTTTTTTTTTTAAGCTGGCGTAGGGGTCTAAAATATTTGACAGTTTGAAACAGCTAATTTTAACAGAAACACCTGTTTTTTTCGGGATGAACGTGACTATGGTAACATGCACATCAAGCAGAGGATTTGAAAAATGCCTGCCAAAACCTCTTCTGAGCTTTGCTTGGTAAACAGAGAGGAGTCAGAGAAGAAATCTGTGAAGTCTTGATTGGACTTTTTACAATTGGGCCTTCCCCTGGCCCCTGGGTGCTTAGAATTCCACCTCCTGGGAGAGCCATGAAGCAGCCAACCTCTGGTTTCCTGTGTGGACACGGATATCTGTGTTCTCTCCAGGCAAATTCTTGTCTTGATTGAAAAAAAAAAATTTTTTTTTTTTTTTAAATTTTTTGGCATGTATGTGAGATGGATTGGCTTATTTTACTAACGTAGGGTTTTCCTTGGGGTGAGTTGATGAGTGGTCTCGTTCCACCTCAGTGGCAGAGGCTCCAAGATTGGACTGTTCTGAAGGTGCAAGGGAAATGTGTTCCTCTCTACCTGTGATGGCGTTGAATGTGATTGAGCCGTAAAACCCCTTCAGGCCGTGGGGCTGTCAATGCCCTGCACGTATATAGTCCTTTTTTTGAAATAAATGTGTATCTAAGACACCTGCAGCAAGTGTAGCTAAACAAGTAGTGAAATCGTTTCTGGAAATCAAAATTACCATGGGCATTTGTTTAGTACCTGTAAATCGGGGGCCCAGCTGTGTGGGCCTGCTCCTGTAGCAGGTCCTTGGGTCCAGCTCCCAGAGGGTCCTGGTTCCTCCCCTTACAGAGGCTCAGGTGCCGCTCCAGACTTGGTCAGTGGACTGGCGGTCACATCCCCAGGGTGATCCTGTGTGCCCTACCTCCAGCCTATCTCTGTCAGCAACACGGGGTATGGGGTGTGGAGTGATCTGTCTTACCCAGCCCTTCCACGTGGTTCTGGCGCTGGCCCAGTCTGCAGAACTGTGGGTCTGCTGGTTCCTTCTTATTCCCTATGGACCCTGTCAAATCTTAGAGTTTCTGTATCAGGAGGCAGCAGCATTTCTACAAGTTTCTTGTTTGCTCAGGTGCTTTTTTCTTTTTTTCTCCTGGATATTTTGAGCCCTTTTCTTCACTTAGGATAATTTAGGCTCTCCTGCCAATTTGGAGTTGGCACAGGTTTTTCTTTGGGGGTGTGTGTGTGTTTAAGTACAGAGTCCTCTTAACTCCCTCTGGAGATGAACTGAAGTCATATAATAGTAAACTGGCAAATTGGCTTTCTATGTTTTTGCATGTTGTTGACTCTTGTCCTAGAAAACTGGAACCAGCACACAACCTAATTAAAAATCAACCCTTCAGCTCTTTGGCTGCCCAACAAAGAACACTTTGCTCTTGAGTTTATAAAGTACTTTTTTCAGAACCGGATGAAGTGTACAGGCATATTCCAAAAGCTCATTTTAGGGAAAACCAAAGTTTGCAGTATAACTCAGGAAATAATATTCTCGAAGGGCCAGTCGTGCACCAGGAATTAGGAAGATCTTCGAGATCCTTCATGTTCACATGGGGTTCCCGGGAGCTGGCTTTGGCGCGGCCAGAGAGTAGAATCTTGGCCCCACCCCAGATGTATGCAGGAGAATCTTCGTCAAGATCTGCCATGATTCCTGGGTTCACTCACTATGAGAAGCCCTGTTTGAGAAGCTAATATGTAGCCACCACAACCAAATCCTTGCTTGACTCTTGACTTGGCGACACAGGCATTTACTGTGTTTATTTCGATCCTTCCCATTTATCACGTTCATGTATGGGAGGTCACTGGCTCCTTGGAGCGGTCTTGTGAAATAGGCAGGTGTTACTCACCATACATGTCATCTAAACATTTGTACTTCTGTTTTCCTGTTGTGAAAAATATTTATGATGAATTCCCATGAAGTGCACGATCTCCAGAGATGAGTCCTATCTGCGTGTAAGATCATTGAAAATATTCTCTGAAACACTGTGCTAAGGTCCGTTTTCCCTAAGGATCTTCTTCCTCCCCTTCCGGTAATTTAACCCAGCAAATATATTGTGATGTCTCTAAGGGTGGCCCAAATAAAGAGCCCAGCCCTGTCTTCTGAGTCCTCTGTTATTCTCTGGGACAAACTTGTCCAAGTTCTTGAAAACATTGGAAGGATGTCTTAAGTTCCCGAAAGTGTCAAACTTCTTGAAAGTGTTTTAATGCCTTTTTAATTTAGGCTCTCCTGCCAATTTGGAGTTGGCACAGGTTTTCTTTGGGGTGTGTGTGTGTTTAAGTACAGAGTCCTCTTAACTCCCTCTGGAGATGAACTGAAGTCATATAATAGTAAACTGGCAAATTGGCTTTCTATGTTTTTGCATGTTGTTGACTCTTGTCCTAGAAAACTGGAACCAGCACACAACCTAATTAAAAATCAACCCTTCAGCTCTTTGGCTGCCCAACAAAGAACACTTTGCTCTTGAGTTTATAAAGTACTTTTTTCAGAACCGGATGAAGTGTACAGGCATATTCCAAAAGCTCATTTTAGGGAAAACCAAAGTTTGCAGTATAACTCAGGAAATAATATTCTCGAAGACCAGTCGTGCACCAGGAATTAGGAAGATCTTCGAGATCCTTCATGTTCACATGGGGTTCCCGGGAGCTGGCTTTGGCGCGGCCAGAGAGTAGAATCTTGGCCCCACCCCAGATGTATGCAGGAGAATCTTCGTCAAGATCTGCCATGATTCCTGGGTTCACTCACTATGAGAAGCCCTGTTTGAGAAGCTAATATGTAGCCACCACAACCAAATCCTTGCTTGACTCTTGACTTGGCGACACAGGCATTTACTGTGTTTATTTCGATCCTTCCCATTTATCACGTTCATGTATGGGAGGTCACTGGCTCCTTGGAGCGGTCTTGTGAAATAGGCAGGTGTTACTCACCATACATGTCATCTAAACATTTGTACTTCTGTTTTCCTGTTGTGAAAAATATTTATGATGAATTCCCATGAAGTGCACGATCTCCAGAGATGAGTCCTATCTGCGTGTAAGATCATTGAAAATATTCTCTGAAACACTGTGCTAAGGTCCGTTTTCCCTAAGGATCTTCTTCCTCCCCTTCCGGTAATTTAACCCAGCAAATATATTGTGATGTCTCTAAGGGTGGCCCAAATAAAGAGCCCAGCCCTGTCTTCTGAGTCCTCTGTTATTCTCTGGGACAAACTTGTCCAAGTTCTTGAAAACATTGGAAGGATGTCTTAAGTTCCCGAAAGTGTCAAACTTCTTGAAAGTGTTTTAATGCTCATTTAGGTTTGATCCTATAGTTTAATTAATAGTGAATCTATTTACTGACTTCAAGCTTTATTCTGAGTATTCACTGATAACTTCCGTGTACACAGAGAGGGAACTTAAAATCCTCTGTTTTGGGAAAAGAAAGTTCGTTGCTCAGTTGTATCCAACTCTGCAACCCCTTGGGCTGTAGCCCATCAGGCTCCTCTGTCCATGGGATTCTCCAGACAAGAATACTGGAGTGGGCAGCCATTCCTTCTCTGGGGGAATCTTCCTGACCCAGGGATCAATACACATCTCCTACACTGCAGGCAGATTCTTTACCACTGAGCCACCATGGAAGGCCACCTTACCTAAGAGGAATGACTCAAAGCCACACAATATTCAAAACAGACTGAGAAGCCACATCCTTCCTCATCCTCAATAAAATCAATTTGTGATTGGTTTGTCTTCCAACAGAGAGGTTTTCCAAGTACACCATCCTTTGGTGTTATATCTGTGTGACTGCAGAAAACAGGCCTGAGAAAGTGTGGCTTCAAAGGACTCACTGCACAGCTGAGAATGTAGGTGTTGCCATGACGACCCCAAGCGTCTTCCCTTCTAGACACAGGAGATGGCTTCAGGATCACCGGGGACTATTCACTTTAAATCCTCCAGGGAAAAGTTTTAACTGCATATTAAAAACTCAGAGCCCTGGGCCTTCTCTGGTAACTCAGTGGTGAAGAGTTCGCCTGCCAATGCAGGAGACGTGGGATTGATCCCTGATCTGGGAAGATCCCACAGGCTGCAGCGCAACTAAGCCCGTGAGCCACAACTGTGGAGCCTGTGCTCTAGAGCCTCGGAGCCACAGCTATGGAGCCCATGTGCTTCAACTACTGAAGCCTGTGTGCCCTAGAGCCCGAGTTCCACATCGAGAGAGGTCACTGCAACAAGAAGCCTGCTCACCTCAACTAGAGAGGGGCCCCCACTCCCTGCAACTAGAGAAGAGCCTGCAGCAGCAGTGAAAACCCAGAATGGCCCCCAAAAGTAATAGCCCTTTTCTTGAAAACATTGGAAGGATGTCTTAAGTTCCCGAAAGTGTCAAACTTCTTGAAAGTGTTTTAATGCTCATTTAGGTTTGATCCTATAGTTTAATTAATAGTGAATCTATTTACTGACTTCAAGCTTTATTCTGAGTATTCACTGATAACTTCCGTGTACACAGAGAGGGAACTTAAAATCCTCTGTTTTGGGAAAAGAAAGTTCGTTGCTCAGTTGTATCCAACTCTGCAACCCCTTGGGCTGTAGCCCATCAGGCTCCTCTGTCCATGGGATTCTCCAGACAAGAATACTGGAGTGGGCAGCCATTCCTTCTCTGGGGGAATCTTCCTGACCCAGGGATCAATACACATCTCCTACACTGCAGGCAGATTCTTTACCACTGAGCCACCATGGAAGGCCACCTTACCTAAGAGGAATGACTCAAAGCCACACAATATTCAAAACAGACTGAGAAGCCACATCCTTCCTCATCCTCAATAAAATCAATTTGTGATTGGTTTGTCTTCCAACAGAGAGGTTTTCCAAGTACACCATCCTTTGGTGTTATATCTGTGTGACTGCAGAAAACAGGCCTGAGAAAGTGTGGCTTCCAAAGGACTCACTGCACAGCTGAGAATGTAGGTGTTGCCATGACGACCCCAAGCGTCTTCCCTTCTAGACACAGGAGATGGCTTCAGGATCACCGGGGACTATTCACTTTAAATCCTCCAGGGAAAAGTTTTAACTGCATATTAAAAACTCAGAGCCCTGGGCCTTCTCTGGTAACTCAGTGGTGAAGAGTTCGCCTGCCAATGCAGGAGACGTGGGATTGATCCCTGATCTGGGAAGATCCCACAGGCTGCAGCGCAACTAAGCCCGTGAGCCACAACTGTGGAGCCTGTGCTCTAGAGCCTCGGAGCCACAGCTATGGAGCCCATGTGCTTCAACTACTGAAGCCTGTGTGCCCTAGAGCCCGAGTTCCACATCGAGAGAGGTCACTGCAACAAGAAGCCTGCTCACCTCAACTAGAGAGGGGCCCCCACTCCCTGCAACTAGAGAAGAGCCTGCAGCAGCAGTGAAAACCCAGAATGGCCCCCAAAAAGTAATAGCCCTTTTCTGGAGCAGTCAAGGATTGTGGTGTACACAGCAGGTCCTGGAACCTGTACCTCACAGATACAAGGGATGCCAGTATTTGCAACTCTTTGAGTTCCAGAGTACCTCATTTAATTTAAATACAACATCCTCCCGTATAAGTTAAATTTTTAAAAAAAATCCCCTCATTTAAATCTATATCATCTATATCAGCAAGTTAAGCAAGTATTCAGGTAGATGTGTGGGTAGATAAATAATCAGGTGAATTACAAAATGGAGCCTTGACCAAAGCAAAAAAAAAAAAGCCCCTTTGATCTTTTCCCTTGTAAACATGCTCCTTAAGTTCCGTATGGTGTAAACCTCTGTGATCTGTTAAGTCTCCGGGCTGAGAAACTTTAGATGCATTTCTACCCTCTTAATACTTTGAGAAGTGAATTCTGAAGTGTCCGGTAGGAGGAGTTCGTTTAGATTTTTGGAAGCACTGCCTAATAGCCTAACCTAAATTGTTCCTCCTACAATGTTCTGGCCCATGTTTTTCCTGCTGAAAGGAGAATGCCTCCCAGACTCCACACAGAGGACAGAACATTCATTGGTGCCTCCAGGGATGTTGGGATACTGGGGTTTTCAGCCACCCACAGTGGACATTTCTGAAGACTGATTCTGTACTGGAAGCTGGGAATACGGAGATGAGCTTAGAGTATACAAGTGATAGGGAGGACAGATTACCAGAAGCAGGAGAAGCGCCATAATCCTGTTAACGAGGATCCTCTAGGTCTTTGGCCATATGGGATCTTGATAGTTCCTTGCTCAGTTATTAAGTTGTGTCTGACTCTTTGCGACCCCATGGACTGCACGCCAATCTTCCCTGTCCTTCATCTCCTTGAGTTTGCTCAAACTCATTTCCATTGAGTAAGTGATGCCATCCAACCCTTTCATCCTCTGTAGTCGCCCCCTTCTCCTCCTGCCCTCAGCCTCTCCCAGTATCAGGGTCTTTTCCATTGAGTTGGCTCTTTGCATCAGGTGGCCAAGGTATTGGAGCTTCAGCTTCAGCATCAGTCTTTCCAATGAACATTCAGGGTTGATTTTCTGTAGGATTGCCTGATTTGACCTCCTTGCTGTCCAAGGGACTCTCAGGAGTCTTCTCTAGCACCTCAGTTCGAAAGCATCAATTCTTAAGCACTCAGCCTTCTTTATGGTCCAACTCCTGTAGTTCCTGGAGTTGATCAGATTGATGACTGGGGAAGGAGGTTGGCATCAGAACTGGTCTTTCCGTTTCTTGGCGCCAGGTGACTGCATATAATTTAAGTGAGAACTTCATGGAGTTTATTTTTGGTGCTGCTGGAGGGTAGTTTTCAGTTAGAGACTGCAGGTATCTTCAAGAGTGGGTTTTATTCCAAGACTTAAGGGTCATTTTTTTTTCTGCTCATTAATTCTGAGTAGTGTTGATATAGGGTGTAGGGCTGTTTTGCAGGTGAATTACAAAATGGAGCCTTGACCAAAGAAAAAAAAAGCCCTTTGATCTTTTCCTTGTAAACATGCTCCTTAAGTTCCGTATGGTGTAAACCTCTGTGATCTGTTAAGTCTCCGGGCTGAGAAACTTTAGATGCATTTCTACCCTCTTAATACTTTGAGAAGTGAATTCTGAAGTGTCCGGTAGGAGGAGTTCGTTTAGATTTTTGGAAGCACTGCCTAATAGCCTAACCTAAATTGTTCCTCCTACAATGTTCTGGCCCATGTTTTTCCTGCTGAAAGGAGAATGCCTCCCAGACTCCACACAGAGGACAGAACATTCATTGGTGCCTCCAGGGATGTTGGGATACTGGGGTTTTCAGCCACCCACAGTGGACATTTCTGAAGACTGATTCTGTACTGGAAGCTGGGAATACGGAGATGAGCTTAGAGTATACAAGTGATAGGGAGGACAGATTACCAGAAGCAGGAGAAGCGCCATAATCCTGTTAACGAGGATCCTCTAGGTCTTTGGCCATATGGGATCTTGATAGTTCCTTGCTCAGTTATTAAGTTGTGTCTGACTCTTTGCGACCCCATGGACTGCACGCCAATCTTCCCTGTCCTTCATCTCCTTGAGTTTGCTCAAACTCATTTCCATTGAGTAAGTGATGCCATCCAACCCTTTCATCCTCTGTAGTCGCCCCCTTCTCCTCCTGCCCTCAGCCTCTCCCAGTATCAGGGTCTTTTCCATTGAGTTGGCTCTTTGCATCAGGTGGCCAAGGTATTGGAGCTTCAGCTTCAGCATCAGTCTTTCCAATGAACATTCAGGGTTGATTTTCTGTAGGATTGCCTGATTTGACCTCCTTGCTGTCCAAGGGACTCTCAGGAGTCTTCTCTAGCACCTCAGTTCGAAAGCATCAATTCTTAAGCACTCAGCCTTCTTTATGGTCCAACTCCTGTAGTTCCTGGAGTTGATCAGATTGATGACTGGGGAAGGAGGTTGGCATCAGAACTGGTCTTTCCGTTTCTTGGCGCCAGGTGACTGCATATAATTTAAGTGAGAACTTCATGGAGTTTATTTTTGGTGCTGCTGGAGGGTAGTTTTCAGTTAGAGACTGCAGGTATCTTCAAGAGTGGGTTTTATTCCAAGACTTAAGGGTCATTTTTTTTTCTGCTCATTAATTCTGAGTAGTGTTGATATAGGGTGTAGGGCTGTTTCTGGACCAGCTCTGCTGTATGGGAAGCAGAATAACTGCCCCCCTTCATTCGAGCAGCTGGCCTGGCCTAGGATCAGGAGCCCCGGGTGGGGCCTTTGGGACCAGCTTACCTGCAGAGGAGTCCTGAATCTAGCTGCCCCCAGCCTTTGGGGATCATGTAGAGCTGAGCTGGGGCACCTGCAGACACATGTGCCCAGGAGTAGAGCTGCTGATAGGCTGGGAGCCTTCCAAGGCAAAGAGTCTGGGCTTTCTCATCTCCATCATCCTTAGCAGGTGGCCAGCATACTTGATAAATGTTTGTTCAGTGAATGTAAAGCAAGAACTGACATCTTTTGAGCCCCTGTGTAAGCGAGGAACTTTAGTTGTGTCTATCGGTCCTTGGAGCAACACTTAAAAGTATGAAGAGTTGATTTCCTTTAACAGATGAGGGTGCTGAACTGAAACCACCTGCCTGGGACTCAAAGCTCAGAAATAGTGGGATGAGGGTGAAGATTAAGTTCTGTCTGGTGGAGCCCAGCATTCCCATCTACTTGGCTTCGGAGAATGAGTGAATTCCTAGAATGGAGTCCCTCTGCCTGTTAAGGTTGAAATGCTCCCCAACTCCATTTAAAAAACAACAACAAAACAAAACAAAACACTGTACTGGGACTTCCCTGGCGGTCCAGTGGTTAAGACTCCATGCTCCCAATGCAGGGGGCATGCGTTCCATCCCTGATCAGGGAAGTAAAATCCCGCATGCTGTGTGGTTCAGCCAAAAGTTAAAACAAAAAATTCCCAAAGCCCCAAAACTGTACCAGTGACAACTTTTGTGGGTTTCCTCCTGAGCCTTTGGTTCGAGCCCTTGGACCTTTTGCAGAGGGCCCTGGATGCCCACAGCTCCCTCGTGAAGTCTCAGCCTTTCTACCTGCTGCATGAGCCTGGTGTGCTGGAGGATGCTGGAGACCGACCTTTGGTTTGTCTCATAACCTCGACTTGGATTTCTCAAACACAAACGTCTTTGTTATTGCCCACTTGCCACACTCTGTGGTTTCCCCATTGACTTTAGGGTAAAATCCAGGCTCCTAACTGAGGGACTTCTAGCTGATCTGGTCCCTCACAGCTCCCCAAATAATGCATTTCACCCATAATGGGACCTGCAGAGTCTCTCTCCTGACATTCTCTCTTTCTACCTGAGGTCCGGCACAGCGGTGACATCTTGCACAGTTCACCCCGCACCCTGCTTTTCTCCTCCAGCCTCGGACTCTTCCAACCTGGGTGGCAGCCCCCTGTTGGGTCCCTGTGGTTTCCCTACCTTCCCTTCTCTTGATGTGTACCAAGTTCTTTCAGCCCTCTGTTTACTCGTCCACATTCCCAGTGTGTTTCATCGGATGGTAGAGTTGTCATCTTGTCTCCAGTGACTAATGGAGTTGCCTAACACAAAATGCAGTGTGCTGACCAAGTTCTTTCAGCCTCTGTTTACTCAATCGGTCCTTGGAGCAACACTTAAAAGTATGAAGAGTTGATTTCCTTTAACAGATGAGGGTGCTGAACTGAAACCACCTGCCTGGGACTCAAAGCTCAGAAATAGTGGGATGAGGGTGAAGATTAAGTTCTGTCTGGTGGAGCCCAGCATTCCCATCTACTTGGCTTCGGAGAATGAGTGAATTCCTAGAATGGAGTCCCTCTGCCTGTTAAGGTTGAAATGCTCCCCAACTCCATTTAAAAAACAACAACAAAACAAAACAAAACACTGTACTGGGACTTCCCTGGCGGTCCAGTGGTTAAGACTCCATGCTCCCAATGCAGGGGGCATGCGTTCCATCCCTGATCAGGGAAGTAAAATCCCGCATGCTGTGTGGTTCAGCCAAAAGTTAAAACAAAAAATTCCCAAAGCCCCAAAACTGTACCAGTGACAACTTTTGTGGGTTTCCTCCTGAGCCTTTGGTTCGAGCCCTTGGACCTTTTGCAGAGGGCCCTGGATGCCCACAGCTCCCTCGTGAAGTCTCAGCCTTTCTACCTGCTGCATGAGCCTGGTGTGCTGGAGGATGCTGGAGACCGACCTTTGGTTTGTCTCATAACCTCGACTTGGATTTCTCAAACACAAACGTCTTTGTTATTGCCCACTTGCCACACTCTGTGGTTTCCATTGACTTTAGGGTAAAATCCAGGCTCCTAACTGAGGGACTTCTAGCTGATCTGGTCCCTCACAGCTCCCCAAATAATGCATTTCACCCATAATGGGACCTGCAGAGTCTCTCTCCTGACATTCTCTCTTTCTACCTGAGGTCCGGCACAGCGGTGACATCTTGCACAGTTCACCCCGCACCCTGCTTTTCTCCTCCAGCCTCGGACTCTTCCAACCTGGGTGGCAGCCCCCTGTTGGGTCCCTGTGGTTTCCCTACCTTCCCTTCTCTTGATGTGTACCAAGTTCTTTCAGCCCTCTGTTTACTCGTCCACATTCCCAGTGTGTTTCATCGGATGGTAGAGTTGTCATCTTGTCTCCAGTGACTAATGGAGTTGCCTAACACAAAATGCATGTGTGCGTGCTCAGCCACCCAGCCATGTCCGTCTCTTTGTGACCCCACACACTGCATCCCGCCAGGCTCCTCTGTCCCTGGAATTTTCCAGGCGAGAATACTAGCATGGGTTGCCTTTCCTACTCCGGGGAAGTCTCAACCCAGGGATGGAACCCGAGTCTCCTGCGCTGGCAAGCACATTCCTTACCACCGAGCCACCTGGGAAGTCCAACACATGGTAGGCCCCAGTAAACATTTCCGCATGAACCGATACCATGTTTGTGGGTCATATGAAGCTTTTGGAGAAGAAGAGCCCAAAAGTAAAAGATCTCACCAGCCTTTCCGTTTGTCTAGGTGCCCTTTCATCAGTTACCAAGTTCAACCAAAGTTTCCTTCCTCGGACCCTCAGGATCTGTTTCTTTCCTAGGCTACAGTGCTAGGACCCTTGTCCAGGGCATCACTGGCCTGCATTGGAACAATGCTGCAGAATTTTATCTCCCTGGAGATGGACTGCAATTGTGCTTGCTTTCCTCATCTCCCTGCCTATCACTCATGCCTTTGATGTGGCACATTGAGACCCCAAACCACGCCTTCAATAGCCAATAGCTCAGCCCGTTGCTTGAGTATCAGACTGTCTCTATGGTGGCTAGAACCAGGCCCCATTGAGGCTGTGGCCACCATCGCCTGCCACCCCCAGCTCCAGCCTTTGTTCAGGTGTGAGGACTGTCGGGCCATGCCACACCCTCTCAGGCCTAGCTCTGTTTCTCGGTGGCCTCTGCGTGAACTGTCTCTCCCATCCTTCTGAATCATCACTAACCCCTTGAGTGCACACCACTCCCAGGGTCCGAAGATCGGTACTCTCGACTGCTGTATGAGGCAGCCCGGGCCCCTCTGGACCTCTGAAGACCCTCCAGGGATTTGAGTGGATTCCACGGGGGTGCTTGAGGGTTCCTCCATGGACCACACTCTGTTCTCTGAACCTCAGAGCCGAAGTTCGGGCTCTGGTTCGTGGGCTGCAGGAGTGGGTGCTGACCTGGTGATTCACTCCACAGAGGGCTGCTCGGCCCGGGGGTGGGATGTGGCAATGAGGCACCACTTGGAGAAATGAGGTTTTGTTTTTGTTTTTTTTCCTTCCCACAAACAGAATTAGAACTGTATTCCCTGGGGAGCCCTTGAAACCAGCGTGAGAATTGACCGAGGGAGTGAGTTCTGGCTTTCAATCCCATAATTGTTATGATAACAGAAATTACTCACGGCTTGCCATAATCAGGTTTGGGGTATAATAGTGCACTTAAGCAGAGCTCTGGGGTGGGCGGATGCTCACCAGCAGCCTCTCTGCCTACGTCTTTCCTGCCCAGGCGCTGGTGAATGGAGGCAAAAAACTAAAGCCTTTAGGGAAGAGAAAGGAGGTGGTGTCCCAAGGCCACCTGGGAATGGGGGTCACCAAAAGCCTCAGGGACCTCAGTGTGAGCGTAAGTTAACACTTGGTCCTTGGGGGTGAACTGCCATTTGAGACCTCCCCTTAAGAGTTATTTCCTCGCTTCTGTCGTGTCTGACTCTGCAACCCTGTGGACTGCAGCCTGCCAGGCTCCTCTGTCCATGGGATTTCCCACACAAGAATACTGAAATAGGTTGTCATTTCCTCCTCCAGGGGATCTTCCCAACCCAGGGATCGAACTTGTGTTTCCTGCACTGGTAGGTGGTAGCTTATGTTTTAGGTTTCTTTCTTTTTTTTTTTTTATCTGCATTTGCATTTGACTATCTAAACATAAATGATGGTTATCCTATCAAAATTAAGAGAAGGGTTTAAAACAAAGGTTTCTATCTACTTAGCTTTTCCCTTCTAGAAGGGACATTCCAGTGTCAGTGGAGTAGTAAGCAGATAGGGTTACCATGACCACAGTGGATTGCCATGACAATTTCCACAAACAGTGGACTGAATTGTTCCTGTCGCCTTTCTGGTGACGTGACACGGATCGTAAGAGCACTGGGTGTGACCGGACACGGGTGTGGCCAGAAGTCTTGCTTTTGTCCCGAGCTGAGCTGCTGCTGTGTGAGGCCTTGGGGTGAGGGTCACCCAGTGACCTGGCTTCTCTCAGCCTGTGGGGTCAACTTTGAGAAAAATGCAGAGAAGACCAAGTGAAAAGAATAATGATGTTAATGGTCCTACTCTAAGCATGCACACAAACTTACCATAAGGTTCAGACATGATAGAGGGTCTGGTTCCCCAGCCGAAGGAGGAATTGCCATTCACAGCCTGAAAGAGTGATTATGAGCAGTTGAAACCTGTGCTTTCTTTTTTTATATTATTTATTTTTTTCTGTGGTTAGTTCATTTACTAGGGTTTTATTACATTGACTATAGGGCTTCCCAGGTGGCTTAGCAGTAAAGAATCTGCTTTCCAATGCAGGAGATGTGGGTTGGATCCCTGGGTCGGGAAGATCCCCTGGAGATACCCACTCCAGTGTTCTTGCCTGGAGAATCCCATGGACAGAGGAGCCTGGCGGGACACAGGCCACGGGGTCCCAAAGAGTTGAACACGACTGAGAGGTTTAGTATGCACACACGCCACGTCCACACACAGACAAAAGAACTGCCCTTTGAGACCTCCCCTTAAGAGTTATTTCCTCGCTTCTGTCGTGTCTGACTCTGCAACCCTGTGGACTGCAGCCTGCCAGGCTCCTCTGTCCATGGGATTTCCCACACAAGAATACTGAAATAGGTTGTCATTTCCTCCTCCAGGGGATCTTCCCAACCCAGGGATCGAACTTGTGTTTCCTGCACTGGTAGGTGGTAGCTTATGTTTTAGGTTTCTTTCTCTCTTTTTTTTTATCTGCATTTGCATTTGACTATCTAAACATAAATGATGGTTATCCTATCAAAATTAAGAGAAGGGTTTAAAACAAAGGTTTCTATCTACTTAGCTTTTCCCTTCTAGAAGGGACATTCCAGTGTCAGTGGAGTAGTAAGCAGATAGGGTTACCATGACCACAGTGGATTGCCATGACAATTTCCACAAACAGTGGACTGAATTGTTCCTGTCGCCTTTCTGGTGACGTGACACGGATCGTAAGAGCACTGGGTGTGACCGGACACGGGTGTGGCCAGAAGTCTTGCTTTTGTCCCGAGCTGAGCTGCTGCTGTGTGAGGCCTTGGGGTGAGGGTCACCCAGTGACCTGGCTTCTCTCAGCCTGTGGGGTCAACTTTGAGAAAAATGCAGAGAAGACCAAGTGAAAAGAATAATGATGTTAATGGTCCTACTCTAAGCATGCACACAAACTTACCATAAGGTTCAGACATGATAGAGGGTCTGGTTCCCCAGCCGAAGGAGGAATTGCCATTCACAGCCTGAAAGAGTGATTATGAGCAGTTGAAACCTGTGCTTTCTTTTTTTATATTATTTATTTTTTTCTGTGGTTAGTTCATTTACTAGGGTTTTATTACATTGACTATAGGGCTTCCCAGGTGGCTTAGCAGTAAAGAATCTGCTTTCCAATGCAGGAGATGTGGGTTGGATCCCTGGGTCGGGAAGATCCCCTGGAGATACCCACTCCAGTGTTCTTGCCTGGAGAATCCCATGGACAGAGGAGCCTGGCGGGACACAGGCCACGGGGTCCCAAAGAGTTGAACACGACTGAGAGGTTTAGTATGCACACACACGCGTCACGTCCACACACAGACAAAAGAACAGAACTGCTCTGTTGAGACTGGACTCTGAACGGTGGTCAGACTCATTCTCCATGTTGTCTTTGCACTGCCTTGCCTGCTCCCCAGACACTCCAGCTGTTTCTGTTCTAGGCCTGCACCCTGATCCTTAGACATTAGCCCTTAGCGGCAGAGGTAGGCCCACCGACCTCAGGACATCCCAGTCTTTCACTCTTAGATGGAAGTTCTCCTCTGCTCACTCCCTGGCCCCTGACCTGTGGCTGCCCCTCGTCCTGTCCCGTAGGTCCTGCTGGTGCACCAGGCTCTTTGCTGCTGCCCACCTGGACCTGCTGAAGTCAGTTCAGTCAGTAGCTCCCTCCCAGAGCCCAACCCTGAGGTCAGGCATGAGGGCTAAAGACCCACTCCCTGGCCTCAGAGAAGATGGATGTTTGTCGAACAAAACTCACACTTGGGGAGCAGTCCCTATAACCCTCAAATCCAGCAAGGCTCAGAGGAGTAAATGTGAGATGGTGCTTTAGGGGCAAAACATACTGGAACAGAAATCTGGACTCCAAGACTTCTCTCATGGTCCAGTGGTTAAGACTCCATGGATCCACTGCAGAGGGTGAGGGTTCAATCCCTGATCCGGGAACTAAGATCCCACATGCTGCATGGTTTGGCCAAAAGAAAGAAATGTGGACTCAGCTTGAATTACTGAACAAGCATCTCTTTCTTCCCTTCATTTGTATAAACCCCTCTGTGAGCATCGATGTCAGGCTGCTTCCCCAGCCGAAGGAGGAATTGCCATTCACAGCCTGAAAGAGTGATTATGAGCAGTTGAAACCTGTGCTTTCTTTTTTTATATTATTTATTTTTTTCTGTGGTTAGTTCATTTACTAGGGTTTTATTACATTGACTATAGGGCTTCCCAGGTGGCTTAGCAGTAAAGAATCTGCTTTCCAATGCAGGAGATGTGGGTTGGATCCCTGGGTCGGGAAGATCCCCTGGAGATACCCACTCCAGTGTTCTTGCCTGGAGAATCCCATGGACAGAGGAGCCTGGCGGGACACAGGCCACGGGGTCCCAAAGAGTTGAACACGACTGAGAGGTTTAGTATGCACACACACGCGTCACGTCCACACACAGACAAAAGAACAGAACTGCTCTGTTGAGACTGGACTCTGAACGGTGGTCAGACTCATTCTCCATGTTGTCTTTGCACTGCCTTGCCTGCTCCCCAGACACTCCAGCTGTTTCTGTTCTAGGCCTGCACCCTGATCCTTAGACATTAGCCCTTAGCGGCAGAGGTAGGCCCACCGACCTCAGGACATCCCAGTCTTTCACTCTTAGATGGAAGTTCTCCTCTGCTCACTCCCTGGCCCCTGACCTGTGGCTGCCCCTCGTCCTGTCCCGTAGGTCCTGCTGGTGCACCAGGCTCTTTGCTGCTGCCCACCTGGACCTGCTGAAGTCAGTTCAGTCAGTAGCTCCCTCCCAGAGCCCAACCCTGAGGTCAGGCATGAGGGCTAAAGACCCACTCCCTGGCCTCAGAGAAGATGGATGTTTGTCGAACAAAACTCACACTTGGGGAGCAGTCCCTATAACCCTCAAATCCAGCAAGGCTCAGAGGAGTAAATGTGAGATGGTGCTTTAGGGGCAAAACATACTGGAACAGAAATCTGGACTCCAAGACTTCTCTCATGGTCCAGTGGTTAAGACTCCATGGATCCACTGCAGAGGGTGAGGGTTCAATCCCTGATCCGGGAACTAAGATCCCACATGCTGCATGGTTTGGCCAAAAGAAAGAAATGTGGACTCAGCTTGAATTACTGAACAAGCATCTCTTTCTTCCCTTCATTTGTATAAACCCCTCTGTGAGCATCGATGTCAGGCTGCATCCCGCCCCCACCAACAGGGACCATGGCATTCAGTTCCCTGACAGTCCACCAACTTATAACTGAAAGTGATAAAAAAAAAAAAAAGTTATTGAGCCTGTACTTGGTGACTTGTCCCCTGGAAGGCATGTCCTCTGTCCCTTGAGTGTAGTGGTGGCATCTTCCTGGGGTGGAGTGGGGGGAGTCCACTAAGCGTAACCTCTGTCTTTATGAATGGGTGTGCCTTATGGACGTTCTTATCAACGAGCTGGGACTTGGTTAGCATTCTGATTATTGAAGATTGAGGGATCTGTGATTTATGCCATAGATTAAAGGGCTGAGCCCTGCAGCCTGTGTCTAATCGGGCCATGGGGGGAAGTGAAAACCATGAGAATGGTGATCATTTAATGCTGAAGGTCACAGTAATGCTTAGACATTTCAGCCTCTGGTGCCACTTCGAAGACTTTGCACATTACATAACATCCTGGGGAATAGAGAGTTGGCCTTAATTCTCACCTAGATCAGTGGTCTGAGATGTGGATTGAGGAGCCGAGCCTGACTGTGACAGGTTTCCCCTGTCTGAGCAAAATGGAGAATGAGGACAGTGAACTGTGAGACTCCTAGCAGGACCATCATGGAATTTTCCTTAATCTGAGATTGTATTCTTCCTTTGTCTTTATTGTCGAATGTCATCTTATGAAAATGATGGTGGCAGCTGGTGGTAGTTGTCATTTAAAAAAAATTGACTTGCGTTGCAAAATTAGCCATTAACCTAATTTTAGTGCTCCAAATATAACGTTAATAATCAGTTTTGCAATGCAATGTGTGTATATATATATATATATATATATATATATACACACATATATATGGCATGCTCAAAAATCTCAAAGTCTCAGAATCACAGACCATGACCACCCGTGCAATATTTTTGAGTTCTAGGGCTTTTCTTTAGTAACAGGTTTGAGTTAGTACAATCATTTTTGAAAAAGTATATGTAAAAATACTTTCAAAGGTAGATCTAAGCAAAGAAGCACTTTTTTTTTTTAAGTTTATTCAAGAAAAAAGGAATAGAGAAAGCTTCCAGCTAAAGGAACTTTAAGGGAAAGAAGAGGACCCAGAGAAGCACTTCCAAAGAGCCAGGACATACCTTGTTTTAACAAAACCACTCTATAGTTTTATTAATAATTTTTTTGTTGGGGCTTCCCAGGTTGCTCAGTAATAAAGAATCTGCCTGCCAATGCAGGAGATGTAAGAGATGCAGGTTCGATCCGTGGGATGGGAAGATCTTTCAGAGGAGAGCGTGGCAACCCAGGTCAATATTCTTTCTTGGAGAATCCCATGGACAGTGAAGCCTGGCGGGCTACAGTCCATGGGGTTGCAGAGAGTCAGACGCGACTGAGCGACTGAGCACACGAACACCCAAGTAGGACGTGGAGAAGAGGGAAGTGCTATGCTTCACACAATCCCTCAAGCACCCGGGCTGGTGTGATCTTCACCCTCAGGAGCTAGTGAGTCTCTGTTCCTGCCACTGAGAAAGAAGTAGGCAGCTGAGTCTTCAGTGATTCAACCATGAGGGACTCAGGGTGGCTAGCAGAAGTGGTCATGTGCCCTCACTGTGAGGAGATCTGAGAATACGCAGGAGCACGTGCCATTTGGGAAGCTGTGAGTTCCTCTGGGGTGTTGCTAGTTCCCGGGTGCAGTGAGATCTGGTCCACATACTCTTCTGCGTCTCAGTTGTTCCTTTTACAGTGACTTTTCTGTCATAGAATGCATATCTACTGTAGACAGTTTCTTTATGTTTACTGATTTATTGCTGTGCTGGGTCTTTGTTGCTGCCCAAGCTTTCTCTAGTTGAGGAGAGCTGGGGCCACTCTTTGTGGCCATTCGTGGGCTTCTCGCTACGGTGGCTTTTCTTCTAGCAGAGCACGGGCTCTAGAGCACAGGTTCAGCAGCTGTGAGGCATATGGGCGTGGTTGCCCTCGAAGCGTGTGGAGTTCTCTTGGACCAGGGATCAAACCAGTGTCCCCTGCATTGGCAGGCGGATTCTGAACCATTAGACCATGGGGGAAATACCCCTGGAGACAATTTAAAAGACACAAAAACATCGAAGGAAAAGAAATCCCTACAGTCCACTACTTAGGGATAATGACGCTTGGCTTCTGTTGTGTGTCTTTCCAAGACATTTTTTTATATATACATATTTTTAAAGATGGTTCCTTGTTTTAAAAATGTTATTTTGGAGCCTCCCTGGTCCAGTGGGTAAAGGACACTGCCTTGCAGTGCTAGGGGGCGCCGGCTCGATCCCTGGCCTGGGAGGATCCCACGTACCACAGAGCGGTTGGACTGATGTGTCCAATTGCTGCGCCTGAGCTCTGGAGCGCATGCGCCCAGAACCAGCACTCTGCACCGCGAGGGGCCACTGCAATAGGAGGCCCATGTAGGCCAGAAAACAAAGATGGATGAAAACAGATAAATGAAAGACCAATAGAAGTGCCCCCCCTCCCCCACCAAAAGTTATCTTGTAGCCTGTTCTCTTAACATTTTTCCCATTTTAGTTAAAATTGAGTTAAAGAAAGTATTATTTGAATACTTTTTCTATAGCATGCGTATACTACCACATAACTGGTCATTCCCTCCTAGTTAGATTTTTTTTTTAATTTTATTTTTATTTTATATTTTGTTTTATTATTTGGCCATGTCTCTTGTCGTGTGGGAATTTAGTTCCCCAGCCAGGGATGGAATCCATGTCCCCTGTGGTGGATGTGCAGAGCCATAACCACTGGATAAAGAAGGTCTTCCCCATTTTGGTTAATTTTTGGTCAATAACATAGTGCTTGCGTGGATAATGACTTTCCCTCATCATTCTGGTCACTTGGATAGCTTTCTAGAAACAAGTAAACAGCTTTATTTGAACTGTGTTCTAGTATAGAAACCATCTCTACCCTTAGCAGCACGTGTTCAGTTAGTACAAGGTACTGGTGGAGAAAGGACGGAACTTGACTCCTGCCGTCTAGAAGAGACGCGAGTCTAGTGGAGACGCGACCAGCTCTCACCTCAGAGACAAAGATGGCTCCAGTTACCTCTGTAAGTGGTTTCCAAAGCAGCCTCCCTTCTTAGGGCCCACGCACACTTAGACGGTAAATCCTTTGCTCCCTGGGAGTCAAAGACAAGGGTTCTGGTCAGAGCTCGCCCTCACCAGACCATGTGACATTGGGTGAGTTCTTTTCTAGCCTTCGGTTTTCTCGTGTTTAAATGAGGTCATTGGATTAGGTCGCTTCTAGGAGTGCTGCTCTCTGTCCCTTAAATAGTTGGAGGATGTGAGTAAACACAAGCGAATCCTTTCCTTTTTTAGGTGTCTAATTATCTCGAGCAATCCAGGACAGTCTCTGTGGGACATACTGGAAGGCGCTGAGGGTTGCCAGGATCCACTTCTGACCTTGGACTCTAGGGTGATACCTTTGTACAAAACAAATTCCTGATGAAGGAGTAGGGGGCCTGGAATTCTTCCTCTTTTTTTTGCTGTGCTTCTCAGCTTTTGCAGGGTCTTCATTCACCAGCCAGGGATCGAACCCATGCCCTTTCAGTGGAAGGGCAGAGTCTTAACCCCTGGACCACCAGGAATCCCCAGATCCAAGCTTCTTGCCAAGAGGGATTGAGATGTGAAGAGCATTTTTAAAAGAAGGAGCTTTTTCACAGGGAACCACTTAGCTGGCATTGGAAATTGCTATTAATGGTAACTGTGAGCTCCTGCCAGCTGTGTTATGAGGGATCACCAAACTCATTACTTACATCATTTCATTGAAACCTTCTATTTTTTTTTTTTATTTATTTATTTTTTTTGTTTGTTTGTTTTTCATTGAAACCTTCTAGACCTCTAAGAGGTGCGTGTTTTTATCCCTATGTTTATCACAACCTGACACTCGAAGAGGAGACTTGAACTGCTTTAGGGTGTTGCCCCAGGGAAAGTGAGGTCATGGTCAAATGCAAAAAAAGGCCAAATAAGCTAATTTTGGTCTTGAGTCTGAGGGCTTAGGTCAAGATCTAATAAGGAGATTTTATGGAATTTCTTTAGAGAGATAATTGTGAGAACAAGAGCTTTAACCATAGGTGTTGCATTTATAAAGTAACACCCTCCCCTACACCCTAACCCCCTCTTAACTCCATTACATTTTTTTAAGATTTTTTTTTATATGAACCACTTTTAACGTCTTTATTGAATTTGTTACAATAGTTCTGTTGCTTATATTCTGTTTTTTTTTTTTTTTCTTGGGGGGCAGGTTGGGGAGGGAGAGGGGCAGGTGGGCCAGTTCTATTGGTCTTTCATTTATCTATTTTCATCCATCATTGTTCTTTGGCCCGTGTGGGCCTCCCATCACAGTGGCCTCTGTTGTCACAGAGCACCGGCTCTGGGCGCATGCGCTCCAGAGCTCTGGCTCGGTAATTGGCCACATCGGTCCAGCTGCTCCGCGGCACGTGCGATCTTCCCAGGCCAGGAATCTAACTGGTGCCCCTTGCACTGCAAGGCGGTGTCCTTACTCACTGAACCACCAGGGAAGCCCTATATTCTGTTTATGTTTTTTTTTTTTTTGGCCATGAGGCATGTGGGGTCTTAACTCCCCGAACAGGGATGGAACCTGCACCCCATCCCACCGTTGAAAGGCAGAGTCTTAACCATTGGACCACCATGGAAGTCCCGCGAGTGCATAGTTTTCTTCTGTCACAGATGGATATCTTTTCCTTCCTGAAGTTTTCTCTTTTTGTGGGGATGCCCTAGGAGAGGCCTTGACCACAAAATCAGTGGAAAGAGTCTGAAGTCTCAACTGCATTTTGCCTGTGGAAAATGTTCAGAATCTACTGCTCAGGATTCCTCTGCAAGTCACCATTCTTTCTTCCTTTTTTTCTTTTTTTAAATTTATTTTTACTTGGAAGACAATAGCTTTACAAAGTCATGTTGGTTACTGCCATCCATCAACATGAATCAGCCGTAGGAATACACGTGTCCCCTCCCTCTTGAACCTCCCTCCCACCTCCTACACCATCCGACCCCTCCAGGTCATCACAGAGCACCGAGTGCCACGGCTAAGACCAGTGCAGCCAAATAAATAATAATAATAATAATTTTAAAGGATGCCCAGTAGATGGGTAGATTTTTAGATAATGTGACAGTGTAAAGGCAGACATGTTTAGGAACAGACTCATTCCATCTTAGGGCTTCCTCAGTGGCTCAGATGATGAAGAATCTGCCTGCGAGTGCAGGAGAGTCAGATTCGATCCCTGGGTCAGGAAGGTCCCCTGGAGGTGGGCATGGTAGCCCACTCCAGGATTCTTGCCTGGGAAATCCCAGGGACAGAGGAGCCTGGCGGGCTGCAGGCCATGGGGCTACAAAAGAGTTGGACACTCCTGAGCGACTCACCCTTTGACGCTTGGCCCCTTTCTGCCAGCTCTGCTAAATGAGTCTGGCCTGGGGCACCATCTTCGCTTTTACCTCCGATTTTCTCAAAGGCTTCATGGTTTGCCTGGATGCAGGATAAAGGGAGCCAGGCGTATGAGAGAGGTTTTGCGCAGAGAGGGCAGTAAGTTCAGAACGGTAGGACTCCCTACAAGCCCACAGAGCGTCCCAGCTATTTCCTGAGCTCTCTCTCCTGCGAGGCTCTTGACATCCATTCTCTTTCACGCAGCACCTCTACGGAATGTGCGCATTGTCTTCTCTGTCTTTCAGAGGGGCAGTCAGCCTCTCAGAGGCTTGAGGCGACTTGTTCAAGACCACACAGCACACCAAGAGGAGGGCCAGGACTGTCCTGACTCCAGTGTTTACCTCCTGAAGTGTCCCTTCATGAGCCTTTTTCTGGCTTGTCGGGGTAAATGACCTCCTGTGGAGGGGCATCTGTATACAGGATCCACAATTCTGCTCTGCCTCTTGTTGTTTGCTTGCAAATGACTGCTTGCTGCCCCGTGGTCCACTTGCTTCCTTTTAAGCTCAGGGCTGTGCCTGCAAGCGGGACGGTTTTCCTTTGGTTTCCTGGACAGCTGCTCTGCCAGCATTGCCTCATTCCATCTCGAGTCCCGCTGCCGCCTGACCCCGGAGGAAAGGGTAAGCAGTGCTCAACCCCACCCCGCAAGCCAGAAACCCTGGGAGCAGTGACTCCAGTGTCCCTGAATAAGCGGGAATTTTCTCAGAGAGGCTTTGCCCAGGAGGAAGGGAAAAGATGGCAACCGAGCTTCAACTGACCTTAAAGCCCTGTGATCTGCATCCCTGTCATTTTAGTGAATTCCACATATTACTCAGCTTCTTTACCATGTGAGCTGGAGGCAGCGCTCTTGCCCTGCTGTCTTGAGGCTTCAGTGGGCTTCTCCCTGCTGACTTTACTCCTGGTGTATTTAGAAGTTTCAGGATCAGATTGGGTGTCTGGGTGAAAAAAGGTCAGAAGTTGTTTTTTTTTTCTTTTTCTCCAGCCCCTATCCAGGGACTCCCCCTCTGAATGGTTTGAGTAAGGAAGTACAGAGGATCGATGCTCAGGGGAGAGAAGGACAGGATGAGGCTAAGGGCAAGTTCGTACCAGGAAGGTTAAAGAAATCTGAGTTGGTGCTTCTGGGAAGAATGAACAAGATTGAGGAGACCTGGGCTCTTTCCCTTGCTTGGAATGTAGGCGGCAAACACAGCAGGCATGGCAACAACAAGGAAGTTGTTTGGCTGGGGAGGTGGCTCCTTAGGGAGCACAGGGTGGATGCGGTTGGAAGGGACCTTGTGGTCTGCTCGTGTACAGAGGGCACCTGAGCGCCGTCAGGGGGCCGGGGTTTTATCCTGGGCTTCGCACCCATGGTGGCCGTGTTGCAGACACTGCAGATTGGAAAAGGAAGGGTCGTGATCAAAGCAGGGCTGTCCAACAATCACTCGGGAAGTTGCAGGAGGAAGAGACAGGAAGTGGAGAGGCTAGTGAGGCAGCGATTCATTCATAACAAGTCCGAGGGGCTGAGGCCCCAGCCGAGGAAGTGGCTGGAAGGCAGGAAGGGGAGGAGACACGAGGTCAGTCCCATGGAAAGTCCACAGAGCTGGACTGTAGGGCGGGCGGGGGAAGCTGGACTCGGACGCCTTCCAGGGGCTGCTTTGAGATCATTCAAGGAAAAGAGGTTTTGATTTAGAGGGGAGTTGCAGCTTTTTCTTTTTTTGAAGTGAACTTTCCAACGCGACTGTAACATCTCTGCATGAAAAGTACAACCTGAAGGGTCGACGCCTGGATGAATCTGTGAACACACTCATGCAGCCAGCATCTGGAGGGGACCCTGGGTGTGGCCAGCACCCCAGCACCCTTCTGTCTGTGCCCCCAGTCGTTCCCTCCCCCTTTCTGCTGAGGAGACCACCGCTCTGACTTCCCAAACCTTCAATTACGTTTGTCTGTCACTCCACGGTTGTGGGCTTGCATGTAATTATGGTTCCACTGTATAAATTTAGCAGCTAGTGGGAAGTTGTTGTCTATCCCAGGGAGCTCAGCTCGGTGCTCTGTGACGACCTAGAGGGGTGGGGGTGAGGGGAATGTTGGGAGGGAGGTTCAGGAGGGAGAGTGTGCACGCACACACACACACATGTAGTTGATTCACAATGTAGTACAGCAGAAACTAACAAACCGTAAGCCAATTATCCTTCGATTAAAGAAGAATTAGAGATGTAGAAATAAACGGACATAGAAAGATGTTCATAACATGCTATGAGGAAAAAATAAAACCCTAGCACAATCCATGTAATAGCTTGTCTGCTGTTGCCGTGTAGACGTTTGAGTCATCCCCCCTCCGGAGCCATGAGGACCAAGACTTGTTTGTGTCTCTTCATGCACACGAACACATGACGAGCAGTGGACTTGCTGGGTCACGGGGCACACATGCCTTCGGTTCACATGGATGCTGCCAAACACATGCGTGGGTTCTGATAAGGTTGAGTTTTAAGTGGCAGTTGAGAGGCAGGGTTAAAACTGGAGGTGAGAGATAGTTCAGATTTCTTGTCAGGAAAGAAAAGCCATAGCAGCCTCGTATTTTTTTGAGATGCAGCTCAAAGCCACTTTTGTCCTCGAGCAGCGTCTTGGAGCTGCGGGGAAAGGGCCACACCCATAGCAGCAGAGAGCTGCCAGCGGCCCTTTTAGGTTCCTAGACTCTAAGCTACAAGTCTCCCCAGGCCAGACTTCTGCGCCTACCCCCTCTCCCCCTTTCTGGAATACGTACAAGAAAAAAAAAAGGGTTTTTTAAAATTTCTGTTTTTCTTGAAAAGTTGGACTTTTCCCTGGGTTTGTAACATGTGCTCCATTGTGCTGATCTGCTCCTCACAGTTCCGTCTCTCCATGTACATAATTGCTGCCATTTTTTAACATTTTGAAAATCATGCATTGGGGGAGGGAAGTGACAGGATCTGGCTGTTTCTGCTGCAGCTAGCTGCTGGCTGAGGGACTGGTCAGGATGCCCACCCATCTTGGAGAACCAAGGGTGCAGAACAAGCTCCAGAAGACAAGAGGTCTGGCAGGAGATATCTTCTTTCTCCAGAAAGCTCTGGCTTGTAGATTAAAAAAAAAAAAAAATCAAACTCCTTTGCGTCTTAGGAAATTAAAAAAAAAAAAGTCATGTTCTGTACAACTAGATACTTATGTAGCCCAGATGTTAGCTGGAGGCCTCCCTACCCCACAGGCGCCCTGCAAAATTAGCTCCAACCTCTACCGAGTCCACGATCTATGGAAGTCGAAGTCCCTCCTTAGGACTGCCCCTAAGGCCCGGGGGACCTGCAGCTCTCAGGGCCATGTCATCCTCTAAAGTTTTGTCATCCAAGTTGGGTCTAGAGGCCACGCAGTGTTGACAGCCACCGGGAGCTTGTTAGAAATGTAGACTCGTGCTCCAATTTAAAATAATAATAAAAAATTTCGGGTTGTTATGTTAAGAAAAGGAAAGAAATGTAGACTCAGTCTCAACCTGCAGTCAAATGGTCTACCCCTGAGCTACAGCCCCTGCCTGAACTCAGTCTCGACTCTAAGGTTTAGATCAGAGCATGCTTTTGTACAAGGTGCCCAGGGCTCTGTGTGGATGGAACAGTTTGAGAAGCGCGGCTGTAGGGCTGAGGAGGGGCCTTGGAGGCTCCCAGCGCGTGGGCATACTCAGTCTCTTCAGTCGTGTCCTGTTCTTTCCGACCCCCTGGACTGTACCCACCAGGCTCCTCTGTCCAGGATTCTCTAGGTGAGAGCACTGGAGTGGGCTGCCATGCCCTCCTCCAGGGGACCTTCCTGACTCGGGGATCAAACCCACGCCCCCTGCATTGGCAGGCAGATTCTTTACCTGGGAAGCCTGGGAATCTCACAGATCTGGGTTCAAATCCTGCCTCTACCATGTACTGCTAGGTGACCTTGACCTTGAGTGTGTCACTGAGTCTCCATTTCCTCCTGAAGGAAAAGGAGGAACGCGATGACCCCACCCCAATGCTGCAGCATATACAAGCCACCAGACTGCAAGCTGTCATGCTTGTTTCCTGTGTGAGGCAAAGGTCCTCTGGTTTTGTTTCTTTGTCATGGAAGCTCTTTAAAATACAAAAACACAACCCCTCTTCCCCAGCCTCTGTCTCCCTGATTACTGCCGCCTTTTTTCTTGTTGAAATGTTCAAAGCTTATCCTAAATATGAGAAATTTTTTTTGTCCTTTTTAAATTAGAGTGTGATTGCTTTACAATGTTGTGTTATTAGTTTCTGCTGCACAAAGATGTGAATCAGCTCTATGTATACATATAACTCCCCCGCTCTTGGATCTCCCTCCTACCCATCCCATCCCACCCTCTGGGTTATCACAGAGCACTGAGCTGAGCTCCCTGTGCTAAACAGCAGCTTCCCGCTAGCTATCTAGTTACACATGGGAGTGTATATATCCCTGGCTCCGGAGGACCCCCTGGAGGAGGGCATGGCAACCCACTGCAGTATCCTTGCCTGGAGAACTCCATGGACAGAGGGGCCAAGCGAGCTACAGTCCACGGGTCACGACGAGTCGGACACAACTGAAGCACCTGAACACACACGCAATGCGTATAGGTCAGGGCTGCACTCCCAGTTCATCCCACCCTCCCGAAATAAGTGAAGTTTTGTTGGGCTTAAGACAACAACATCAACTGAGGCAATAGAATCCAATAGCATTAAGGTGATTGGCAGAGAGCAAGGGGGAGGGAGAGAGGGAGAGGGGAGGCTGAAATAGAAGCGCGTCTAGGATGAGATCACTATATTTATCCCTGCACTCCTCTCCCGCCTGCCTCTAGTCCTCTCCCATTCCCACCTGCTTTGTTCTTGGCTTTGGGACCTCAGTGACCTGGGTGACCAGAGGCGTCTCTAAGCAAGAGGGCTTTCTATCAGTCAAACAAAAGGGAGACCACACCCTCGTCCAGCTCCTTCGCCTGCCCCCTGCCTGCCTCCCCTGCAAGTTCACATCCCCACTGCCAGTCCTGCAGAGGACTGGGTGGCTTCCTTCTCCTTTTTTTGCACAGAAGGAACTGACCCTTAATCCTGGAACGCAGCCATCTTTCCTTCCCCAGCCAGGCTTGGGAATACAGCAAGGAAAGGAAGGGGCAGAGCAAGCTCTGCCACTCCTTAGGGACGCCTCACCCTGGAGCAACGTTTCCCCCACACTCTCCTCCCATCAATGTCGAGAATTCTGCGTTGGGAAACTAGGATTTCCACAAATAAAGACCCTCAAATTCGTTTGGGGTGTAATATTTACAATAAATATTAACCTCGGAAAAACTGATTTACAGTGATAAGGGCTCGATTTAACTCTGCCTTCTCCAGTTTGGCAGTGGGACTTTATTTAGATCACCTATTAATATCTTGTGGGATACTAGGACTTTATAAAATGTGCAGTTTACGGGGAAATGCTGTCCTGCAGTGATCCCTTCCAATCTGAAATCACAGGATGACATACATCGGTTCTCCTGGCTTGATAAAGAGTAGCTCATTCCATTTGGAGGGTCAGGGTGGTGCAAGATGAGAAAGGGAGTCAGAGCTATAAGAGGACATCGGGGAAGGTGAGCAGCAGGTTTGGCTCCAGAGGGCCAGTGTGGCTACTGGTGACCGCTGGCAGGACCCGGGTCACGCGAGGGAAACTGAGCACGTGGATAGGTCAGGGCTGCACTCCCAGTTCATCCCACCCTCCCGAAATAAGTGAAGTTTTGTTGGGCTTAAGACAACAACATCAACTGAGGCAATAGAATCCAATAGCATTAAGGTGATTGGCAGAGAGCAAGGGGGAGGGAGAGAGGAGAGGGAGGCTGAAATAGAAGCGCGTCTAGGATGAGATCACTATATTTATCCCTGCACTCCTCTCCCGCCTGCCTCTAGTCCTCTCCCATTCCCACCTGCTTTGTTCTTGGCTTTGGGACCTCAGTGACCTGGGTGACCAGAGGCGTCTCTAAGCAAGAGGGCTTTCTATCAGTCAAACAAAAGGGAGACCACACCCTCGTCCAGCTCCTTCGCCTGCCCCCTGCCTGCCTCCCCTGCAAGTTCACATCCCCACTGCCAGTCCTGCAGAGGACTGGGTGGCTTCCTTCTCCTTTTTTTGCACAGAAGGAACTGACCCTTAATCCTGGAACGCAGCCATCTTTCCTTCCCCAGCCAGGCTTGGGAATACAGCAAGGAAAGGAAGGGGCAGAGCAAGCTCTGCCACTCCTTAGGGACGCCTCACCCTGGAGCAACGTTTCCCCCACACTCTCCTCCCATCAATGTCGAGAATTCTGCGTTGGGAAACTAGGATTTCCACAAATAAAGACCCTCAAATTCGTTTGGGGTGTAATATTTACAATAAATATTAACCTCGGAAAAACTGATTTACAGTGATAAGGGCTCGATTTAACTCTGCCTTCTCCAGTTTGGCAGTGGGACTTTATTTAGATCACCTATTAATATCTTGTGGGATACTAGGACTTTATAAAATGTGCAGTTTACGGGGAAATGCTGTCCTGCAGTGATCCCTTCCAATCTGAAATCACAGGATGACATACATCGGTTCTCCTGGCTTGATAAAGAGTAGCTCATTCCATTTGGAGGGTCAGGGTGGTGCAAGATGAGAAAGGGAGTCAGAGCTATAAGAGGACATCGGGGAAGGTGAGCAGCAGGTTTGGCTCCAGAGGGCCAGTGTGGCTACTGGTGACCGCTGGCAAAGTGACCAGACAAAGCAGAGAGGAGGGAGTACCTGGGTCCTGAATGAATCTGAGCGGGCTCCAGGAGATGGTGAAGGACAGGGGAAACCTGGCGAGCTGCAGTCCATGGGGTCGCAAAGAGTCGGACGTGACTCAGTACCTGAACAACAAGGCCACAGCCTTCTCAGTCAGGGTGACCTCAGACTTGCTCCTAGAGCAAAGAGAAGTTCATTCCTGAGAAAGGAAAGCGGAGACCACCTGCCCAGGGGGGCCCACGCTGACCCAGGAATTAGAAGAGCAACAGGAAGAAGCATCCAGCATGAATAATAATTATTTTTACAACATGCATCTTCCTTAAAGAATTGTCTCTTTACCCTGGCAAAATATTTTAAAAGTAAACTGAGGAACTTCCCTGATGGTCCCATGGCTAAGACTCTACATTCCTGATGCAGAGGACCCAGGTTCAATTCCTGGTCGGGAAACTCAATCCTACATGTTGCAACTGAGACCTGGTGCAGTGAAATAAATAAATATATGGAAAAAAAAAAAGTAAATTGAAGGCCATCTCAAAAGACAACTCCGTGTTTAAGTGATTTGTTGCTCATTTTTACTTCTTTCCAGCTATGTCTTTCCCTTTGATCTGAACTTTGATTCGTCCTCATAATTGTGTAAACACTGTTCTGTGGTGTACTTGGCATTAGCTTTGGGGAGACCGGCTTGACTTGTCTTCCCCTCTATGTAGCTGGTTTTTGTTTTGTGGTTTTTTTTTTTTTTTTTTTGGCTTAGACTCTGCCTTCTCCAGTTTGGCAGTGGGACTTTATTTAGATCACCTATTAATATCTTGTGGGATACTAGGACTTTATAAAATGTGCAGTTTACGGGGAAATGCTGTCCTGCAGTGATCCCTTCCAATCTGAAATCACAGGATGACATACATCGGTTCTCCTGGCTTGATAAAGAGTAGCTCATTCCATTTGGAGGGTCAGGGTGGTGCAAGATGAGAAAGGGAGTCAGAGCTATAAGAGGACATCGGGGAAGGTGAGCAGCAGGTTTGGCTCCAGAGGGCCAGTGTGGCTACTGGTGACCGCTGGCAAAGTGACCAGACAAAGCAGAGAGGAGGGAGTACCTGGGTCCTGAATGAATCTGAGCGGGCTCCAGGAGATGGTGAAGGACAGGGAAGCCTGGCGAGCTGCAGTCCATGGGGTCGCAAAGAGTCGGACGTGACTCAGTACCTGAACAACAAGGCCACAGCCTTCTCAGTCAGGGTGACCTCAGACTTGCTCCTAGAGCAAAGAGAAGTTCATTCCTGAGAAAGGAAAGCGGAGACCACCTGCCCAGGGGAGCCCACGCTGACCCAGGAATTAGAAGAGCAACAGGAAGAAGCATCCAGCATGAATAATAATTATTTTTACAACATGCATCTTCCTTAAAGAATTGTCTCTTTACCCTGGCAAAATATTTTAAAAGTAAACTGAGGAACTTCCCTGATGGTCCCATGGCTAAGACTCTACATTCCTGATGCAGAGGACCCAGGTTCAATTCCTGGTCGGGAAACTCAATCCTACATGTTGCAACTGAGACCTGGTGCAGTGAAATAAATAAATATATGGAAAAAAAAAAAGTAAATTGAAGGCCATCTCAAAAGACAACTCCGTGTTTAAGTGATTTGTTGCTCATTTTTACTTCTTTCCAGCTATGTCTTTCCCTTTGATCTGAACTTTGATTCGTCCTCATAATTGTGTAAACACTGTTCTGTGGTGTACTTGGCATTAGCTTTGGGGAGACCGGCTTGACTTGTCTTCCCCTCTATGTAGCTGGTTTTTGTTTTGTGGTTTTTTTTTTTTTTTTTTTTGGCTTAGACTCTTATAGACTTACCTCTTCATTTTGAAATAATTGTAAATTCACAGGGAGTTGCTAAAACAGTTCATAAAGTGCCGTGGAGCCTTCATGCAGCTCCCACAGTGGTGATAGCTTTTTCTTTTTTTTTTGCCACTTCTCTTGATCTTTCATTTATTCATCTTTGTTCTTTGGCCTGCGTGGGCCTCCCATCGCAGTGGCCTCTCTCACTACAGAGCACCGGCTCTGGGTGCATGCGCTCCAGAGCTCCGGCTCGGTAGTTGGACACATCGGTCCAGCCGCTCTATGGCACGTGAGATCTTCCCAGGCCAGGGATCGAACAGGCGCCCCTTGCACTGCAAGGTGGTGTCCTTACCCACTGGACCACCAGGGAAGCCCAGTAGTAGCTTTTATAACTAGGGGATGATATCAGAACCAGGACATCAACGTCGCTGCAATGCTGTCAACTGGACTGCACACCTTGATTAGTCACCAGTTTATTTCAGTTTATTTTAGGATTTATCTTATTTTATTTTAGGCCACAGCATGGCCTGTGGAATCTTCGGCATGGCCTGTGGAATCTTAGTTCCCTCACCAGGGTTTGAGGCTGTGCTCCCCTGCAGTGGAAGTGTGGAGGCTTAACCACCAAACCACCAGGGAAGTGCCCAATTTTTATATGCGTGTGTATGTATGTTGTTGTAATTTAGTTGCTAAGTTGTGTCCGACTCTTTGCAATCTCACAGACTGTAGTCTGTCAGCTGCCTCTGTCCATGGGATTTCCCAGAGAAGAATACTGGAGTGGGGTGCCATGCCCTCTTCCAGGGGATCTTCCTGATATAGGGCTTGAACCTGCATCTCCTCCATTGGGAGGCCGATTCTTTACCACTGAGCCACCAGGGAAGCCCTGTGTGTATGTGTGTGGTTCTCAAAAGACAACTCCGTGTTTAAGTGATTTGTTGCTCATTTTTACTTCTTTCCAGCTATGTCTTTCCCTTTGATCTGAACTTTGATTCGTCCTCATAATTGTGTAAACACTGTTCTGTGGTGTACTTGGCATTAGCTTTGGGGAGACCGGCTTGACTTGTCTTCCCCTCTATGTAGCTGGTTTTGTTTTGTGGTTTTTTTTTTTTTTTTGGCTTAGACTCTTATAGACTTACCTCTTCATTTTGAAATAATTGTAAATTCACAGGGAGTTGCTAAAACAGTTCATAAAGTGCCGTGGAGCCTTCATGCAGCTCCCACAGTGGTGATAGCTTTTTCTTTTTTTTTTGCCACTTCTCTTGATCTTTCATTTATTCATCTTTGTTCTTTGGCCTGCGTGGGCCTCCCATCGCAGTGGCCTCTCTCACTACAGAGCACCGGCTCTGGGTGCATGCGCTCCAGAGCTCCGGCTCGGTAGTTGGACACATCGGTCCAGCCGCTCTATGGCACGTGAGATCTTCCCAGGCCAGGGATCGAACAGGCGCCCCTTGCACTGCAAGGTGGTGTCCTTACCCACTGGACCACCAGGGAAGCCCAGTAGTAGCTTTTATAACTGGGGGATGATATCAGAACCAGGACATCAACGTCGCTGCAATGCTGTCAACTGGACTGCACACCTTGATTAGTCACCAGTTTATTTCAGTTTATTTTAGGATTTATCTTATTTTATTTTAGGCCACAGCATGGCCTGTGGAATCTTCGGCATGGCCTGTGGAATCTTAGTTCCCTCACCAGGGTTTGAGGCTGTGCTCCCCTGCAGTGGAAGTGTGGAGGCTTAACCACCAAACCACCAGGGAAGTGCCCAATTTTTATATGCGTGTGTATGTATGTTGTTGTAATTTAGTTGCTAAGTTGTGTCCGACTCTTTGCAATCTCACAGACTGTAGTCTGTCAGCTGCCTCTGTCCATGGGATTTCCCAGAGAAGAATACTGGAGTGGGGTGCCATGCCCTCTTCCAGGGGATCTTCCTGATATAGGGCTTGAACCTGCATCTCCTCCATTGGGAGGCCGATTCTTTACCACTGAGCCACCAGGGAAGCCCTGTGTGTATGTGTGTGGTTCTCTGTAATTTTAGATTCGACTCCACTGTTTTGCAAACCCTTTCCTTCC
Source organism: Tragulus kanchil (assembly GCA_022376925.1). Lineage (NCBI taxonomy): Eukaryota > Metazoa > Chordata > Mammalia > Artiodactyla > Tragulidae > Tragulus > Tragulus kanchil. The sequence continues at coordinate 120,431,036 of JAIOJX010000024.1, read as the reverse complement.
TTGGAGCCCTGTAATTGCTGCTCGAGTTCAGATTTCAGTGTTTCTTGAGTGGAAGATGCCAAAGATCTCAGCATCCTCAACGCTTTGCTCTCTCCATCCATCATATACTCTCCTGGAAGAACTGTCTTTCCAAATGATAAATCCCGTTTATTGCTCTGAAGCTTTCCACGACTCTCCTGTTCTTCCAGAGATACAAATCTAAACTGATTTCTGATTTAGCTCTTGTATGTTTCTCCCTGGCTCTGTCTCTCACTCAGTCCTTAAGAACAATTTTTTTTTTAATTTAGTTAATTAAAAAAAAATTATTTATTCATTTATTTTTGGCTATTCTGGGTTTTCACCGCTGCTGCAGGCTCTTCCCTAGTTGCAGGGAGTCGGGGCTACTCTCTAGTTGAGGTGAGCAGACTTCTTGTTGTGGTGACTTCTCTTGTTGTGGAACTTGTGCTCTAGGGCACACGGGCTTCAGTTGTTGCCACCCATGGGCTCCATAGTTGTGGCTCCGAGGCTCTAGGGTATGGGCTCAAAAGCTCACAGGCTTAGTTGCTCCGCAGCCTGTGGGATCTTCCCAGATCAGGAACTGAACTCGTATCTCCTGAATTGTCAGGCGAACTCCTTACCACTGAGCTGCCAGGGAAGCCCTAATTTTTTTTTAACGAAAACCACTTTTGGCCACACCATGGGGGATTTGAGTTCCCTGTTCATGCATTGAATGCGTGTCCCCTGCACCAGAAGTGTAGAGTCTTAACCACTGGACCACCTCTGTCACTCTTGGCACTTGAGTCTCTCACAGCCTCCCGGCTGCCTTCTCACCAGGTCTGTGCCTTTGCACATGCCGTCCCTCCTCCCTGGAGGGCCCTTCCTGCCTTTGTGCATTTGAAAGCTTCCAAGGGCTCTATCAAGATATCCTTCTCCTGGGAACTTTCTTCTTCTTTGCTCTCATAACTTCCTTTCTCTACCTGTTGGTTCGGCCCTTCTGGCACAGCTACTGTACTCATGTAGTTATATGTCAAGAATATACTCAAGGGCTTCCCTGGTGATGGGTTAAGAATCCGCCTGCCAGTGCAGGTTGGAGCCCTGATCCAGGAAGATCCCATGTGCCTTGGAGCAACTAAGCCCCTGTACCACTTCTGAGCCCATACCCTAGGGTCCGGACTCCGCAACAAGGGAAGCCACTTCAATAAGAAGCCCGTGCACCCCAACTAGAGAGTAGCCCCCTCTTGCTGCAACTCGAGAATGCCCAAACACCAGCCGTGAAAACCTAACATGGCCAAAAATAAATAAATATAGTTATTTTTTAAAAGAATATATTCAAAATAAATAAATAAAAATAAAAAGAATATATTCAAGCAATAGAATCCCGACTTTAAAGAGTGGCTCAATCTCGTGGGGGTTATTTTTTTCCTGAGAAGACAGGCAACAGGAGGCAGTCCCTAGCTGGGAAGTACAGGCAACGATGTCGTCAGGACGCCAAGAATTTTCTGTGTAACTGCACCACCCCAGATTCTGGGTTTTCACTGCTGCTGCAGGCTCTTCTCTAGTTGCAGGGAGTCGGGGCTACTCTCTAGTTGAGGTGAGCAGACTTCTTGTTGTGGTGACTTCTCTTGTTGTGGAACTCGGGCTCTAGGGCACACGGGCTTCAGTTGTTGCCACCCATGGGCTCCATAGTTGTGGCTCCGAGGCTCTAGGGTATGGGCTCAAAAGCTCACAGGCTTAGTTGCTCCGCAGCCTGTGGGATCTTCCCAGATCAGGAACTGAACTCGTATCTCCTGAATTGTCAGGCGAACTCCTTACCACTGAGCTGCCAGGGAAGCCCTAATTTTTTTTTAACGAAAACCACTTTTGGCCACACCATGGGGGATTTGAGTTCCCTGTTCATGCATTGAATGCGTGTCCCCTGCACCAGAAGTGTAGAGTCTTAACCACTGGACCACCTCTGTCACTCTTGGCACTTGAGTCTCTCACAGCCTCCCGGCTGCCTTCTCACCAGGTCTGTGCCTTTGCACATGCCGTCCCTCCTCCCTGGAGGGCCCTTCCTGCCTTTGTGCATTTGAAAGCTTCCAAGGGCTCTATCAAGATATCCTTCTCCTGGGAACTTTCTTCTTCTTTGCTCTCATAACTTCCTTTCTCTACCTGTTGGTTCGGCCCTTCTGGCACAGCTACTGTACTCATGTAGTTATATGTCAAGAATATACTCAAGGGCTTCCCTGGTGATGGGTTAAGAATCCGCCTGCCAGTGCAGGTTGGAGCCCTGATCCAGGAAGATCCCATGTGCCTTGGAGCAACTAAGCCCCTGTACCACTTCTGAGCCCATACCCTAGGGTCCGGACTCCGCAACAAGGGAAGCCACTTCAATAAGAAGCCCGTGCACCCCAACTAGAGAGTAGCCCCCTCTTGCTGCAACTCGAGAATGCCCAAACACCAGCCGTGAAAACCTAACATGGCCAAAAATAAATAAATATAGTTATTTTTTAAAAGAATATATTCAAAATAAATAAATAAAAATAAAAAGAATATATTCAAGCAATAGAATCCCGACTTTAAAGAGTGGCTCAATCTCGTGGGGGTTATTTTTTTCCTGAGAAGACAGGCAACAGGAGGCAGTCCCTAGCTGGGAAGTACAGGCAACGATGTCGTCAGGACGCCAAGAATTTTCTGTGTAACTGCACCACCCCAGAGTCTGGCTTACCCCTCCTCATCCCAAGGTGGCTGCTGCATCTTGCCTGCATTCCAGACAGGAAGCGAAAAAACCCCGTCTGTATCTTTTCACGCAGTGGAAAAAGCTTTTCCAGAACACCCTTCCACAGGCTTTTGTTTAGATCTCGTTAGCCTTAACTGTATTGCACAGGCATTTCTAGCTAGAAGGGAGGGTAGATGAACAAGTAGTTAACTCCACTATCTCTGTAACGAAGGATGGCAAAAAAAGGAAAGAGCTGGAACTAGGTGTATAGTGAACCAACCTACAGAACAGTGCCCCCATGAAACTAAGAGCCATGTCCCAGAAGATAAAAAATGCTCTCTTGATTTTTGTCCTGAATCTCTAGTGCCTAGGACAGTATTTCCCCTTGGAAGATGAGTAGGCGAAACCTCACAAATATTTGAATGAACACATGCATACAGCATACCAAGAATTAAGGAAACATGTTTAAGAGTTGTCAGCGCTCATTTTGTTTTAAGCCTTTTATTTTGTGTTGGAGTGTAGGCAATTAGCAATGTTGTGATAGTTTCAGGTGAACAGTGACGGGACTCAGCCATGCATATGCATACATCCAGCCGCCTCACAAACTCCCCTCCCCTCCAGGCCACCACATAACATTGAGCAGAGTTCCCTGTGCTGTACAGGAGGTCCTTGTTGGTTTGTTGTTTAGTTGCTGTATTCAGTATGTAGGAATGTCGTGTCCTCTCCAGTGGAACTGTGTAGTCGCAGCCAGTGGATCACCATGGAAGTCCCTTGGGTAGCTCTGTATTAACATTTATCGTATTATTCAAAAGTTATTTTGGGGGCTTCCTCCTGGTGGTCCAGTGGGTAAGGACACCGCCTTGCAGTGCAAGGGGCGCCAGTTTGATCCCTGGCCTGGGAAGATCCCACGTGCCGCGGAGCGGCTGCACTGATGTGTCCAATTACCGAGCCGGAGCTCTGGAGCACATGCACCCAGAGCCTGTGCTCTGCGACAACAGAAGCCACCGCGATGGGAGGCCCACAAGAGCCAAAGAACAAAGATGGATGAAAATAGACAAATGAAAGACCCAATAGAAGTGGCCCGCTCACTCCCTCCCTCCCCAGCCCGCAAAATAAATAAATAAAAAAATAAATGTTTTTTTTTTTAAAAGTTATTTTTGCACCAGTTTCTACCACTAACTGTTATGTGGAGGGAGAGGGCTGGCTCAGCCATCTCATATACCCAATACACACAGCACTGTGCACAGCACACAGAGTTGTTCAACAGATGTTTGTGGAACTGAATCGTCTCCCAGCTAACCTCTGCCAACCCTTGCCCTTCACACTACCTCTCTTACTAAAGTGGTTTCCCCTCAACCTCCAGCCTCCCTCCTGGCCATGTGGAGTGTCCTGGGAGGCGTGGAGCTGGCGTTTCCATTGAACAAGGGCTTCCCAGGGACAACCACCCTCTCCCTTCCTGTCCTTTCTTGGGCCGGCCAGAAAGTCACCATTCACAACAGGAAACCAATAGCTTTGTGCTATCAGAAGACATTTCCTTCGCAGCACAAAACGTCTGAGTAATAATTTTGAGCCAGGCTTCACCCATTTCCTGTGAGAGGAGGCAAGTTCGCCCACCCTGTCCTGCAGAGCCTCACTTTTCAGACTGTAGTGATGCAATGCCTTCTGCGCTGGGAAGATGGCCCACCAGGTCCAGCATCCTGTGTAGCAGACTCACTTGGGACGGTTTTCCAACATTCATGTGGAACAGAGTCATGGTGACTAATTTGTACTGCTGTCTGATAGACAGCTTGGGGAGTAAGACCTCTTGAGTTCAAGAAAGTCATTGCTTTCTCTGAAAGTCAAGACCCAATCTGGCAACCAGGAATTCACAGATGTAGGGAGCCATGAAAAATCTGCGGAACTGATTCTTGGTCACGCTCTTATTACTGCTTTGGTCTGTTGGAAAAAGTGACCTTGAGACTGCAGGTTAGAATTGAGCTTTGCTCATCCTACTTTCTCAGGACAGAGGACAGAGCACTGGGGAACATGTGACAGTGTATGATCTAAGACCTCTGAAAGGGAAGGCTCTAGTCCTCCTTAATGTTCACATTGAATCTTTTTTTTTTTTTTAATATTGCCTTCCAATTATTTTCTCTTTAATTTTTTTTTTTTTTTTGGCCACTTCTACTGATCTTTCATTCATTTATCTTTGTTCTTTGGTCTGTGTGGGCCTCCCATTGCAGTGGCCTCTCTTGTCACAGAGCACCAGCTCTGGGCACATGCACTGCACAGCTCCGGCTCGGTAGTGCTCCACAGCACGTGGGATCTTCTCAGGCCAGGGATCAAACTGGCACCCCTTGCACTGCAAGGCAGTGTCCTTACCCACTGGGCCACCAGGGAAGCCCTCCCTTTAAATTTTTATTGGAGTATAGTTGATGTACGATGCTATGTTACTTTCTGAGGGATGGAAAAATGAATCAGTTATACATATACATGTATCCACTCTTTTTTTTTTTTTTGATTCTTTTCCCATATAGAGTATTGAGTAGAGTTCCCTGTGCTATATGTGCATGTGGGCTGAGTCACTCGATCGTGTCTGATTCTGTGAAACCCCATAGACTGTCACCCCCCAGGCTCCTCTGTCCATGAGATTCTCCAGGTGTGAAGACTGGAGTGGGCTGCCATTCCCTTCTCCGGGGGATCTTCCTAGCCTAGGAATCAGACCTGGGTCTACTGGATTTCAGGTGGATTCTTTGCTGTCTGAGCCATGAGGGAAGCCCACAGTAGGTCCTAGTTTTGTTTATTTATTTGTTTGTTTACTTTTTTGGCTATGCCACGCAGCCTGTGGGATCTTAGTTCCTCAGCCAGGGATCAAATCCACCCACCCTGCAGTGGAAGTGCAAGGTCTTAACCACTGGACCACAAGGGGAGTCCCCACATTAGATCTTTCAGTATTAAGTCTGGAAGAGTTGAAACATTCTTGTTTGATTGCCCCCATTTTACAGAAGGGAACACCAAGGCATGAAAAGGAAAACAACTTCTCAAGAGCTGCAGGGAAAATTGGTGGCTGAACCAGATTAGAATTCAGGTTTCTTCATTTTCAGGGCTGTGGCATCCCCAGAGGTGAATATATATTTTGAATCCCTTTCTTCTTTTTTCATTTTATTTGACTTTTTACTGTTGTTTACAGATATGTATGATTCCAGATTAGAATCTCTTTCTTCTTATGCTATCTTACAGACTTCTTATGTGAACTCTGGGGCTTACCTCCCAGGTAGCACAACGCTGTGTGTTTCCACAAGAAAAAGGCAGCAGGAACTCCCAGTTTCTAAAAAGAATGTAGACCAACCTCTTTCTTCCCACATCAGCACAGGCACGAAATGAAGGACAGTGGTATGGCCCTGGGCTTCTTTTTGAGCATCCCTGGCTGCAGATATTTAATGTTTCCTAGGACATGCTAACAAGGAGGGTGCCAGTGAGCTTTCCTGTAGGTGAGCCTACTTGTAGAAGGTGAGTCTGTCAGAAGGCATTAAAGCATCCTTCCTGTCCTCAGAACAGTGGCCACACCACAGGAATGGGGAAAGACAGAGTAGGAGCGTTGAGCAGTCCCTTTGTGTGTGGTCAAACCAGCACTGGAAGCGCTCAGCACAGACAGGAAGGACACAACCCATAGAAACCAAGTAACTTGCAGATGCACAGTGTGAGAGCCAAGGCTATGGGACACTCCCTGAAGCTAAGAGGGGATGCCCCAGGCCTGGAGGGACAGGAAGGGTGTAGGACACGTGGACGATCCTCTGGACTGGACCAGAACCAATCTTCTCATGCTGGTTATGGATTCTTTCTAGTCCCACAAAGGGATGGAGTGTGTGGGGGTGGTTGGCTATGGGCATGTCCATGCGTTTTCTATAGTTTTTCAGTTCATAGAATGGGCTTTACCACTTTCTTTCTCTCCTTTTCTTCCTTTCTTTCTTCCTTCCTCCTGCCCTCTCTTCTTTCTTCTTTCCCCCTCTCCCTCACTCCCTCTTTCTCTCACTGCTTGGCATGCAAGATCTTAGTTCCCCAACCAGGGATTGAATCCGTGCCCCTTGGAATAGACTTCCCAATTTTCAACACTTGCTTTTTTGCCTTTGCCTGATGTTCAGAGATAAACGCCCACCTAGATAATTTTATAGATAAATACTTTACCCAGCAGGCTCCCAAAAGGGAATGAATGACACACTCAAATTTAGAGAATTTGAAGCAGACTTGATAAACAGAGTGTGGTTTTACAGGGGTGGGGGTTAAGGAGTGGCGTCGTGATCTGGGGCTTCTGCAGCTGATAGAGACAAGGGAGGGGACCAGTCACAGGAATCTGGAGGGAGAGTCATGTACAGAGCATGCTTTGAGAAGAGCAGCGACTTTTGGTCAAGACACACAGTCAAGGGGCATCCCTGGTGGTCCAGTGGTTAAGACTCTGTGCTTCCATTTTAAAGATATGGGGGTGATGGCCCTGGGCTTCTTTTGAGCATCCCTGGCTGCAGATATTTAATGTTTCCTAGGACATGCTAACAAGGAGGGTGCCAGTGAGCTTTCCTGTAGGTGAGCCTACTTGTAGAAGGTGAGTCTGTCAGAAGGCATTAAAGCATCCTTCCTGTCCTCAGAACAGTGGCCACACCACAGGAATGGGGAAAGACAGAGTAGGAGCGTTGAGCAGTCCCTTTGTGTGTGGTCAAACCAGCACTGGAAGCGCTCAGCACAGACAGGAAGGACACAACCCATAGAAACCAAGTAACTTGCAGATGCACAGTGTGAGAGCCAAGGCTATGGGACACTCCCTGAAGCTAAGAGGGGATGCCCCAGGCCTGGAGGGACAGGAAGGGTGTAGGACACGTGGACGATCCTCTGGACTGGACCAGAACCAATCTTCTCATGCTGGTTATGGATTCTTTCTAGTCCCACAAAGGGATGGAGTGTGTGGGGGTGGTTGGCTATGGGCATGTCCATGCGTTTTCTATAGTTTTTCAGTTCATAGAATGGGCTTTACCACTTTCTTTCTCTCCTTTTCTTCCTTTCTTTCTTCCTTCCTCCTGCCCTCTCTTCTTTCTTCTTTCCCCCTCTCCCTCACTCCCTCTTTCTCTCACTGCTTGGCATGCAAGATCTTAGTTCCCCAACCAGGGATTGAATCCGTGCCCCTTGGAATAGACTTCCCAATTTTCAACACTTGCTTTTTTGCCTTTGCCTGATGTTCAGAGATAAACGCCCACCTAGATAATTTTATAGATAAATACTTTACCCAGCAGGCTCCCAAAAGGGAATGAATGACACACTCAAATTTAGAGAATTTGAAGCAGACTTGATAAACAGAGTGTGGTTTTACAGGGGTGGGGGTTAAGGAGTGGCGTCGTGATCTGGGGCTTCTGCAGCTGATAGAGACAAGGGAGGGGACCAGTCACAGGAATCTGGAGGGAGAGTCATGTACAGAGCATGCTTTGAGAAGAGCAGCGACTTTTGGTCAAGACACACAGTCAAGGGGCATCCCTGGTGGTCCAGTGGTTAAGACTCTGTGCTTCCATTGCAGGGGCCACAGATTCCGTCCCTGGTCAGGGAACTAACATGCTGCACAGCAGGGCCTAAAAGAAAAAGAAAAAATGTAAGTCTTTAATCTTAAAAAGAGAGAGGGAGAGACAATTAATTGCAGGCAAGTTCAAAGGGAGAAACCTGGAGTACAAATAACCCTGAGCTCACTGTCTTCCTTCCTTTTTCCTGGGGTCTCCAATTGGCCAAACCCAAGAGGAAGCCAGAGGGCCAGGGCAGGGGCATGTTGATGCAGAGCATGCAGTCAGCTTCCTGGGTGGGGAAGGGTTGGTGGGGGGAGATCAGAAGGGCCGACAAGAAGCATCTGTCAGAGTCCCTTGGACTGGACCCTAGCTGACACTGGCCATTAGCTATGACATCTGCCATGCCTGCGTGACTTGTAGGGACATTGGTGCAAAAAAGAACGGGGCCAGACATGCTCCCTTTATATACAGTGAGGACCTTGGACTGCAGTTCCACTGTGGGCCCTGTGACCCTGGCGAGCGCCCAGGCCCACGTGTGAGCCGCAGAGCTTTCCGGGCTCCTCCAGTCAAAGCCCAGAATTAAAGGCTGAGCAGCATCCTCAGCCCTCTTCCCTAAGGTCCACACCCTCGTCTTGGCCTTGACATCCAAGGGTGACAAGAGGCAGGGAGAGACAGGAAGAGAGGCTCCTTAAGGGAAAGAGCGTGTTTCATTTCTTCTAATTTCTTCCAAAGCCGGCCCCTCCCAACCGCCCACTGCCATCCTTTTCTCCGCGGAGGGAGGGCGGAGTTTGCCTTTGCCTGAGTAGATAAACGCCCACCTAGATAATTTTATAGATAAATACTTTACCCAGCAGGCTCCCAAAAGGGAATGAATGACACACTCAAATTTAGAGAATTTGAAGCAGACTTGATAAACAGAGTGTGGTTTTACAGGGGTGGGGGTTAAGGAGTGGCGTCGTGATCTGGGGCTTCTGCAGCTGATAGAGACAAGGGAGGGGACCAGTCACAGGAATCTGGAGGGAGAGTCATGTACAGAGCATGCTTTGAGAAGAGCAGCGACTTTTGGTCAAGACACACAGTCAAGGGGCATCCCTGGTGGTCCAGTGGTTAAGACTCTGTGCTTCCATTGCAGGGGCCACAGATTCCGTCCCTGGTCAGGGAACTAACATGCTGCACAGCAGGGCCTAAAAGAAAAAGAAAAAATGTAAGTCTTTAATCTTAAAAAGAGAGAGGGAGAGACAATTAATTGCAGGCAAGTTCAAAGGGAGAAACCTGGAGTACAAATAACCCTGAGCTCACTGTCTTCCTTCCTTTTTCCTGGGGTCTCCAATTGGCCAAACCCAAGAGGAAGCCAGAGGGCCAGGGCAGGGGCATGTTGATGCAGAGCATGCAGTCAGCTTCCTGGGTGGGGAAGGGTTGGTGGGGGGAGATCAGAAGGGCCGACAAGAAGCATCTGTCAGAGTCCCTTGGACTGGACCCTAGCTGACACTGGCCATTAGCTATGACATCTGCCATGCCTGCGTGACTTGTAGGGACATTGGTGCAAAAAAGAACGGGGCCAGACATGCTCCCTTTATATACAGTGAGGACCTTGGACTGCAGTTCCACTGTGGGCCCTGTGACCCTGGCGAGCGCCCAGGCCCACGTGTGAGCCGCAGAGCTTTCCGGGCTCCTCCAGTCAAAGCCCAGAATTAAAGGCTGAGCAGCATCCTCAGCCCTCTTCCCTAAGGTCCACACCCTCGTCTTGGCCTTGACATCCAAGGGTGACAAGAGGCAGGGAGAGACAGGAAGAGAGGCTCCTTAAGGGAAAGAGCGTGTTTCATTTCTTCATAAAGTTTGGCACCGCCGGCCCAAGCCGCCCACTGCCGTCCTTTTCTCCGCGGAGGGAGGAGCGGAGGGTCCGGGGTGGGAGGTTCCTGCCAAGGTGGGAGGCAGCCCCAGCCTGACGTTGTCCGGAGGCACCAGGGTCAAGTTCTCCAGCATGGAAAGCCCAAGGGAAAGAGCATGTCATCACAGAAAGTTTAAAAGAGAGGATTCAGCTAATTGTATAAATTATTAAAGGCATACATGCTTATGATTAAAAAAAAAAAAGTCGACATTAAAAATACAGAATGGGAAAAAAACAAAAAAATAAAATACTCTTGCCGCCCTATCTTCCCATCCCTGAGCTCACCATTCTCATTTCTTTAAGTTTAGAACTGTCCTGAGTTCTTATATGTCCTTCTGTAACTTTATATATGATTTAAAATTTTTTAAACATGGGTGGGATCATGTTATACATACTCCCTTGCATATTGTTTTTTTTAAATCATTTTTGTTTTAGTAATATTTTAAGTTTTACTTTTGAAATGTATTAGATATGACTTCTGTTTTCATCTTTCATTTTTTTCATTCTTTTGTCCTAGCTGTGTGGCTTGTGAGATGTTAGTTCCCCAACCAGGGATTGAATCTGCGCCCCCTGCACTGGAAGCACCGTCTTAAACACTGGACCTCCAGGGAGCTCCCCTATCTTTCCCTGTGAATCCAAGCCCTGGAGCATGGCTTCCAAGATGCCCTATTTCAGCAGGTACTTGAATTTGGTAACTGGTTATGCTTTTTCTTTACATAGATGATTTTTAAAAGATAGGCCAAATCATTAAACAGGATTTAAAAAATTACACCTGGTACACCATCCCTGTATTTATTTATTTTTTCTGGTGGTGGATTGTCGAGGAGAAACCATGATACAACTTACGCAAATTTGCTTTGAAAACAAACTAGCCAATAAGAAGTGTACATCTCTTGGAGTTTTCTGGGGGATCGGTTCCATCAGAGGCTCTGTGATTACAGTGCAGCCCTCTTCCCTAAGGTCCACACCCTCGTCTTGGCCTTGACATCCAAGGGTGACAAGAGGCAGGGAGAGACAGGAAGAGAGGCTCCTTAAGGGAAAGAGCGTGTTTCATTTCTTCATAAAGTTTGGCACCGCCGGCCCAAGCCGCCCACTGCCGTCCTTTTCTCCGCGGAGGGAGGAGCGGAGGGTCCGGGGTGGGAGGTTCCTGCCAAGGTGGGAGGCAGCCCCAGCCTGACGTTGTCCGGAGGCACCAGGGTCAAGTTCTCCAGCATGGAAAGCCCAAGGGAAAGAGCATGTCATCACAGAAAGTTTAAAAGAGAGGATTCAGCTAATTGTATAAATTATTAAAGGCATACATGCTTATGATTAAAAAAAAAAAAGTCGACATTAAAAATACAGAATGGGAAAAAAACAAAAAAATAAAATACTCTTGCCGCCCTATCTTCCCATCCCTGAGCTCACCATTCTCATTTCTTTAAGTTTAGAACTGTCCTGAGTTCTTATATGTCCTTCTGTAACTTTATATATGATTTAAAATTTTTTAAACATGGGTGGGATCATGTTATACATACTCCCTTGCATATTGTTTTTTTTAAATCATTTTTGTTTTAGTAATATTTTAAGTTTTACTTTTGAAATGTATTAGATATGACTTCTGTTTTCATCTTTCATTTTTTTCATTCTTTTGTCCTAGCTGTGTGGCTTGTGAGATGTTAGTTCCCCAACCAGGGATTGAATCTGCGCCCCCTGCACTGGAAGCACCGTCTTAAACACTGGACCTCCAGGGAGCTCCCCTATCTTTCCCTGTGAATCCAAGCCCTGGAGCATGGCTTCCAAGATGCCCTATTTCAGCAGGTACTTGAATTTGGTAACTGGTTATGCTTTTTCTTTACATAGATGATTTTTAAAAGATAGGCCAAATCATTAAACAGGATTTAAAAAATTACACCTGGTACACCATCCCTGTATTTATTTATTTTTTCTGGTGGTGGATTGTCGAGGAGAAACCATGATACAACTTACGCAAATTTGCTTTGAAAACAAACTAGCCAATAAGAAGTGTACATCTCTTGGAGTTTTCTGGGAGGTTCTCTGGATCGGTTCCATCAGAGGCTCTGTGATTACAGTGCAGGGTTTGTCCCTGCTTCTGAGCTCCTAACGTATGTGGCGTTGACCAGAAGCCTGCAAAGGTGCCATTTGCCAGCTGAGTTTCTTTTCTATGAAAATGGAAAAGGGAAAAAAAAGTCCTTTTTCCAAGTAGACACTCTATTATCAATGCCTGTAAACAGGGGTTGAAGAGGGGCTAGCTGTCTGCACAATTAACGACTTAAGACCGTGTCAGAATGTAATAGTTTTGGGGGTTGGTCAAGCAAGTCATAGGAATAATGTTGCTTTAAGATTGCTTATACCACCTCTTATTTTATTTTATTGATTCACTTTTGGCTGTGCTGGGTCTTTGTGCTGCTGGGCTCAGGCTCTCTAGCGGTGGCGAATGTGGGCTCCTCTTTGTTGCAGTGCGTGAGCTTCTCACTGTGGTGGTTCCTCTTGCTATGGAGCCTGGGCTCGAGGACGCATGGGCTCGGTAGCTGTGGTGCGTGACCTTACTTGCTCCATGGCACATGGAATCTTCCCAGACTGGGGATAGAACCCATGCTGCCTGTATTGGCAGGTGGATTCTCCACCACTGGACCACCAGGAAAGCCCTTCGTTGTTTTTTTGTTTTTCTTTTTAATTACAGGAAAGTATAAGGTAATAAAGTATGACTTTAGAGAGGCACTCCTACACACAAGCAAACGCACAAAGAACAGAAAAATAAAATGGAGGCAATGGGTGCAAGATCCAAAAAGCACTGGTAGCACCGTCTTAAACACTGGACCTCCAGGGAGCTCCCCTATCTTTCCCTGTGAATCCAAGCCCTGGAGCATGGCTTCCAAGATGCCCTATTTCAGCAGGTACTTGAATTTGGTAACTGGTTATGCTTTTTCTTTACATAGATGATTTTTAAAAGATAGGCCAAATCATTAAACAGGATTTAAAAAATTACACCTGGTACACCATCCCTGTATTTATTTATTTTTTCTGGTGGTGGATTGTCGAGGAGAAACCATGATACAACTTACGCAAATTTGCTTTGAAAACAAACTAGCCAATAAGAAGTGTACATCTCTTGGAGTTTTCTGGGAGGTTCTCTGGATCGGTTCCATCAGAGGCTCTGTGATTACAGTGCAGGGTTTGTCCCTGCTTCTGAGCTCCTAACGTATGTGGCGTTGACCAGAAGCCTGCAAAGGTGCCATTTGCCAGCTGAGTTTCTTTTCTATGAAAATGGAAAAGGGAAAAAAAAGTCCTTTTTCCAAGTAGACACTCTATTATCAATGCCTGTAAACAGGGGTTGAAGAGGGGCTAGCTGTCTGCACAATTAACGACTTAAGACCGTGTCAGAATGTAATAGTTTTGGGGGTTGGTCAAGCAAGTCATAGGAATAATGTTGCTTTAAGATTGCTTATACCACCTCTTATTTTATTTTATTGATTCACTTTTGGCTGTGCTGGGTCTTTGTGCTGCTGGGCTCAGGCTCTCTAGCGGTGGCGAATGTGGGCTCCTCTTTGTTGCAGTGCGTGAGCTTCTCACTGTGGTGGTTCCTCTTGCTATGGAGCCTGGGCTCGAGGACGCATGGGCTCGGTAGCTGTGGTGCGTGACCTTACTTGCTCCATGGCACATGGAATCTTCCCAGACTGGGGATAGAACCCATGCTGCCTGTATTGGCAGGTGGATTCTCCACCACTGGACCACCAGGAAAGCCCTTCGTTGTTTTTTTGTTTTTCTTTTTAATTACAGGAAAGTATAAGGTAATAAAGTATGACTTTAGAGAGGCACTCCTACACACAAGCAAACGCACAAAGAACAGAAAATAAAATGGAGGCATGGGTGCAAAGATCCAAGGGGGAGGTAGCATGGTAAGTTTGAAGGAGTGAGACAAGGCTGGAGCATCCCTCAAGATAAGGCTGGCGGAGCAGGCCAACTAGACCATGGTGGCCCTTCATGCACTGTGGTACGAAGCTGGGGTTTTATCTTGGAGCAACGGGAAGCCTTTGAAGCAGGGCCAAGGGGGACGAGTGTGGGTGGAAAATAATGAGAACGCCCAACATTTCACATTTCAAAAAGATGCCTCTGACTGCAGAATGGGGAATGGAGTTGGGATTGGAGGGCTGTGGGAAGAAGAGAGGATACAGGGAAAACCATGTAGAGAGACTGGTCCATGCTTCCACTGCAGGGGACACAGGTTCAAGCCCTGGTCTGGGAACTAAGATCTCCCTCAGCTCCCGCCAAAAGAAGAACCATTGAGAGGCTCCTGAGAAACTCTAGCCAGAGGTGGTGCTGGTCTGGTTCAGGAAGGCACAGCGTGAGCTATTTAATCTGTTCCTTGTGGTTAGATTCTTTGGTTGTTTCTATTTATTTTGTCCGGCTCTCTCCTGGTTTTCTGTTAATGACAGACTGCACTGCCAGGGGCATTCTTACATTCATCACTTGTTAATCTCTGGTCTGTTGTTGGAGGACAAATGGCTGCCTGTGGGACACACCTGGATTTCACAAACAAGGGAAATATGGTAGGTATTGGGAAAGTGCCATTCCAAAATGTTGCGACCATTTACGCACTCAGGGCAAGAATGCCAGGGTCCTCACACCCCTGCTGGCATTTGTATTTTCGCAGATCTGAAGGATGAGAAATGGCCTGTCTTTTTTTGTTTTTTTTTGGCCACTTATACCGATATTATATTTGTTTGTCTTTTTGTTCTTTGGCCCGTGTGGGCCTCCCATCGCAGTGGCCTCTGTTGCCGCAGAGCACCGGCTCCGGGCGCATGCGCTCCAGAGCTCCGGCTAGGTAGTTGGACACATCAGTCCACCCGCTCCACGGCATGTGGGATCTTCCCAGGCCAGGGATCGAACTGGTGCCCCTTGCACTGCTGGACTGCCAGGGATGCCCTGGCCTGTCTTTTGTTAAAAAAATTAAAAATGAGGTCGAACGCTTTTGTGTGCTAGTTTGAACCTTTAGATCTCTTTTTCTGTGATCTAGCTCTTCACGCTTTTTCAGTCAGATTGATGAGCTCTTTAAAAATTCGCTCGCATTCCTGCTTCACAAATGAAAGTCATTATCTCTATTTTATATGTGCTCCAAATATTTCACCCAGTTTCTCATATATTTTGATTGGTACGTTTATTTTGTTATGTGGAAGTCACAATTTTTACTTAATGATACGAACCAGTTTTTTTGTTTTTTTTTTTCCTTTCGATGGCTCTGAACTTAGTGGGTTTCCATCACTCTGAGAGTAAGACAGTTGCCAATACTTTGTGGGCTCCGCCATTCGGTCATGTCTGACTCTTTTTGACCCCATGGACTGGAACCCGCCAGTATCCTCTGTCCTTGGGATTTTCCAATACTTTAAGTCTTATGGTTTACTTTTTGTTGAAAGCTTTTATCTATTATTTATTTTAACATAAAGAGTAAAGCAAGAGTCAGCTGAATTGTCTCCAAAGACCTAGTTATCACTGCATTATTTTCTGAATAATTTCCCCATTAATTTGAAATACCAATTTTATTAGAAATTGAATTCTATGTCTATTTAAGTCTATTCATGAGTCCTTTGGGCTTCCCAGGTGAAACAGTGGTAAAGAATCTACCTGCCAATGCAAGAGAATTGGGTTCAATCCCTGGGTTGGAAAGATCCCCTGGAGAAGGAAATGGCAACCCACTCCAGTATTCTTGCCTGGAGAATCCCATGGACCCAGGAGACTGGTGGGCTACAGTCCACGCAGTCGCAAAGAGTTGAATCCTGCTGAGCAACTGAGCACATACATGACCGTTTATTCTGTCTGGTCTTTAATAAAATATATACATATATTTATTATCATATATTCCTTATCAATATGTGACAATATCATATGTTATCAGTATATCTTAGGGATAGTTCTTTCCATTCCCTCCACCAGTCTGCTACTCTTCTTTCTCAGAAATTACCTGGATTGTCTGCAGGAATATTTTTCCAGATAGACTTGCCTTCTTATGGAGCTTCAAAATAACCTTTTTGCTACTGCATCTGGAAGTTCATTACTACAGCTATAACTCTTAAGAAAAAATAGAAGTTTTCAATCAAAGAGCACGAGGTGTTTTTCCATTTACTTGTATTTTAAAAGATTTCTTTATATAGATTCTACATAGTTCTTGCCTGGTTTATTATGAGGTAATTTTTTAGCTGATATTGTATATAGGAGATTTTCTTCCAGTATAGTTTATTCTTGGTTATTATTTCTACAGAAAAGCTATTCATGTTTATATATCAATTGCATAACTAGATGCTTTATCAAATTCTATTTTTTTAATTAATTTACTTGTTAAGATATGGTTTGCATGCATGCGTGCTAAGTCGCTTTAGTCGTGTCCGACTCTCTGTGACCCCATGGACTGTAGCCCACCAGGCTCTTCTGTCCATGAGATTCTCCCCGCAAGACCACTGGAATGGGTTACCATGCCCTTCTCCAGAAAGATATGGTTATGTACTACAAAATTCACCCTTTTAAAGTATAGAATTAATTCATATTCATAAATATTGAATGTGAGTATACAACGTTCATACTCATAAAGGTGTGCAGCGATCACCACTGTCTAGTTCCGGGATTTTTTCTTAGCTGTCATTGCGCCCCAGCCGCTGGCAGCCCTGATCTGCTTTCTGCCTCCTGTGTCTGTCTGGACCAACGCCGCTGGCAGCCCTGACTAGGTGAAACAGTGATAAAGAATCTACCTGCCAATGCAAGAGAATTGGGTTCAATCCCTGGGTTGGAAAGATCCCCTGGAGAAGGAAATGGCAACCCACTCCAGTATTCTTGCCTGGAGAATCCCATGGACCCAGGAGACTGGTGGGCTACAGTCCACGCAGTCGCAAAGAGTTGAATCCTGCTGAGCAACTGAGCACATACATGACCGTTTATTCTGTCTGGTCTTTAATAAAATATATACATATATTTATTATCATATATTCCTTATCAATATGTGACAATATCATATGTTATCAGTATATCTTAGGGATAGTTCTTTCCATTCCCTCCACCAGTCTGCTACTCTTCTTTCTCAGAAATTACCTGGATTGTCTGCAGGAATATTTTTCCAGATAGACTTGCCTTCTTATGGAGCTTCAAAATAACCTTTTTGCTACTGCATCTGGAAGTTCATTACTACAGCTATAACTCTTAAGAAAAAATAGAAGTTTTCAATCAAAGAGCACGAGGTGTTTTTCCATTTACTTGTATTTTAAAAGATTTCTTTATATAGATTCTACATAGTTCTTGCCTGGTTTATTATGAGGTAATTTTTTAGCTGATATTGTATATAGGAGATTTTCTTCCAGTATAGTTTATTCTTGGTTATTATTTCTACAGAAAAGCTATTCATGTTTATATATCAATTGCATAACTAGATGCTTTATCAAATTCTATTTTTTTAATTAATTTACTTGTTAAGATATGGTTTGCATGCATGCGTGCTAAGTCGCTTTAGTCGTGTCCGACTCTCTGTGACCCCATGGACTGTAGCCCACCAGGCTCTTCTGTCCATGAGATTCTCCCCGCAAGACCACTGGAATGGGTTACCATGCCCTTCTCCAGAAAGATATGGTTATGTACTACAAAATTCACCCTTTTAAAGTATAGAATTAATTCATATTCATAAATATTGAATGTGAGTATACAACGTTCATACTCATAAAGGTGTGCAGCGATCACCACTGTCTAGTTCCGGGATTTTTTCTTAGCTGTCATTGCCCGCCCCAGCCGCTGGCAGCCCTGATCTGCTTTCTGCCTCCTGTGTCTGTCTGGACATAATAGAATTGTACAACATGTGACCTTCTGTGTCTGGCTTCTTTCACTGAGCATAATATTTTCGAGAGTCATCCATGTTGTGGCAAGAGTCAGTCTGTCCTTCCTTTCTCATGACTGAAGAGCGGTCTGTGGTCTGGACTGACGGCTTTGCTCATCCACTCATCAGCTGGAGAAAACTGGGATTGTGCTGACTTTTGCACTTCTATGAACGATGCTGCTGTGAAGATATGTGTCCAAGGTTTTGTGAGGACGTATGTTTTCCTTTTTCTTGAGCACATACCTAGGCGTAAGATTGCTGGGTCTCGTGGTAACTCTGAGTTTTCACTTTTTGAGGAACTGCCCAGCTGATTTCCAGAGTGCCTGCACAGTTTTACATTCCCACCAGCAGTGTATGAAGGTTCCAAGTTCTTTACATTTTTGCCAACACTTTGAAAACATTGTTTATTTATCTGGATGTGCTGGCTCTTAGTTGCAGCATGCGGGATCCAGTTCCCTGACCGGGAATCAGACTCAGCCTCCCTGCGTTAGGAGTGCAGAGTCTTAGCCACTGGACCACCAGGGAAGTCCCTTGCCGAAACTTTGTATTAGCTATCTTTTTAACTAGAGTGGGCATGGCTTGGCATCTCTGTTAGGGTTTTGATCTCATGTCTCTAATGACTAATAATGTGAATGATCTTTACAGGGTCTTCTTTGCTGTTTGTGGAAGTGTCTCCTTGGATCCTTCTTCCAGCTTTTAATTGGGTTATTTGTCACCTCATTATTAGATGGTTTTGAAAAGTCTTCCATTTAATCACGCCCCATGGACTGTAGCCCACCAGGCTCTTCTGTCCATGAGATTCTCCCCGCAAGACCACTGGAATGGGTTACCATGCCCTTCTCCAGAAAGATATGGTTATGTACTACAAAATTCACCCTTTTAAAGTATAGAATTAATTCATATTCATAAATATTGAATGTGAGTATACAACGTTCATACTCATAAAGGTGTGCAGCGATCACCACTGTCTAGTTCCGGGATTTTTTCTTAGCTGTCATTGCCCGCCCCAGCCGCTGGCAGCCCTGATCTGCTTTCTGCCTCCTGTGTCTGTCTGGACATAATAGAATTGTACAACATGTGACCTTCTGTGTCTGGCTTCTTTCACTGAGCATAATATTTTCGAGAGTCATCCATGTTGTGGCAAGAGTCAGTCTGTCCTTCCTTTCTCATGACTGAAGAGCGGTCTGTGGTCTGGACTGACGGCTTTGCTCATCCACTCATCAGCTGGAGAAAACTGGGATTGTGCTGACTTTTGCACTTCTATGAACGATGCTGCTGTGAAGATATGTGTCCAAGGTTTTGTGAGGACGTATGTTTTCCTTTTTCTTGAGCACATACCTAGGCGTAAGATTGCTGGGTCTCGTGGTAACTCTGAGTTTTCACTTTTTGAGGAACTGCCCAGCTGATTTCCAGAGTGCCTGCACAGTTTTACATTCCCACCAGCAGTGTATGAAGGTTCCAAGTTCTTTACATTTTTGCCAACACTTTGAAAACATTGTTTATTTATCTGGATGTGCTGGCTCTTAGTTGCAGCATGCGGGATCCAGTTCCCTGACCGGGAATCAGACTCAGCCTCCCTGCGTTAGGAGTGCAGAGTCTTAGCCACTGGACCACCAGGGAAGTCCCTTGCCGAAACTTTGTATTAGCTATCTTTTTAACTAGAGTGGGCATGGCTTGGCATCTCTGTTAGGGTTTTGATCTCATGTCTCTAATGACTAATAATGTGAATGATCTTTACAGGGTCTTCTTTGCTGTTTGTGGAAGTGTCTCCTTGGATCCTTCTTCCAGCTTTTAATTGGGTTATTTGTCACCTCATCATTGAGTTTGAGTTTTTTATATGTTCCAGATGCAAGTCCCTAACTAAATCATGATTTCCAATATGTACCTGTGTCCCAGGCTAAGTCAGTTAGAATTCACCTTGGAACTTTCCTACTGAAACTGTGGGGAGAGACATTCTTTCTTTTTTCTCGCTACTCACCAACTTATTTAATTGATTAATCTGGCTGTGCCGCAGCCTACAGAATCTTACTTCCCTGACCCAGGGATAGACCCTAATTCCTTGATAGTGTAGTGTCCTAACCCCTGGCCCTCAGGGAATTCCCTGTCACCAACTTCAAGTATAAATTAAACAGGAGCTCCTTGCAGGCTCTGTTTGGAGCTGCAAGGCAGAAGCCACCTACCACTGAAGAGAATGAGGCCAGCAAGAAGACAGTAGCGGGATGTCATGGCCAACTACTCACTTCTGACTTGTTTAAGCTTTGACTTCCAGCGAGACCTGGCTACACCTGGACTTTTCACCTATTTGAGTCAATTAAAAAAGTGTCTTCTATTTTTTTTTTTTAACATTTATTTGTTTATTTATTTTGGCGGGGGTGGGGAAGGAGGGGGTGGGTGGGCCACTTCCACTGGTCTTTCATTTTTTCTAGTTTCATCCATCTTTGTTCTTTGGCCCATGTGGGCCTCCCATCACGGTGGCATCTGTTGTCGCAGAGCACCGGCTCTGGGCGCATGCATCCCAGAGCTCCGGCTTGGTAATTGGACACATCAGTGCAGCCGCTCCGCGGCACGTGGGATCTTCCCAGGCCAGGGATCGAACCGGCACCCCTTGCACTGCAAGGTGGTGTCCTTACCCACTGGACCACCAGGGAAGCCCTCTTCTATGTATTTTTTTTAAAATTATTTATTTATTTGGCTGTGCTGAGTCTTAGTTGCAGCATGTGGGATCTAGTTCCCTGACCAGGGATTGAACCTGGGCCCCACTGGATTGGGAATACAGAGTCTTAACCACTGGGCAACCAGGGAAGTCCTGTCTTCTATGTTTTTCCTTAAGATAATGAGTTGTGTTTTCTGTCTTGCCATCAGAAATCCTGAGCAGGGAATGCCCTGGTGATCCCGTATTCAGGACTCTGCACTTCCACTGCAGAGGGCTCGGGTTTGATCCCTGGTTGGGGAACGAGGATCTCTCATGCCACGTGGCACGGCCAAAAATTTTAAAAAATAAATGACTAAAGTAAAATAGATAAGCAACAGAATCTACTATATAACACAGGGAACTGAAAGTCTGGAGCAGTCTAGGGAATCTAAGTGTGTCTGTTCTACTAACAGAAAAAAATCAAGAATGTTTAAAAAAAATCAAGATTGTGTATTGGAGTTTGTCAAGTGCCTACCTGGGTATTAGGCTCTCTCTCCCTTGATCTGTTAATATAATGTCATATATTAATAGATTTCCTAATATTGACTAGATATTTATTCCAAGGATGGGTCTGATCAGTCATTTAAAATTATTCTTCTAATGTACTGCTGAAACATATTTGTTTTTCAAAAATACTCTTGGTCAGTATTTGTAAGTACAACTTGTCAGTGGAGAATCATCAAAAACTGATGTTCATGGTTCACATCCAGGTGGCTGATGCATTTTGTTTGTTGCTACTGATATTTCAAGATTGGGGGTTAAAGATCTAATGCTTCCTGACAAACCAGGTGGACTCAGTGAACCTCAGTCTCTGTATGGAAAAAATGGTCTGAGGAGTGGACGGGTTGTTGGTGTTCAGTCACTCAATCGTGTCTGACTCTTTGTGACCCCATGGACTGCAGCATGCTAGGCTCCTCTGTCCTCCACTGTCTCCCAGAGTTTGCTCAAATTCAAGTCTATTGAGTTGGTGATGCCTTCTAACCATCTTACCCTCCGCTGCCCTCTTCTCTTTCTGCCTTCAATCTTTCCCAGCAACAGGGTCTTTTCTGCTGAGTTGACTCTTTGCATCAGGTGGCCAACATTTAGCCTACCTGGACAAGCTCTCCAAGCTGTACCCAGCGCTCACCAGTGTGCAGCCTGTATTTTCAGTTGGTCAGACTCACGCATGTGTCACCCGTCTGGTCTGTGAAGTCATTTGAATTTGTGACTCCTTTGTTTTCTGTTGTTCTTAGGTATTTGGGGCTCTGGAATGGAATATGCTGTGTTCTTTGGAAGGGTGAAAGAAAGAATTCACCTGTGCAAGTGTTGGGCCTTGGTACTTATTATTAGGCCCCTTTTTATTTTTTCCAGAAGTCTTTCCCGTTGCCAAATTGAGCCCATCGGCTTTCCCATCATAGTTACAGTCTGAGAACACCTCTTTGTGTCCTCCGCGTTCCAGTGGCCTGAAGGCAGGGAGATGTCAGTCTGTGGGCAGCCTGGTCTCAAGGCCTGCTCTTGACTTTGATCTGAAGTGTTTACTGGACCCTTCCAAGGCTTACTGTGCAAGCAGGAGGGTGTGCCTCTGTTTCCTGGCAGTGGAAGATCAATCTTTGACCTTCACATCATTTCCCCAGCTCAGCCATGTGCCCTCAGACATCTTTCCAGCTCTGCGGCCTGCCCAGGTGCCATGTCAGGGCTCCTTCCCACAGGGTTTTCGCATCCCCTCAGGCTGCGATCACCTGCATAGGTCAGCCTCACTCCAAGCTGGAGGATGTTAGTGACAACTCCCAAGCTTCTCTACCACGAGCTTCCCTCTTTCCCACCAGCTTGGAAGGTCAGTGGAGAATCATCAAAAACTGATGTTCATGGTTCACATCCAGGTGGCTGATGCATTTTGTTTGTTGCTACTGATATTTCAAGATTGGGGGTTAAAGATCTAATGCTTCCTGACAAACCAGGTGGACTCAGTGAACCTCAGTCTCTGTATGGAAAAAATGGTCTGAGGAGTGGACGGGTTGTTGGTGTTCAGTCACTCAATCGTGTCTGACTCTTTGTGACCCCATGGACTGCAGCATGCTAGGCTCCTCTGTCCTCCACTGTCTCCCAGAGTTTGCTCAAATTCAAGTCTATTGAGTTGGTGATGCCTTCTAACCATCTTACCCTCCGCTGCCCTCTTCTCTTTCTGCCTTCAATCTTTCCCAGCAACAGGGTCTTTTCTGCTGAGTTGACTCTTTGCATCAGGTGGCCAACATTTAGCCTACCTGGACAAGCTCTCCAAGCTGTACCCAGCGCTCACCAGTGTGCAGCCTGTATTTTCAGTTGGTCAGACTCACGCATGTGTCACCCGTCTGGTCTGTGAAGTCATTTGAATTTGTGACTCCTTTGTTTTCTGTTGTTCTTAGGTATTTGGGGCTCTGGAATGGAATATGCTGTGTTCTTTGGAAGGGTGAAAGAAAGAATTCACCTGTGCAAGTGTTGGGCCTTGGTACTTATTATTAGGCCCCTTTTTATTTTTTCCAGAAGTCTTTCCCGTTGCCAAATTGAGCCCATCGGCTTTCCCATCATAGTTACAGTCTGAGAACACCTCTTTGTGTCCTCCGCGTTCCAGTGGCCTGAAGGCAGGGAGATGTCAGTCTGTGGGCAGCCTGGTCTCAAGGCCTGCTCTTGACTTTGATCTGAAGTGTTTACTGGACCCTTCCAAGGCTTACTGTGCAAGCAGGAGGGTGTGCCTCTGTTTCCTGGCAGTGGAAGATCAATCTTTGACCTTCACATCATTTCCCCAGCTCAGCCATGTGCCCTCAGACATCTTTCCAGCTCTGCGGCCTGCCCAGGTGCCATGTCAGGGCTCCTTCCCACAGGGGTTTTGCGCATCCCCCTCAGGCTATGCGATCACCTGCATAGGTCAGCCTCACTCCAAGCTGGAGGATGTTAGTGACAACTCCCAAGCTTCTCTCCAACCCACCGAGCTTCCCTCTTTCCCACCAGCTTGGAAGGCAGAGGGGTTTCTGCTTCACTGCCCCAGGGTCTTCCATCTTTTTCCCTCTGTCAGCATGTTAGGAAGTCTGTGGTTTCCAAAGTTAAGGAAACCTGAGTTTGTGGAAGTCACTGTAAAAGCAACGAATGACCATGTATTTCATGGTTGAGATGCTCCTTGCATTGACCCTGTGTCAGTGAAGGAAAGTGGACACAGAATCTGTCACCATTCAGGCACTCAGCCGTGTCCAACTCTTGGTGACCTCATGGACTGCAGCATGCCAAGCTTCTCTGTCCTTCACCATCTCTGGAATCTATAGCGATGACTTTTAGTTCTCCTATAACCACCCGAAACAACCTGCTTAGATGAAAATTCAGCATTCCAGACCAATTCTTTTGTAAGAAATAGCTAAGTGGTATAGATTCATGTCTGCTTAAGAAAGGACTTGAGAGTCTCTGAGAGTGGAACAGAGATGAAGGCATCTTGGACATGTATGAGACTGGATCCAGGTCTTATGTTTTAGTGACCACAGCAGCCAGAAAGTACAGTTCTGAGAGCAGGTTTTCAGGGACCGGCGAGTGTATAACCACGAGCTGAGACTGCAGTGGATTGGAGTGGACGTCTATGGCTTGTGTCTGCTCAGCCCTTTTCTTTGTCAGATGGTAACAGAGCTTGACCTCCTGGCCAAAATGATGGACGTATGATCCAAGCCAGGGAAAACAAAGTCCTCTTATGGGATTTGTCTGATGAGATCTGGAAGAGAGAAACTCGGTTTTTCTTAACGTCAGAGAGCTGTGGTCAGTGTGAAAAGTGACTCAGAGGGGCATGAGACCAACAGAAGGAACCACAGGAGGAAAAAGAAAGAGAGTCCAGGGTTCCACTGATTTCTACAGCCGGCTCCACCCTGCTTGTCCCATGATCTGACTGTTGACTTGCTAGGTTCCAGCTTCACTAAGCTCATTTAATCGAGTTTGGAGAGTCTGCAGAGTCCTTACTAAGGGACGGCTCCTCCTCGGGGGCGGTGGTGAGTGGTGTTGCCTGCGCTCGCAGATTTTGCATTGGTTCTGCATCTCTGACTCCTCAGGGATTGAAGTCACTGTTTACATGGAAGATTTTAGAGCAGCTTCTCCGAGTTAGAATTTCAATGTGACTCTTCTTGCGTTATTTTTGGTATCTGAGTTTTAAAAAGATGGTAATTAAGGTGGATGCTTGAGAGAACAAGGGAGCAGATGATGGAAGGATCCGTTCAGAGTTCCCTCGTAGAGGAAAATCCCAGCTGGTGAGGATGTAGTCAGGATGCTGTGACTAAGAGCCAGGAGGGATTAGTCTGTTTCTCTTCAAAGCCATGGCAAGCCATCCATGGATCCAAGCCAGTCCTGGTCCTCGTCATTGCTTGAGGAATCCCTCCAGGTCATCTGGCCTTGATCACCTTGCCTTTTTTCCTTGCCATGTGTGTCTCTATTTGTTATTCCCCTAGATTTTAAGCCTTGTGGACAATAGAAGCTCATTTCTTGAGGTTATCACCAACAGCGTTGAGTACATGACTGTGACCTCCTGATGGTCCAGTGCTTGAAAGTCTCCCTTCCAGTGCAGGAGATGCAGGCTCAATCTGGTCGGAGAACTAGGATCCCACATACCTCGGGGCAACTAAGATCTAACACAATCAAAGAAATAAATATTTTTAAAAAACGTGTGAAAGCTTGGGATTTGTCTAGCGGTCCAGTGGCTAAGACTCCGAGTGCAGGGTTTGATCCCTGGGCAGGGAAGTAGATCGCACACGCATCACTAAGAACTGGCATGCCACACCTCAAGATCCGACATGTGGCAGTGAAGATTGAAGATCCCGCTTGCTGCAACTAAAACCCAGTGCAGCCAAATAACAAATTTGTGTTTAAAAAAATAGTGTGAAAGCTTACTCTAAGTCTCATTGTAGGAAGAGGCATAGCACAAACTTGAACTCGAGTGGTCTTACTCTTAACCTGTTCTTTGTACTCACCCAATGGTTCTCTCCTTTGGGGAGCTTTCAGATAATCCCGGCGCTGCCCACACCTACTGGATGCAATAAAAACTCGACTATGTTGAACTTTCTTCTTGGGACGGCTCCTCCTCGGGCGGTGGTGAGTGGTGTTGCCTGCGCTCGCAGATTTTGCATTGGTTCTGCATCTCTGACTCCTCAGGGATTGAAGTCACTGTTTACATGGAAGATTTTAGAGCAGCTTCTCCGAGTTAGAATTTCAATGTGACTCTTCTTGCGTTATTTTTGGTATCTGAGTTTTAAAAAGATGGTAATTAAGGTGGATGCTTGAGAGAACAAGGGAGCAGATGATGGAAGGATCCGTTCAGAGTTCCCTCGTAGAGGAAAATCCCAGCTGGTGAGGATGTAGTCAGGATGCTGTGACTAAGAGCCAGGAGGGATTAGTCTGTTTCTCTTCAAAGCCATGGCAAGCCATCCATGGATCCAAGCCAGTCCTGGTCCTCGTCATTGCTTGAGGAATCCCTCCAGGTCATCTGGCCTTGATCACCTTGCCTTTTTTCCTTGCCATGTGTGTCTCTATTTGTTTTTCCCCCTAGATTTTAAGCCTTGTGGACAATAGAAGCTCATTTCTTGAGG
Organism: Tragulus kanchil; assembly: GCA_022376925.1. NCBI lineage: Eukaryota > Metazoa > Chordata > Mammalia > Artiodactyla > Tragulidae > Tragulus > Tragulus kanchil. The sequence continues at coordinate 120,404,853 of JAIOJX010000024.1, read as the reverse complement.
TTATCACCAACAGCGTTGAGTACATGACTGTGACCTCCTGATGGTCCAGTGCTTGAAAGTCTCCCTTCCAGTGCAGGAGATGCAGGCTCAATCTGGTCGGAGAACTAGGATCCCACATACCTCGGGGCAACTAAGATCTAACACAATCAAAGAAATAAATATTTTTAAAAAACGTGTGAAAGCTTGGGATTTGTCTAGCGGTCCAGTGGCTAAGACTCCGAGTGCAGGGTTTGATCCCTGGGCAGGGAAGTAGATCGCACACGCATCACTAAGAACTGGCATGCCACACCTCAAGATCCGACATGTGGCAGTGAAGATTGAAGATCCCGCTTGCTGCAACTAAAACCCAGTGCAGCCAAATAACAAATTTGTGTTTAAAAAAATAGTGTGAAAGCTTACTCTAAGTCTCATTGTAGGAAGAGGCATAGCACAAACTTGAACTCGAGTGGTCTTACTCTTAACCTGTTCTTTGTACTCACCCAATGGTTCTCTCCTTTGGGGAGCTTTCAGATAATCCCGGCGCTGCCCACACCTACTGGATGCAATGGGAGGTGGGACCAAGCACTGACAGGACTTTCAAGCTCTCCAGACAACTCCAGTGGGCTGGCTGGGTTGAGAGCCGCTGTGTTATGCCATGCCCCCTCCCTCAAGGCCATTTCCAGCTTCTCAGTGTTATCCTCATTGTCTCTCTTTCCCTCACACTCTCTACCCACCGCCTTAGCATGTCCTGTTGGCCTCGCCTTCAAAACTCGGCCCGAAAGTGCAAGCTGCCTGAAGCCTCCATTGCTCCCATCCTTGTAAGCATCTTCTGACTGGACCCTTCAATTGCCTTCTTTCTGGTCTTCTTGCTTTTATCTGGGCCTTCCTACAGACCATTGGCAACACAGAAGCCAGATGATTCTTTACCATTCCTTGCTCAAAACCCTCTGAATATCTCCTTCTCCCCTCAGAGTAAAACCCAAGATCTTTTCCAGAATCTGTGCTGTTGCTCAGTTGCTAAGTTGAGACGACTCTGAGACCCCATGGACTGCAGCATGCCAGGCTCCCCTGTTCCTCGCTGTCTCCCCAAGTGTGCCCAAATTCACACCCATCGAGTCTGTGATGCCGTCTAACCTTCTCATCCTCTCCTGCCCACTTCTCCTGCTGCCCTCGATATTTCCCAGCATCGGGGTCTTTTCCAGTGAGTGGGCTCTTCTTCCCATCAGGTGGCCAAAGGATTGGAGCTTCCGCTTCAGCATCAGTCCATCCAAAGAGTATTCAGGGTTGATTTTCTTTAGGATGCACTGGTTCCAGCGTCTACAGCAGCCCACTCCTGCTGCTCGATTCTTTGCCCTGGGCAGGAAGTAGATCGCACACGCATCACTAAGAACTGGCATGCCACACCTCAAGATCCGACATGTGGCAGTGAAGATTGAAGATCCCGCTTGCTGCAACTAAAACCCAGTGCAGCCAAATAACAAATTTGTGTTTAAAAAAATAGTGTGAAAGCTTACTCTAAGTCTCATTGTAGGAAGAGGCATAGCACAAACTTGAACTCGAGTGGTCTTACTCTTAACCTGTTCTTTGTACTCACCCAATGGTTCTCTCCTTTGGGGAGCTTTCAGATAATCCCGGCGCTGCCCACACCTACTGGATGCAATGGGAGGTGGGACCAAGCACTGACAGGACTTTCAAGCTCTCCAGACAACTCCAGTGGGCTGGCTGGGTTGAGAGCCGCTGTGTTATGCCATGCCCCCTCCCTCAAGGCCATTTCCAGCTTCTCAGTGTTATCCTCATTGTCTCTCTTTCCCTCACACTCTCTACCCACCGCCTTAGCATGTCCTGTTGGCCTCGCCTTCAAAACTCGGCCCGAAAGTGCAAGCTGCCTGAAGCCTCCATTGCTCCCATCCTTGTAAGCATCTTCTGACTGGACCCTTCAATTGCCTTCTTTCTGGTCTTCTTGCTTTTATCTGGGCCTTCCTACAGACCATTGGCAACACAGAAGCCAGATGATTCTTTACCATTCCTTGCTCAAAACCCTCTGAATATCTCCTTCTCCCCTCAGAGTAAAACCCAAGATCTTTTCCAGAATCTGTGCTGTTGCTCAGTTGCTAAGTTGAGACGACTCTGAGACCCCATGGACTGCAGCATGCCAGGCTCCCCTGTTCCTCGCTGTCTCCCCAAGTGTGCCCAAATTCACACCCATCGAGTCTGTGATGCCGTCTAACCTTCTCATCCTCTCCTGCCCACTTCTCCTGCTGCCCTCGATATTTCCCAGCATCGGGGTCTTTTCCAGTGAGTGGGCTCTTCTTCCCATCAGGTGGCCAAAGGATTGGAGCTTCCGCTTCAGCATCAGTCCATCCAAAGAGTATTCAGGGTTGATTTTCTTTAGGATGCACTGGTTCCAGAGTCTACAGCAGCCTTTCTGATCTGGCTCCCTGGCTCTCTGGCCTCATGACCCAGCAATTTTCCTCCTTACTTACGACCCTGCTGCTAAGTAGGATTCTTAGCTGGTGTTGAAATAAGCCCATGGTTTTTTTTTTTTTCCCCTGCCCCGGGGCCTTGGCACTTATGTTGCCCTCTGCTGAGATTTGTCTTCCTCCAGACGCCGTGATGCCCACTGATGCAGTCCCCTTGAGCCTTTGCTTGGGTGTCCCTTCTCCTAGTGGCCTTCTCAGACCGTCCACTCAGGAGAGCAGCCTCTCACCGCCACCTTCACTCTGCGTCCCCTTCCACTTTCTGTGACAGCTGACACCACCTCATGCGCATACTGTTCTTTTTCTACGTGTGTTTCCTCACGAGAATGTCAGTTGTACGAAAGCCATGGCTTGACTTTGCTCATTATCCTCTCTCTAGCCCCCCAAAGAGTCCCTGTTCAGTGAATATGTATAGAATGAATGAAAAAAAAAATAGAATGCAACGTTCTCTCTCTCTCTCTTTTTTAAAACAGTTTCATCTATTTATTTTTGGCTGTGCTGGATCTCTGTTGCTGCGCAGGCTTTTCTCTAGCTGTGACAAGTGGGGGCTCCTCTCTGTTGCTGTGCCTGGACTTCTCATCACGGTGGCTTCTCGTGGCAAAGCACGGGCTCTAAGGCTGGATCTTCTCAAATCAGGGATCAAACCTGTGCCCATGCATTGGCAGGCAAATTCTTTACCATTGAGCCACCAGGAAAGCACACAACATTTTCTAAAGCAAGAAATTTGAAGAGAAAATAAGATTAGGAAAGGAAAAGAGAGCTGTGAGTAAAGATAATGTCCAGAATATATTCCTTATGCCTTGTATGTTTTGCTCGAGGGTTGGAGCAAATTGAACTTTTGGTCTTCTAATCAACCAAGGCAAAAAGGGAAACAGCATAAACTATCCATGAGAATCCCAGAAGCCTGCTCCACACATGGGAGCCTGATATTCCCAATACTAAGATCTAAGACCAATGACCAAGGCTGTATTCCCCACAGGATACAGTATGAGAAAGTGGACAATCGCCTTGCGCTAATACCAGGAATGTCCCCAATTCTCTGAGTTAGAATTTCAGGGTGATTGTTCTTCTTCTTTTTTTTTAGGGAATATTTTATTAGTTTCTGTAATCAAACCCATGTAGGTAAGACCGGACATATTTAATACAGTGTACAAATGGAAAATATTATGTTTAACGTTTCTAGACCAATGTGGCTGTTAATCTCTCTACAATGCCAACCCAACATGGTACAAATGGGATAATGTTTCCAAAGTTGACAGCACAGCTAAAGTTTCCAAAAATTCAAACTATATATATGTGTGTGTGTGTGTGTGTGTGTGTGTGTGTGTGTGTGTGTGTGTATATACTTATTTATATAAAAGGATCAATAGCAGTATGTTATGCGTCAATAGCCGCAACAGCTTTTCCAAGTTCTGCAATCATCTGAACAAATTTATAGACATCCAGCACACTCCATTAAAAAAGAAAAGATCAAAAACAAAACCTCAGAAAACAGCAAAGTTCTGTTGCTGGTGTGGTACCTGGCAACAGTTGTTTTTTTTTTTTTTCTTTTTTTTTTTTTTTTTTAATTAGCTTCTCAATCATCATCTGGAAAGAAAACATTCCAGAATAACATCATTAAAAACAGAACAGATAAAGCACGGTCACTACTATGTATCATAAAGCAGGTACAGGGTATTTTACATGTACTGTCCTACATCTATAATACTAGAGGATATAAGTAAAAAGGTATTATTTGAGACTTGATTCTACTTTTCCAGCAGAGAGCCCAAAGGATGGTCATGACATGGCTCTGGCACAGAAATACACCCTCTTAGACAGGATTTCCTTTCTTCACTGGCACAGTTCTAGATGCTCACTGCTCTTCGTGAACAAGGGTGATTGTTCTTGCTCACTGGAGACAAGTGCTCTTTGGCTGTTGACTATATTGAAATAGTTACATTACATGTTTATCTAGCTTTTGTAGCTCTTTTTTCTTTTGTCAACTACGAACTGGCATTTACTAAGTTCATTGCCAGTGCCTGAACAGCAAGGGCATTTGCCATCTGCTTCTGTGGATGTTGATCCCTGGGCTGTCGGGAGCTACTGACCTTCAGCACCCTCCGAGGGAGTTCAGGGTGGAGGGAGGCCCTCTGGGCTGCGGGGAATCAGGTGGGGCAGGTCTTTAGATAGGTGGCTGTTTTTAGGAACAGATTTTATGGGCTCAATCCTTGCATCTCCTCCTATCTAGAAAAGCACTAAATCTCCATGATGACATCAGATCCTCCTGACTAATTGAAACCCTTTGCAAAATGACTGTTTATTGGTACTGAACCCTCCCTTCCTCAAAACCGTATTTATTGACCGTTCCCCCACCTGCCTCTTTGGAGCGGTCTCTCAGAGCTATCTGAGGTGCCACCTCCTGGGCTGTAGTTCTAATTGTGCCCCAAATAAAACTTAACCTGCAGCTCTCAAGTCGTTCATCTTTTCTCAGTTGACATTTTTTTCAAGATTCCTGTGCTATCCAGGCCTTTGTCCAGTTACTCCCCAAAAGCCCTCTGAGCATCAGGATGATGCTCTCTATTTACTGCCAGAGAATTTTCGATCCTTCTTGAGGTGACCAACTGCCCTGGTTCCCCTGGAACAGAAGGAGCTACTGAGATGTGGGACTTGGTGCTGAAACCGGGAAGCCCAGGAAACCGGGCAAGCTGTCACCTAGCCCTTTGTCTCTAAGTATTGTCTGTGCTGTTTTTTTCCAAGCAATTTAAGAGGTAGAGAATGGGTTACTTTGATATCAGTCATGGGCGGTTGGTGAGGTAGGGCGAATTGAAAAAGGTACAGGTATTTACATTTGCACTTGGGGGGAAAAAAACTTGATTCTACTTTTCCAGCAGAGAGCCCAAAGGATGGTCATGACATGGCTCTGGCACAGAAATACACCCTCTTAGACAGGATTTCCTTTCTTCACTGGCACAGTTCTAGATGCTCACTGCTCTTCGTGAACAAGGGTGATTGTTCTTGCTCACTGGAGACAAGTGCTCTTTGGCTGTTGACTATATTGAAATAGTTACATTACATGTTTATCTAGCTTTTGTAGCTCTTTTTTCTTTTGTCAACTACGAACTGGCATTTACTAAGTTCATTGCCAGTGCCTGAACAGCAAGGGCATTTGCCATCTGCTTCTGTGGATGTTGATCCCTGGGCTGTCGGGAGCTACTGACCTTCAGCACCCTCCGAGGGAGTTCAGGGTGGAGGGAGGCCCTCTGGGCTGCGGGGAATCAGGTGGGGCAGGTCTTTAGATAGGTGGCTGTTTTTAGGAACAGATTTTATGGGCTCAATCCTTGCATCTCCTCCTATCTAGAAAAGCACTAAATCTCCATGATGACATCAGATCCTCCTGACTAATTGAAACCCTTTGCAAAATGACTGTTTATTGGTACTGAACCCCTCCCTTCCTCAAAACCGTATTTATTGACCGTTCCCCCACCTGCCTCTTTGGAGCGGTCTCTCAGAGCTATCTGAGGTGCCACCTCCTGGGCTGTAGTTCTAATTGTGCCCCAAATAAAACTTAACCTGCAGCTCTCAAGTCGTTCATCTTTTCTCAGTTGACATTTTTTTCAAGATTCCTGTGCTATCCAGGCCTTTGTCCAGTTACTCCCCAAAAGCCCTCTGAGCATCAGGATGATGCTCTCTATTTACTGCCAGAGAATTTTCGATCCTTCTTGAGGTGACCAACTGCCCTGGTTCCCCTGGAACAGAAGGAGCTACTGAGATGTGGGACTTGGTGCTGAAACCGGGAAGCCCAGGAAACCGGGCAAGCTGTCACCTAGCCCTTTGTCTCTAAGTATTGTCTGTGCTGTTTTTTTCCAAGCAATTTAAGAGGTAGAGAATGGGTTACTTTGATATCAGTCATGGGAGGTTGGTGATGTAGGTCGAATTGTTATTTTCTTTTTCTGACCTAGAAATAAAGAGCAGGATTGGAAACATGAGAGAACATTCCAGAACCCAAGATCAAGCATTCAAGGAGTCAGCCGTGGGTGGCTCAATGGTAAAGAATCCACTTGCCAATGCAGGAGACATAAGGGATGCGGGTTCAGTCCCTGGGTCAGGAAGATCCTCTGGAGAAGGAAATAGAACCCACTCCAGTCTTCTTGCCTGGAGAACGCCATGGACAGAGGAACCTGGCAGGCTACAGTCCATGGGGACTGAGCACAGTACCTACAACATCCTGATTTGATTCATTTATATATTGCAGCTGTGATTCCCTCGTAACTTCATTGGTGAAGAGTCTGCCTGCAGTGCAGGAGACCTGGGTTCAATTCCTATGTTGGGAAGAATCTCTAGTGAAGGAAATGGCAACCCACTGCAGTCCTCTTGCCTGGGAAATCCCATGGACAGAAGAGCTTGGTGGACTACGGTCCTTGGGGTCCCAAGAGTCGGGCATGGCTGAGCGACTGGACCACCACCATGTCCCGCCATGTGATTTGCTTTAGCCATCCCCTCTATTGCTTCACTTAATTACCGTTTCATTTTTGTGGTAAGAACAATTGCCATCTAGTCTCTTAGCAGCTCTGAAGTTTGTGATACAGCCTTGCTGGCTGTAAACTCTATGCTGTGGAGGAGCTCTTTGGGACTTGTTTATCTGTTACTTGGATGTTTGTGACCTTAAAAACTGTCTCTCTTCAATTCCCCCCTCCCCCATACCCCCCTAGACCCTGGTAGCCACTATTCTTGTCTGTTTCTTCGAGTTCAGCTTTTTTAGATTCCACATGTACGCTCTCTATTTACTGCCAGAGAATTTTCGATCCTTCTTGAGGTGACCAACTGCCCTGGTTCCCCTGGAACAGAAGGAGCTACTGAGATGTGGGACTTGGTGCTGAAACCGGGAAGCCCAGGAAACCGGGCAAGCTGTCACCTAGCCCTTTGTCTCTAAGTATTGTCTGTGCTGTTTTTTTCCAAGCAATTTAAGAGGTAGAGAATGGGTTACTTTGATATCAGTCATGGGAGGTTGGTGATGTAGGTCGAATTGTTATTTTCTTTTTCTGACCTAGAAATAAAGAGCAGGATTGGAAACATGAGAGAACATTCCAGAACCCAAGATCAAGCATTCAAGGAGTCAGCCGTGGGTGGCTCAATGGTAAAGAATCCACTTGCCAATGCAGGAGACATAAGGGATGCGGGTTCAGTCCCTGGGTCAGGAAGATCCTCTGGAGAAGGAAATAGAACCCACTCCAGTCTTCTTGCCTGGAGAACGCCATGGACAGAGGAACCTGGCAGGCTACAGTCCATGGGGACTGAGCACAGTACCTACAACATCCTGATTTGATTCATTTATATATTGCAGCTGTGATTCCCTCGTAACTTCATTGGTGAAGAGTCTGCCTGCAGTGCAGGAGACCTGGGTTCAATTCCTATGTTGGGAAGAATCTCTAGTGAAGGAAATGGCAACCCACTGCAGTCCTCTTGCCTGGGAAATCCCATGGACAGAAGAGCTTGGTGGACTACGGTCCTTGGGGTCCCAAGAGTCGGGCATGGCTGAGCGACTGGACCACCACCATGTCCCGCCATGTGATTTGCTTTAGCCATCCCCTCTATTGCTTCACTTAATTACCGTTTCATTTTTGTGGTAAGAACAATTGCCATCTAGTCTCTTAGCAGCTCTGAAGTTTGTGATACAGCCTTGCTGGCTGTAAACTCTATGCTGTGGAGGAGCTCTTTGGGACTTGTTTATCTGTTACTTGGATGTTTGTGACCTTAAAAACTGTCTCTCTTCAATTCCCCCCTCCCCCATACCCCCCTAGACCCTGGTAGCCACTATTCTTGTCTGTTTCTTCGAGTTCAGCTTTTTTAGATTCCACATGTACATGAGAGCCTATGGTATTTGTCTTTCTATCCCAAATCGTCTCCTTAGCATAATGCTCATGAGGTCCGTCTGTTGTGTTGCATGTGGCCAGGTTTCCTTCCCTCTCAGGGCTGAGTGATGTACCACTGTATACAAAGAGCACATTTTTCTTATTCATCCACGGATGGACCCTAGCCTGCTTCCTGTCTTGGTAGGATTGGCAGAGGGAAGAACTGGGCAGTGAGTCAGTCTCCAAAAGCCTCTGGTGCTGGGAGGACCCTCCAGAGGTGTGAGTTGGGGTCAGTCTGGGTGTGAGAAGCCCTGGGGAGGGAGTGTGGCCTCGGGAAGGGCAGCTGTCATCAACCTGGCCCCTCTCGGAAGAGGGCTGACCACTGGCAGCCTGTCCAGCCGTCCCCAATGGGGACCCGGGCCATTCCTCTCGGTGTCCACTGTTGATATTGTCATTCTTATTTTGCTTGTTAGTTGTCTTTTTATTTCACTGCCTGAAGAGTCCGACACTTTCTGCAGTTTTCAGGGGAACCTGGGCCACTCTCACCGTCTTCTCCAGCTACTTCCGATCCAGGTTTGGGGTTTCTGTGCGTTAGCTGTAGATCTGACCCTCTTCCATGCTGGAAAAACGAACCAAAGGAAGACACCTAGCATGTACATTAATGGACTCATTTCATTTCTTCATAAGCACTTATTGAGTACCTACAGTGTGCTCATGCATGGTTCTAAGACTTGGAGATATAGTATTCAAAACTTGTTGTGCTTCTCACGTGGTGCTAGTGGTAAAGAACGGATAGAGTCGGGCATGCTGAGCGACTGGACCACCACCATGTCCCGCCATGTGATTTGCTTTAGCCATCCTCTATTGCTTCACTTAATTACCGTTTCATTTTTGTGGTAAGAACAATTGCCATCTAGTCTCTTAGCAGCTCTGAAGTTTGTGATACAGCCTTGCTGGCTGTAAACTCTATGCTGTGGAGGAGCTCTTTGGGACTTGTTTATCTGTTACTTGGATGTTTGTGACCTTAAAAACTGTCTCTCTTCAATTCCCCCCTCCCCCATACCCCCCTAGACCCTGGTAGCCACTATTCTTGTCTGTTTCTTCGAGTTCAGCTTTTTTAGATTCCACATGTACATGAGAGCCTATGGTATTTGTCTTTCTATCCCAAATCGTCTCCTTAGCATAATGCTCATGAGGTCCGTCTGTTGTGTTGCATGTGGCCAGGTTTCCTTCCCTCTCAGGGCTGAGTGATGTACCACTGTATACAAAGAGCACATTTTTCTTATTCATCCACGGATGGACCCTAGCCTGCTTCCTGTCTTGGTAGGATTGGCAGAGGGAAGAACTGGGCAGTGAGTCAGTCTCCAAAAGCCTCTGGTGCTGGGAGGACCCTCCAGAGGTGTGAGTTGGGGTCAGTCTGGGTGTGAGAAGCCCTGGGGAGGGAGTGTGGCCTCGGGAAGGGCAGCTGTCATCAACCTGGCCCCTCTCGGAAGAGGGCTGACCACTGGCAGCCTGTCCAGCCGTCCCGAATGGGGACCCGGGCCATTCCTCTCGGTGTCCACTGTTGATATTGTCATTCTTATTTTGCTTGTTAGTTGTCTTTTTATTTCACTGCCTGAAGAGTCCGACACTTTCTGCAGTTTTCAGGGGAACCTGGGCCACTCTCACCGTCTTCTCCAGCTACTTCCGATCCAGGTTTGGGGTTTCTGTGCGTTAGCTGTAGATCTGACCCTCTTCCATGCTGGAAAAACGAACCAAAGGAAGACACCTAGCATGTACATTAATGGACTCATTTCATTTCTTCATAAGCACTTATTGAGTACCTACAGTGTGCTCATGCATGGTTCTAAGACTTGGAGATATAGTATTCAAAACTTGTTGTGCTTCTCACGTGGTGCTAGTGGTAAAGAACCCACCTGTCAATACAGGAGATGCTGGTTCGATCCCTGGGTCAGGAAGACTCCCTGGAGAAGGGCAAGGCAACCCACTCCAGTCTTCTTGCCTGGAAAATCTCATGGACAGAGGAGCCTGGAGGGCTACAGACCATGGGGCCTCAAAGAGTCAGACATGACCTAGCAACTGAACAAGATGAGAGGTAGACTTGAAAATAACACAGAACATATAATATAGTGAAAGATAAGGATGCATTAGGTGGGAGAAAGTAAAATCAGGTTAAAGAGATGGAGAATGGAGAAGTAGGGGAGTATTATTTTATTTTTTTAAAATTTTGCATTCATTTATTTATTTGACTGTGCAGGGTCATGAAAACTCTTAGTTGTGGCATGTGGGATCTACTTGCCTGACCAGGGATTGAACCACACCCACCTGCATTGGGATCACGGAGTCTCGCCCCAGAGAAGTTACAGGAACATAATTTTAGACAGGGCCCTTGGAAGGTTTATCCGATAACATGATGTTTGAGCAGAGACCAGAAGGAAATGAAGGTGGAATAAGCGTGAGCCTCTGGAGTAAGAGTGTTTTAGGCAAAGGACCCAGCAGAGGCCGAGATCCTGAGAGCCTGGCGTGTTTGAGGAATAAAAGCATCAGTGTGTCTGGAGAGCCAAAAGGGAGGGAGGCCTTGCCAGGGATTGGGTCACAGAGGCAGCCTGGGCCAGGTCAGGTGGGGCCTTGCAGATTCTCGTAAGGAGTTTTGTCTGTCACCCTGAGCAGGATGTAAACACCAAGGTTGAGTTTGAGGAGACAAGTGAGATGTTCTGACTTGAGTTTTATTTTTTATTATTTTTTTCTTGAGGTCAGACTCTTTTTATTATATTCACACAAAACAGGTCTTAAGCAGGTCAGCATTCAAAAAGTATGTATTACAGGAGTTAAACCAGACAAACTTGAAAAAGTGTTGAAACTTACATTTCAGGAAGAGAACCAGGCAGAAAGGAACTCAGTGTATTTTCACCCAACACACAGAGTCATCTTCCAGTGAACTCATCTGGGTCCCCCAAACGGACGTCACTCAGAAGATGTTCTACGCTCACAGAAGAGGAGTAGCAAAGACGTCAGTGCCTTCATCCTGTTGCTGGGGTCCAGAGAGCTCTCCTGTCTGATAAGACCCTCTGACCTTCACCTGAAGAAAGCTGGGGTGCTTTGTGTCAAGGTCCGTGTGTGCGTTGGAAAAGGATTTCCAGACACGAGGCAGAGTGAGAGGAAAGTAAAGTTTATTAGAGTGGGGGAAGGAAGAGTTGCTGCTGGTATAGCAGGCCGGCTTAAGGGAGAAAGTGGGAGACACTGTGAGAACAGCAGGCCTCACAGCGGGCCGGCTGAAGGGAGAGCCGACCATTTTTTATTATTTTTTAAATCGTCTTTTTAAAAATTTATTTTTTGGCCACACCTTGCAGCATGTGCGTGCATGCATGCTAAGTTGCATCCAACCCTTTGCGACCCATGGACTGCAGGCCCCCAGGCACATCTGTCCATGAAATTCTCCAAGCAGGGATACTGGAGTGGGTTGCCACTTCCTCCTCCAGGGGATCTTCCCAACCGAGGGATTAAACCTGCGTCTCTTAGGTATCCTGCATTAGCAGACAGGTTCTTGACCACCAGCACCAGCTATAAAGCTTGGGGGATCTTATGAATAGTTTCCCAACCAGGAATTAAACCTGTGCCTCTTGCTGTGGAAGCTTGGTGCCTTACCCACTGGATTGCCAGGGATGTGCCCTGATTTTTTTTTTTTTTAATTTTGACTCAGCAGCTATGTACAGAGTGCAAAGTAGGGGGACCAGACGGGAGGCGGGGATGACAGTCCAGAAAGACTGGAGGCCTGTGTGGGATAACAAATGCGTCACGTACAGGACCCCACAGCCAGACAGCTTCTGCTGGAGAGAGAGTTGGTGGCACAGGGGTCCATCTGAGCCCTGCTGTTTTCCAGCACACAGAGGCTGGGCTCACTGGGTGAGATGCTGCCAAGAGCTCACCTTTTCCGAGGTGCTACTGCTCATGTGCTATTTCTCAGGTTAAAGCACATTTTTTTTTTTTTTTGGTCATTTCATTGAAATTGGGGGAATAAGAAGATGAAACACATAAACTCCAATCTTGGTCTTTCTCTTTATTGAAGTATAGTTTATTTTCCAGGTGGCAAAGAACCCACCTGGCAAGGTAGGCAATGTAAAAGCCATGCTTGCCACCCCTGGGTTGGGAAGATCCCCCGGAGAAGGGCATGGAAGCCCACTCCAGGAATCTTGACTGGAGAATACTATGGCCTGAGGAGTCTGGTGGGCTACAGTCCATGGGGTTGCAAAGATACAGACGTGACTGAAGGGACTTAGCATGCATGTGTAGTTGATTTGCAGTGTTGCTTTTTGTTGTACAGCAAAGTGATTCAGTTATACATATGTATTCTTTTTCATATTCTTTTCCATTATGATTTATCATGGGATATTGAAAATAGAGTTCCCTGTGCTCTACAGTAGGACCTTGTTGTGTATCCATCCTATAGATGATAGTTTGCATCAGATCATCACAAACTCGCAATCCATCCTTCCCCCACCTGCCTCCCCTTGGCCACCACAATCAAATCTTGTTCTTGATTGGAATGGTTAAGTAAGATTGAAATGAGTTGCGTTATTTATGTTTAAGAAGGAGGTCAATGTATTGGGCTTTTCTTCTTTTCTTTAGACCCTTCTAAAGATTCTACATGCCCGTTTCAGGGCTGACTCCTCCCACAGCAATGGCTTCCTTTCCCTCTGGAGTGTTGACAAATTCTACCATTCCTTCATCCTTCTGGTTACACTTGTCCACAGCATGGCTGAGGACTTTGTTGTTATGTTCAGTCACTAAGTTCTGCCCCTCTCTTTGCAGCCATGCACCACAGCACGCCAGGCCCCCTCTGCCCTCTACTAGCTCCCAAAGTGTGCTCAGACTCATATCCATTGCATCAGTGATGCCATCCAACCAACTCATCCTCTGCTACCCTCTTCTCCTCCTGCCCTCAGTCTTTCCCAGCATCAGGGTCTTTTCCAATGAGTTGGCTGTTCGTATCAGGTAGCCAAAGTATTGGAGCTTCAGTTTCAGCATCAGTCCTTCCAATGAATATTCAGGGTTGATTTCCTTTAGGATGGACTGGTTTGATCTTCTTGCAGTACAAGGGACTCTCAAGAGTCTGCTTCAGCACCACAATTCAAAAGCATCCATTCTTCGGTGCTCACCCTTCTTTACAGTCCAATTCACATCCATACATGGCTACTGGGAAAACCATACCTTTGACTAGATGGACATTTGTTGTCAAAGTGATGTCTCTGCCTTATAATATGCAGCCTAGATTTATCATAGCTTTTCTAACAAGGAGCAAGTGTCTTTGAGTTTCATGACTGCAGTCACTGTCTGCAGTGATTTTTGAGCCCCAGAAGATAAAATCTGTCACTGCTTCCTCTTCTCCCCCTTTTATTCATCACGAAGTGACTGGGCTGGATGCCATTAGTCTTTTGAATGTTGAGTTACCTGTGCTCAGTAACTCCCTCATCCTCATCTTCACATCTCTCATGATTGGAGGCCAGTTTCCTGCACCTTCTAGACTCTCCTTTTTTGTGAAATGTAAAATTTTCTATTCCTGATCATTTTTTTTTTACTTTATTAAAATACTGTCTGATTTAGCTTTTGGCAGAGGACACACTGGGCTGTATTTATTGGCAGTAATGTGATCTACTTAAACAAAGAAGAAAGAAATTAGATCTATTTAATGAGGTTCAAAGCCAAGGCAGTCCCTGGAATTCCCTTTTGTCTCTCTGCCTTTTCAAATTACACTCAAAACGATGATGGTGTATAAAGAAAAACAGAAGAGAAATGCCTTTGAAGAAGAGAAATGCTGTGTTTCCTCGGGATGCTGATTAGCCTCTCTCTTGTAGAAGTCAGGGGCTACCCTGGGTCTTGTCAGATGTTAAGTTCAGCCCCTGAAGAATTTAGAAGGCAGAGTTGGTCTCTTGTCTGGAAGGCATAATTAGCCTAACTCATTGAAAATCTGGGGCCAAGAGTCAGGATTCTCCAAATCACCACTCCTGTAAGATTTCTTTTTGTAGAGAAGTGCTCTCATATGGTTCATTGTCTTCTGTCTGGTCAGACACCATCAGGTCTTTTCCAATGAGTTGGCTGTTCGTATCAGGCAGCCAAAGTATTGGAGCTTCAGTTTCAGCATCAGTCCTTCCAATGCACATTCAGGGCTAATTTCGTTTAGGACGAACTGGTTTTCTCTCCTTGCCGTCCAAGGAACTCCCGAGAGTCTTCTCAAGCACCACAATTCAAAAGCATCAATTCTTGTGCTCACCCTTCTTTACAGTCCAATTCACATCCATACATGGCTACTGGGAAAACCATACCTTTGACTAGATGGACATTTGTTGTCAAAGTGATGTCTCTGCCTTATAATATGCAGCCTAGATTTATCATAGCTTTTCTAACAAGGAGCAAGTGTCTTTGAGTTTCATGACTGCAGTCACTGTCTGCAGTGATTTTTGAGCCCAAGAAGATAAAATCTGTCACTGCTTCCTCTTCTCCCCCTTTTATTCATCACGAAGTGACTGGGCTGGATGCCATTAGTCTTTTGAATGTTGAGTTACCTGTGCTCAGTAACTCCCTCATCCTCATCTTCACATCTCTCATGATTGGAGGCCAGTTTCCTGCACCTTCTAGACTCTCCTTTTTTGTGAAATGTAAAATTTTCTATTCCTGATCATTTTTTTTTTACTTTATTAAAATACTGTCTGATTTAGCTTTTGGCAGAGGACACACTGGGCTGTATTTATTGGCAGTAATGTGATCTACTTAAACAAAGAAGAAAGAAATTAGATCTATTTAATGAGGTTCAAAGCCAAGGCAGTCCCTGGAATTCCCTTTTGTCTCTCTGCCTTTTCAAATTACACTCAAAACGATGATGGTGTATAAAGAAAAACAGAAGAGAAATGCCTTTGAAGAAGAGAAATGCTGTGTTTCCTCGGGATGCTGATTAGCCTCTCTCTTGTAGAAGTCAGGGGCTACCCTGGGTCTTGTCAGATGTTAAGTTCAGCCCCTGAAGAATTTAGAAGGCAGAGTTGGTCTCTTGTCTGGAAGGCATAATTAGCCTAACTCATTGAAAATCTGGGGCCAAGAGTCAGGGATTCTCCAAATCACCACTCCTGTAAGATTTCTTTTTTGTAGAGAAGTGCTCTCATATGGTTCATTGTCTTCTGTCTGGTCAGACACCATTGTTCTCTGGCAGGTTGAGAAAGGAGAACAGAGCGTTGGAACATGGGGAAATTACAATCTTAGGCATTGAGAACTGGAGCGAAAGCCTCATATACACATCAGTGACTTCGCATTTTTGTAAAGCTCACCAGTGCTTTCCTTGAGCGGCCCAGGTCCCAAGTCGATTAGGAAATACTGGTTTCTATTTGTGACAAACAGGTCTGAGTTCACTTTTGCCTTCTTGGAGACTGAGTAGTGTGTTTCATATGAAATGTTTATTTCTTTTGAAGCAACACCATGCTGAGGAGGTTGAGCAAGACAAAACCCCCTGAGCACAGTCTGGGTGCCAGACATGAGCTGAAAAACACACCGAATGGCTTTCCTGATCCTGTGGGAGAACTGGGGTTTTCTACACAATCCTCAGAAGGAGAGGGGACCAGGGGACTGATGTATGCCTGTAGGATTCCTTCATCATGTTCTCTACTTGAATGAGCCCGGCACATGGTAGATGCTTCATAAAAAGTTTGCTGACTCACTAGAAAGCAGGGGAGATGTGAGCAACTCTAGGGGGAGGATCCTGACTGACTTGTCATGATTCAGGGTTTGGGAGCTCCAGCCATTCAATTTGCACATAAAAGTGGGAAAAGATTGAAACTGGAAACCTTTGACTTACATTCATTTTATAGACATGAAAGCTCAGCTTAGTTAAATGATCTGCCAAAAGTTATTATGAAATTTGAGTAGGAGCTTTAGGACTTGGGGTTTCCCTGGTGCCTCAGACTGTAGAGAATCCATCTACAATGCAGGAGGCTCAGGTTCCATTCCTGGATTGAGAAGATCCCCTAGAGAAGGGCACGGCAACCCACTCCAGTATTCTTGCCTGGAGAATTACATGAACATAGGAGCCTAGCAGTCTACAGTCCATAGGGTCGCCAAGAGTCGTACACGACTGGAGTGACTCACACACGTGCACACACCACACACACACACACACACATGCATTAGGGCCTGGCCCAAATCATCCTTCCCTGAGTTTTGTCCTGATTATATGTTACCTTTTGTCTGCCCCTTCCTAGGCTCCAACGACTACTTTTTCCCCTCCTTTCTGTTATGGTTTATCACAGGGCTTCCCAGGTGGCTCAGTGGTAAAGAATCTGCCTGCAGTGCAGGAGATGCAGGTTCGATCTGGGTCAGAAAGATCTCCTGGAGAAAGAAGGGGCAACCAACTCCAGTGTTCTTGCCTGAATCATCCCATGGGCAGAGGGTCCTGGCAGGGTTGCAAAGAGTTGGCCACAACCAAAATGACTTAGCATGCATGCATATACATGCTATATAGTAGGACCCTGTAGTTTATCCATCCTATATATGATAGTTCACATCTGCTAATCCCAAACTCCCAGTCCATCTGTCTCCCACCCCTCATATCCCTGGGCACCCAGCCACAAGTCTGTTCTCTATGTCTGTATGTCTTTCTGTTTCGTAGATATGTTCATTTATGTTGTATTTTAGATTCCTCAGATAAGTGATATCATGTATTTGTCTTTTTCTTTCTGACTGACTTCATTTAGTATAATAATCTCTAGGTCCATCCATGCAGCTGCAAATGGCATTATTTCATTCTTTTTCATGGCTGAGGAATATCCCACTGTATATATATACCACATCTTCTTTATCCATTCATCTGTCAACGGACATTTAGGTTCCTTCCCACTCTTAACTATCTGTAAATAATGCTTCTATGAACACTGGGGGCACATATATCTTTTTGAGCTATGGTTTTCTTCAGATATATACCCAGGTGTGGGATTGCTGGGTCATATGGCAACTCTGTTTTTAGTTTTTTGAGGAACCTCCTTATTATTCTCTGTAGTGGCTGTATCAGTTTACATTCTCACCAGTGGTGGTGAAGGTCTAACCCCTTCTTTGGGCGCCATAGTTTCACTTTATTGAAGTGCAGAAGGGAAAGAAATCATGTAGTGGGTTCCAAAGTGACTATTTACTGAACTACGGTAAAGGTTTTTGTTCTCCAAGAAAACAGAACATTTTAGAAGGGAACAAGGCATCAATAAAGTCCAGTGGCTGGAGATTCCAAATGCATTAGGGCCTGGCCCAAATCATCCTTCCCTGAGTTTTGTCCTGATTATATGTTACCTTTTGTCTGCCTTCCTAGGCTCCAACGACTACTTTTCCCCTCCTTTCTGTTATGGTTTATCACAGGGCTTCCCAGGTGGCTCAGTGGTAAAGAATCTGCCTGCAGTGCAGGAGATGCAGGTTCGATCTGGGTCAGAAAGATCTCCTGGAGAAAGAAGGGGCAACCAACTCCAGTGTTCTTGCCTGAATCATCCCATGGGCAGAGGGTCCTGGCAGGGTTGCAAAGAGTTGGCCACAACCAAAATGACTTAGCATGCATGCATATACATGCTATATAGTAGGACCCTGTAGTTTATCCATCCTATATATGATAGTTCACATCTGCTAATCCCAAACTCCCAGTCCATCTGTCTCCCACCCCTCATATCCCTGGGCACCCAGCCACAAGTCTGTTCTCTATGTCTGTATGTCTTTCTGTTTCGTAGATATGTTCATTTATGTTGTATTTTAGATTCCTCAGATAAGTGATATCATGTATTTGTCTTTTTCTTTCTGACTGACTTCATTTAGTATAATAATCTCTAGGTCCATCCATGCAGCTGCAAATGGCATTATTTCATTCTTTTTCATGGCTGAGGAATATCCCACTGTATATATATACCACATCTTCTTTATCCATTCATCTGTCAACGGACATTTAGGTTCCTTCCCTCTCTTAACTATCTGTAAATAATGCTTCTATGAACACTGGGGGCACATATATCTTTTTGAGCTATGGTTTTCTTCAGATATATACCCAGGTGTGGGATTGCTGGGTCATATGGCAACTCTGTTTTTAGTTTTTTGAGGAACCTCCTTATTATTCTCTGTAGTGGCTGTATCAGTTTACATTCTCACCAGTGGTGGTGAAGGTCTAACCCCTTCTTTGGGCGCCATAGTTTCACTTTATTGAAGTGCAGAAGGGAAAGAAATCATGTAGTGGGTTCCAAAGTGACTATTTACTGAACTACGGTAAAGGTTTTTGTTCTCCAAGAAAACAGAACATTTTAGAAGGGAACAAGGCATCAATAAAGTCCAGTGGCTGGAGATTGCCCAATGATCTCTTTCAAGGGGACTCTTGGCATGAAATAATAGATCCACACCCATCGCTGGTCATGGTTCATTTCTTTCCCTAATAGTCTCTTGGACTCAGTGGCTATTAATGAATAATAGGTGTTATTTTTCTGCCTGGTAACAACCTGATTCAACCAGCTCTCAGGGACGTGTCCTGCCAGCAGAAAGGAATGAAAAGGGTTTGTCAGAAAGTACATTCAGAGGTCGAGGATTGGGTCTGCTCCACCTGGGCCGTCTCCCGGCCGGCTGCTGAGGAGGGGCGGCCCGGAAGGGTGATCAGGCTGCGATACTGCTGCTCCCAAGTCCCCAGGGTCACCTACAGAATTATTCTGCTCCCATCATGTCCTGATTTGCTGCTCTTGCTGGAAAGGCAGAAGATCTTTTAAACAGAGTTGATCAAGGGGCTGCAGCAGCTCACAGTAGAAAAGAGAACCCCAGCAACATCATTTATAACAAGAATATGGACTATCCTCACCTTCACCAGCAAAATGCAGATTCAACTGATCAGACGGGACCTAAAGCTACTTACAGTTCCTCAGCACCTGATAACACTAGAAATCAAACTGCCACCATCTTAGCTGGGACTGCACATTTGCAAATGCGAAAGTAGGAACTCGGACTCTGGGGGAGGCCTCTCATCCTGTTGAAAATGCATCTATTCCTAGACCTGCGTCCCAGTTTGTTCGAAGAAAAAAGTCATAGCCTGATGATGAGCTGCTGTTTGACTTTCTTAATAGTTCACTGAAGGAGCCTACCGGGAAAGTAGAAATCAAAAGAAAGGGGCAGAACCCCTGTCTCGCAGAGTTCTCGCGCATCTGGCGTCAGTTCTGTGATCACCATGTGACCACCATCTAAACTGCGGCAGGCCTTCTGGGGCTCAAAGCCGCGGTCGTTAGTTAGGCGTCTGCTTGTTTTAACCAAACTGGGTGTGTCATCATAGCGCAAGCAAGGGAGGCGCTTCACCTGCCTGCTGGTAGACTGGCAGGCTCTCTAAGGTGTGCTATATTTACTGAACTACGGTAAAGGTTTTTGTTCTCCAAAACAGAACATTTTAGAAGGGAACAAGGCATCAATAAAGTCCAGTGGCTGGAGATTGCCCAATGATCTCTTTCAAGGGGACTCTTGGCATGAAATAATAGATCCACACCCATCGCTGGTCATGGTTCATTTCTTTCCCTAATAGTCTCTTGGACTCAGTGGCTATTAATGAATAATAGGTGTTATTTTTCTGCCTGGTAACAACCTGATTCAACCAGCTCTCAGGGACGTGTCCTGCCAGCAGAAAGGAATGAAAAGGGTTTGTCAGAAAGTACATTCAGAGGTCGAGGATTGGGTCTGCTCCACCTGGGCCGTCTCCCGGCCGGCTGCTGAGGAGGGGCGGCCCGGAAGGGTGATCAGGCTGCGATACTGCTGCTCCCAAGTCCCCAGGGTCACCTACAGAATTATTCTGCTCCCATCATGTCCTGATTTGCTGCTCTTGCTGGAAAGGCAGAAGATCTTTTAAACAGAGTTGATCAAGGGGCTGCAGCAGCTCACAGTAGAAAAGAGAACCCCAGCAACATCATTTATAACAAGAATATGGACTATCCTCACCTTCACCAGCAAAATGCAGATTCAACTGATCAGACGGGACCTAAAGCTACTTACAGTTCCTCAGCACCTGATAACACTAGAAATCAAACTGCCACCATCTTAGCTGGGACTGCACATTTGCAAATGCGAAAGTAGGAACTCGGACTCTGGGGGAGGCCTCTCATCCTGTTGAAAATGCATCTATTCCTAGACCTGCGTCCCAGTTTGTTCGAAGAAAAAAGTCATAGCCTGATGATGAGCTGCTGTTTGACTTTCTTAATAGTTCACTGAAGGAGCCTACCGGGAAAGTAGAAATCAAAAAAGAAAGGGGCAGAACCCCTGTCTCGCAGAGTTCTCGCGCATCTGGCGTCAGTTCTGTGATCACCATGTGACCACCATCTAAACTGCGGCAGGCCTTCTGGGGCTCAAAGCCGCGGTCGTTAGTTAGGCGTCTGCTTGTTTTAACCAAACTGGGTGTGTCATCATAGCGCAAGCAAGGGAGGCGCTTCACCTGCCTGCTGGTAGACTGGCAGGCTCTCTAAGGTGTGCGGTAGGAGCAAGGGAGACAGCCTTGTCCAGTTCAGCTTGCGTTAGGTTCTTCATAAGTACTTGTGTCCATGTGTTTCTAGTTTGTGTTTTTATGTTCAATTTTAGCAGTGTTTTTTCCTGGAAGCATTGAGATATCATAATCTTTCTTCTTCTTTTTTTTTTTTTTAAATTTTGGTCTCTCTTATTGTTTTTTTTTTTCCTATTTGTTTATTTTCATCCATCATCACTCTTTGGCCTGTGTGGGCCTCCCATTGCAGTGGACTCTGGCTGCAGAGCACCAGCTCTGGGCACATGGGCTCCAGAGCTCTGACTCGCAACTGGACACACTGGTCCAGCTGCTCCCCAGCACGTGGGATCCTCCTGGGCCAGGGATCAAACCCGTGCCCCCTGCACCACAAGGCAAACTCTTTACCCACTGAACAACCAGGGAAGCCCATCAGCTTTCTTCTTAATATTGATATGGTGTGTGAATCAGATGATTTGTTTTGTTTAAACCTAAAATCAAACTTAACTTTCAGTAAATGTTTGCTAGAACTCACTGGTGAAACCATCAGGGTCTGGTGTTCTTAGTGAAAGGCTTTATTATTGATCCAAGTGATTTTCTATTCCTTTTTAAATCTATTTTTGGTTAGTTATATTTTTTTTTCCCTAAGAATATCTGTTTCATATACGTTGGGGAGGATTATATGTATTTTATCTCGGGAAAGTAATGTGGTGACAGTTGCAGTCTTAACACAGACACTAATCATTTACAGTAAACTTGCAGAAATCAAAGCTTCATTACAAACACTTCCTGAGAAATACCAATATCTGGCACTGTGCTAAATGCTCTTTAAAAAAAAAAAACAACATTAATGAAGTATAACTGACATACAATAAGCTACACATTTTTTATTGTGGTGTATTTGTTTTACACATTAACTTCGGATGTACAGTGAAGTTATTATTATACATTTTTACAGAGTTTTCTTGTGTACAGGTATACATAATCCACAAACAGACACATTTTTAAAGTATGCAATTTGATGGGTTTCAACATTGCATACATTTAAAAATTTATTGACAATGTAGTGTGCAGTGTTTCCGTCAGACCATTTTTGGTTATGGTGAGCCTCTCTAGTATGTTTTTTTTCCTATTTTGTTAGTTTCTGGTTTTTTTTTTTTTTAATTTCTACTTTCTTCAAGTTTGTCTTTCTTTTTTAATTAATTAGTTTATTTATTTATTTACATTTGGTTATTCTTTTTTTTCCTTTTCAAATTTTTATTTTGATATATTAATCTCATATTTGTATGTACTGCTTTTTCTTAATTTTATTTATTTGTTTATTTTTGGCTATTCTGGGTTTTCACTGCTGCCACAGGCTCTTCCCTAGTTGCAGGGAGTGGGAGCTACTGTCTAGTTGAGGTGAGCAGGCTTCTTGTTAAGGTGACTTCTCTTGTTGTGGAACTCAAGCTCAAGGCACACAGGCTTCAGTAGTTGCACACATGGGCTCAATAGTTGTGTCTCCAAGGCTCTAGAGCACAGGCTCAACACATGTGGCTCATGGGCTTAGTTGCTCCACAGCATGTGGGATCTTTCCAGATCAGGGATCGAACCCATGTCTCCTGCATTGACAGGTGAACTCTTCACCACTGAGCTACCAGGAATTTGTTTGCTAGAACTAGTAAAATTTTTAACATTATTGATCCAAGTGATTTTCTATTCCTTTTTAAATCTATTTTTGGTTAGTTATATTTTTTTTTCCCTAAGAATATCTGTTTCATATACGTTGGGGAGGATTATATGTATTTTATCTCGGGAAAGTAATGTGGTGACAGTTGCAGTCTTAACACAGACACTAATCATTTACAGTAAACTTGCAGAAATCAAAGCTTCATTACAAACACTTCCTGAGAAATACCAATATCTGGCACTGTGCTAAATGCTCTTTAAAAAAAAAAAACAACATTAATGAAGTATAACTGACATACAATAAGCTACACATTTTTTATTGTGGTGTATTTGTTTTACACATTAACTTCGGATGTACAGTGAAGTTATTATTATACATTTTTACAGAGTTTTCTTGTGTACAGGTATACATAATCCACAAACAGACACATTTTTAAAGTATGCAATTTGATGGGTTTCAACATTGCATACATTTAAAAATTTATTGACAATGTAGTGTGCAGTGTTTCCGTCAGACCATTTTTGGTTATGGTGAGCCTCTCTAGTATGTTTTTTTTCCTATTTTGTTAGTTTCTGGTTTTTTTTTTTTTTAATTTCTACTTTCTTCAAGTTTGTCTTTCTTTTTTAATTAATTAGTTTATTTATTTATTTACATTTGGTTATTCTTTTTTTTCCTTTTCAAATTTTTATTTTGATATATTAATCTCATATTTGTATGTACTGCTTTTTCTTAATTTTATTTATTTGTTTATTTTTGGCTATTCTGGGTTTTCACTGCTGCCACAGGCTCTTCCCTAGTTGCAGGGAGTGGGAGCTACTGTCTAGTTGAGGTGAGCAGGCTTCTTGTTAAGGTGACTTCTCTTGTTGTGGAACTCAAGCTCAAGGCACACAGGCTTCAGTAGTTGCACACATGGGCTCAATAGTTGTGTCTCCAAGGCTCTAGAGCACAGGCTCAACACATGTGGCTCATGGGCTTAGTTGCTCCACAGCATGTGGGATCTTTCCAGATCAGGGATCGAACCCATGTCTCCTGCATTGACAGGTGAACTCTTCACCACTGAGCTACCAGGGAAGCCCCCTTCTTTAGGTTTATTTTGCTGTTTAATACTTATGATGGGGTACATAGCTCATTAATTCCTTTTTTTTCATTTTTAATGTAAATATTTAAGGCTATAAATGTCCTTCTAAATACTGCTTTAGATATACCTTGTAGGTTTGGATATATACTTTTTAAAAAATTTTTGTAAAGTTAAAAGTAATAAACAAAAGTATGTTCACTGGATGAATAAGAAACGAGAGGAGTGAAAGTTGGTTGTGATTAGGCAGTTGCTCAGAGACATGGCCTAGAAGCTTCAAGGAACAGAAAGCAAGGATGTGGATTTGCCCGAGTGTCCGGGTGACCTCTGGCTGGGCTCTTGGTGGGTAAAGGAGCAGAGGTGGAATACACTTGGACTGGGGCTGATTTGAGGCTCAGAAATTCTTGATGCACGAGCTGGTTGTGTGGCTGAGAACACGCTTGGGCGAGCTAAGGGAAGAAGTGATGCCTTGCAGCAGCTCCACGAGCCCTGAAGTCTTGGTGTGAGGGCTAGAAGAGCAGGGGCAGAGTTGGAGAGGAGTGGGAGAGTAGTCTGCATCTAACCCAAGAGGAAAGAGACAAAGCCAGGGAAAGGGAGCTGTTGAAGGCTGGTGACTGGAGAAGAGGGCTCTTCTTTGAGGCAGGAGGGAGCAATGGGGAGACCAGCCCAGAGAGTGAGGAATACTGAACTGGAAGCTGGAGAAAGTCAGCACACTGCCAGGTGGAACCCCGTGGTAGATGCTACTCAGATGACAACTTGGCCAAGCAACCCCATGAGAGCACCCTGTCAGGCACCAGCCAGTGTTCAGATCCACCATCCATCCAACCAACATTGCATTTCAGCACCTCTTCCCATACCCTTAGGTAGTCTGAGAGAAGTTCAGAGAACAACTGTGGTTAGAAGATCAGAGGCTGAAACAAGACGGCAGCAGGGTCCATTTTTTAAAAATGCTTGTTTAATTCGTTGTTGTTCTTTGTTCAGTTGCTAAGTCATGTCCTACTCTTTGCAACCCCATGGACTGCAGCATGCCAGGCTTCCCTTTTGCTTCACTGTCTCCTAGGAGTTTGCTCAAACTCATGTCCATTGAGTTGATAATACTATCCAACCATCTCATCCTCAGCTGCCCTCTTCTCCTTTGCCTTCAATCTTTCCTAGCATCTAGGTTTTTTCCAGTGAGTCGGCTCTTTGCATCAGGTGACCAAAGTATTGAAGCTTCAACTTCAGCATCTGTCCCTCCAAGGAATATTCAGGGTTGATCTCTCTTAGGATTGACTGGTCTGATCTCCTTGCAGTCCAAGGGACTCTCAAGAATCTTCTCCAGGGCTTCCTTGGTGGTCCAGTGGGTAAGGACACTGCCTTGCAGTGCAAGGGACGCGGGTTCGATCCCTGGCCTGGGAAGATCCCACGTGCTGTGGAGCGGCTGGACTGATGTGTCCAGTTACCGAGCCGGAGCTCTGGAGCGCATGTGCCAGAGCCGGTGCTCTGCGACAATAGAGGCCACCGTGATGGGAGGCCCACACGGGCCAAAGAACAAAGATGGATGAAAATGGACAAATGAAAGACCAATAGAAGTGGCCCACCTGTTCTCCTCCTTCCCCACCCCACCCCCACTAAAAAATAAATAAATAAATAAATCTTTAAAAAAAAAAAAGAATCTTCTCCAACACCACTGATCTTTGGTTGTGGCATGTGGGATCAGTTTCCATGACCATGGATTGAACCCAGGTCCCCTGCATTGGAAGCTCGGAATCTTAGCCACTGGGCTACCAGGGAAGTCCCAGGAGGGCTTCCTGCGCATGGGGCACCCAAGCCACTTCCCTTGCACCCCTGCCTCCTCTGGCTTCTTCTAGGGACTGTTGTTTGCATTGAAAAGATGTGCACCAAGGAGCCTCCACAGACTCTTTTTTGTTGATGTTTGGATGGCATGTGGGATCTAGTTCCCTGACCAGGGACGGAACCCGTGCCCCCTGCAGTGGAAGCAAGGCATCTTAACCACTGGACCACCCGAGAAGTCCCTCCAGAGACTCTTAAGATCAAGTGCTCAGGGAACAGATATGGCCAAGCTGGGCGATTCTTGTTTTCCAGACCTTTTGGCCAGTTGTCAAACTGTCATGAATAAAAATACCATGGACTCCATCGGGCTTCCTCTAATGCATCTTTTTTTCTTTCTTTCTTTCTTTTTTAGGAGAGGAGCAGATGCTTCACAGCAAGAAAGAATGCTTAAGGTGGAGAGAGATTCTCATTGCAGCACTTAAAGGGTACTTGTATGGAAATACTCACCCACGTAAGTCACACCAAATTTACTTTGAATATCTGTTTTATTTATTTATGTATTTGGCTGCACTGGGTCTTAGTTGTAGCATGTGGGATCTGGTGCCGTGACCAGGGAATGATCCCAGGCCCCGGCATTGGGAGCAAGGAGTCTTAGCCACTAGACCCCAGGGGAAGCCCCTCGCAGCCAACTTGGAAGGCAGAGTTTTCCTTCCCAGCTACAAGTGACATGTCGCTGGGTGGAGCGGCTGGACTGATGTGTCCAGTTACCGAGCCGGAGCTCTGGAGCGCATGTGCCAGAGCCGGTGCTCTGCGACAATAGAGGCCACCGTGATGGGAGGCCCACACGGGCCAAAGAACAAAGATGGATGAAAATGGACAAATGAAAGACCAATAGAAGTGGCCCACCTGTTCTCCTCCTTCCCCACCCCACCCCCACTAAAAAATAAATAAATAAATAAATCTTTAAAAAAAAAAAAGAATCTTCTCCAACACCACTGATCTTTGGTTGTGGCATGTGGGATCAGTTTCCATGACCATGGATTGAACCCAGGTCCCCTGCATTGGAAGCTCGGAATCTTAGCCACTGGGCTACCAGGGAAGTCCCAGGAGGGCTTCCTGCGCATGGGGCACCCAAGCCACTTCCCTTGCACCCCTGCCTCCTCTGGCTTCTTCTAGGGACTGTTGTTTGCATTGAAAAGATGTGCACCAAGGAGCCTCCACAGACTCTTTTTTGTTGATGTTTGGATGGCATGTGGGATCTAGTTCCTGACCAGGACGGAACCCGTGCCCCCTGCAGTGGAAGCAAGGCATCTTAACCACTGGACCACCCGAGAAGTCCCTCCAGAGACTCTTAAGATCAAGTGCTCAGGGAACA
Organism: Tragulus kanchil; assembly: GCA_022376925.1. Classification (NCBI taxonomy): domain Eukaryota; kingdom Metazoa; phylum Chordata; class Mammalia; order Artiodactyla; family Tragulidae; genus Tragulus; species Tragulus kanchil. Next base: position 120,378,181 of record JAIOJX010000024.1, on the reverse strand, counting down.
GATATGGCCAAGCTGGGCGATTCTTGTTTTCCAGACCTTTTGGCCAGTTGTCAAACTGTCATGAATAAAAATACCATGGACTCCATCGGGCTTCCTCTAATGCATCTTTTTTTCTTTCTTTCTTTCTTTTTTAGGAGAGGAGCAGATGCTTCACAGCAAGAAAGAATGCTTAAGGTGGAGAGAGATTCTCATTGCAGCACTTAAAGGGTACTTGTATGGAAATACTCACCCACGTAAGTCACACCAAATTTACTTTGAATATCTGTTTTATTTATTTATGTATTTGGCTGCACTGGGTCTTAGTTGTAGCATGTGGGATCTGGTGCCGTGACCAGGGAATGATCCCAGGCCCCGGCATTGGGAGCAAGGAGTCTTAGCCACTAGACCCCAGGGGAAGCCCCTCGCAGCCAACTTGGAAGGCAGAGTTTTCCTTCCCAGCTACAAGTGACATGTCGCTGGGTGACGGATACTTCTAACCACGGGTACTGTTGCAATCCATAGTCCACCACATCAAGAAAGACATCATCCTTCACTTTCTGATGTTTTTATATTTCCATTTTTCTTTTACTTCGAAGATTAAGTGGGGCTCATCGCTGTTGATCGTGGGAGCTCCTTAACTGGATGCCGAGGCGCAGTTTCTGTTTGCACGATTGTGGTCTTTGGCATGCCTTCTTTTAACACTTGCTGAGCTGCCAGGGACACCGATGGGTGCTGGACACGAATATGAAAAGATGGCATCACCATCTTTCAGAGCTGACAGGGTGGACACAGGCCATATAGGAATGACCGCTGAACAGAGATACACGCAGATCACTGGACACCCAGTTGTGAGACCTAGGTCTGCTTCTTGCCCATCTGGAAACCCCGGAGAGGTCGCACAGCTCCTCTGAGACTGGAGGAAGTCTCCGCCCAGAGGCGAATGTTTCCACCTGACAGCCAACAGGGTAGGACCTGGAACCCAGGTGTACAGGGACGGGTTCTGCGTCCCCCTCACTGGGCCTTCTGGCCTCTCACTGGGTGGACAGTCACGAGGACTCTAAAGGGGAAAAAGATTGTCGCACATCTGTGTGGAAGATGTACATGTGATAAAAGTTAAAAGCACCTGTTTTTCTTAGCCATTAATGTTCATGGTTATCACTCTGTCACTCTGATGGAGAAACCAAAGATGAGTTAAAGTCTCTTCTGCTAAACTGGGAGCTCATTAGACCAAAGCTGACAGTGACAGCTTGGTGGCAGCACGTCTGTGGGATGCGGAAGAGAACAGAGAAACCTGTGTGAGGGATGGCTCTTGTCCCACAGCAGATTTCCTAATATATCTTCCCTAATTCTTCGAGTTTATGAATAATTCATCGAACCGTCTGAACTGGTGGCAGAGACAATCGTTTCTAAACCTCTGCTCTTTGCCTTTAATTCTTCTATGACAGATTTCTCATTCCTTTTCCTTGGTGACAGATCAGCCGGTCTGAAGCCTTGGTTGTGAAAGACCCCTCGCAGCCAACTTGGAAGGCAGAATTTTCCTTCCCAGCTACAAGTGACATGTCGCTGGGTGACGGATACTTCTAACCACGGGTACTGTTGCAATCCATAGTCCACCACATCAAGAAAGACATCATCCTTCACTTTCTGATGTTTTTATATTTCCATTTTTCTTTTACTTCGAAGATTAAGTGGGGCTCATCGCTGTTGATCGTGGGAGCTCCTTAACTGGATGCCGAGGCGCAGTTTCTGTTTGCACGATTGTGGTCTTTGGCATGCCTTCTTTTAACACTTGCTGAGCTGCCAGGGACACCGATGGGTGCTGGACACGAATATGAAAAGATGGCATCACCATCTTTCAGAGCTGACAGGGTGGACACAGGCCATATAGGAATGACCGCTGAACAGAGATACACGCAGATCACTGGACACCCAGTTGTGAGACCTAGGTCTGCTTCTTGCCCATCTGGAAACCCCGGAGAGGTCGCACAGCTCCTCTGAGACTGGAGGAAGTCTCCGCCCGAGAGGCGAATGTTTCCACCTGACAGCCAACAGGGTAGGACCTGGAACCCAGGTGTACAGGGACGGGTTCTGCGTCCCCCTCACTGGGCCTTCTGGCCTCTCACTGGGTGGACAGTCACGAGGACTCTAAAGGGGAAAAAGATTGTCGCACATCTGTGTGGAAGATGTACATGTGATAAAAGTTAAAAGCACCTGTTTTTCTTAGCCATTAATGTTCATGGTTATCACTCTGTCACTCTGATGGAGAAACCAAAGATGAGTTAAAGTCTCTTCTGCTAAACTGGGAGCTCATTAGACCAAAGCTGACAGTGACAGCTTGGTGGCAGCACGTCTGTGGGATGCGGAAGAGAACAGAGAAACCTGTGTGAGGGATGGCTCTTGTCCCACAGCAGATTTCCTAATATATCTTCCCTAATTCTTCGAGTTTATGAATAATTCATCGAACCGTCTGAACTGGTGGCAGAGACAATCGTTTCTAAACCTCTGCTCTTTGCCTTTAATTCTTCTATGACAGATTTCTCATTCCTTTTCCTTGGTGACAGATCAGCCGGTCTGAAGCCTTGGTTGTGAAAGATCCTGAGCACGTTGAATTGAATGCCCGCTTCCCTTCTTGCCCAGCCTGGCTTCAGCATGAGGGGCCTGGAATGGATGGGCTTGGGCTTCCCTTGTGCACCCCTCCTCTCCCTCTTTGGGGTTCCCATTTCCTGCAGTGCACTGGGTTTTGATGCTCCTAGGGTCCTGTCTCTGTAGGTGCTGCCACTTCTCTGTCGTGGCTGACTGGGTAGCAGAGGCTCAGATAATGGCTCCTCTGAGGGGCACATATGTGAATCTAGTGGAAGGTTCTTTTAGAAGTCAAAGCTATGGTTTTTCCCGTAGTCATGTACAGATGTGAGAGTTGGACCATGAGGAAGGCTAAACCCCAAAGAATTGTTGCTTTTAAACTGTGCTGCTGGAGAAGACTCTTGAGAATCTCTTGGACTGCAAGAAGATCCAGTCCATCCAAAATCCCTGAATATTATTAGAAGGACTGAAGCTGAAACTCCCATACTTTGGCCGTCTGGTATGAAGAGCCGACTCATTGGAAAAGACCCTGACGCTGGGAAAGATTGAAGGCAAAAGAATAAGGGGATGTGGCAGAGGATGAGAAGGTTAAAAAACATCACCAACTCAATGGACATGAGTTTGAGCAAACTCCAGAAGATAGTGAAGGACAGGGGAGCCTGGAGTGCTGTGGTCCCGGGATCACAAAGAGTCAGACACAACTACCTACTGAACAGCAAACCTTACCAGCAGGCAAAGTGAAACACTCCAGAGGAGCCCTGGGAATGTGTGTATACGGTCGTGTGTGTTTACCCAATTTGGACAGACATGGTATTTTTAACCACCTCTGCCTAGGACAACCGTCTTTTTCCACTCTGACTTCCTCTCTATTCATTTCCCTTTGTATCACTTGGTGTTGGAGTGACTCAGGTCCCTGTGGGATCTGGAATGGACTTAGAGATGCATCTAGCTTGGGTTTGGTGGGATCCATTTTTGTGATTCACAGTCCTCTCCAAGTATAATTCCATCCTCGCTCCTCACCCTCCATATAGGAATGATTTTCAGGAACACTGATGTCTGATTTGTCAGCACCATGTTGCCACCAAGTGTAGGGACAGGCATTGTACCCTGCGTGAACATGCCCTGCAGCCCCCAGCACAGGAGGTGCGTGGGCACTGGCAGAGACACCATTTGAAACAGACTCAGACTCAGCCAAGCTTGTTTTCCACATGCAACTGTAGCATAAAGTCAATTCCAAGAGGTCTTGTGGCTTCCCTTGTGCACCCCTCCTCTCCCTCTTTGGGGTTCCCATTTCCTGCAGTGCACTGGGTTTTGATGCTCCTAGGGTCCTGTCTCTGTAGGTGCTGCCACTTCTCTGTCGTGGCTGACTGGGTAGCAGAGGCTCAGATAATGGCTCCTCTGAGGGGCACATATGTGAATCTAGTGGAAGGTTCTTTTAGAAGTCAAAGCTATGGTTTTTCCCGTAGTCATGTACAGATGTGAGAGTTGGACCATGAGGAAGGCTAAACCCCAAAGAATTGTTGCTTTTAAACTGTGCTGCTGGAGAAGACTCTTGAGAATCTCTTGGACTGCAAGAAGATCCAGTCCATCCAAAATCCCTGAATATTATTAGAAGGACTGAAGCTGAAACTCCCATACTTTGGCCGTCTGGTATGAAGAGCCGACTCATTGGAAAAGACCCTGACGCTGGGAAAGATTGAAGGCAAAAGAATAAGGGGATGTGGCAGAGGATGAGAAGGTTAAAAAACATCACCAACTCAATGGACATGAGTTTGAGCAAACTCCAGAAGATAGTGAAGGACAGGGGAGCCTGGAGTGCTGTGGTCCCGGGATCACAAAGAGTCAGACACAACTACCTACTGAACAGCAAACCTTACCAGCAGGCAAAGTGAAACACTCCAGAGGAGCCCTGGGAATGTGTGTATACGGTCGTGTGTGTTTACCCAATTTGGACAGACATGGTATTTTTAACCACCTCTGCCTAGGACAACCGTCTTTTTCCACTCTGACTTCCTCTCTATTCATTTCCCTTTGTATCACTTGGTGTTGGAGTGACTCAGGTCCCTGTGGGATCTGGAATGGACTTAGAGATGCATCTAGCTTGGGTTTGGTGGGATCCATTTTTGTGATTCACAGTCCTCTCCAAGTATAATTCCATCCTCGCTCCTCACCCTCCATATAGGAATGATTTTCAGGAACACTGATGTCTGATTTGTCAGCACCATGTTGCCACCAAGTGTAGGGACAGGCATTGTACCCTGCGTGAACATGCCCTGCAGCCCCCAGCACAGGAGGTGCGTGGGCACTGGCAGAGACACCATTTGAAACAGACTCAGACTCAGCCAAGCTTGTTTTCCACATGCAACTGTAGCATAAAGTCAATTCCAAGAGGTCTGCCCAAATCAGGAAAACAAATTCTGGTTTAAACTTATGTATGATAAAACCAGCAATGATGAATGAAGCTGAATTTCTCTTATAAACAAAAGAAACTTGACCAGCAGGTTTTCCCCTATTTTGTCATTCTAAAACTCAATGTGGTATTTCTAATCATGAGTTATGATGCTGATAAAAGCTTTTATAACCCATGTCATTCCTAAAGGAAATCAGCCCTGACTATTCATTGGAAGGACTAATGCTGAAACTGAAGCTCCAATACTTTGGCCACATGATGTGAAGAGCCAACACATTGGAAATGACCCTGATGCTGGGAAGATTGAGGGTAGGAGGAGAAGGAGGCAACAGAGGATGAGCTTGTGGCATGGCATCACCGACCTAATGGACATGAGTTTGCGCAAACTCCAGGAGATGGTGAAGGACAGGGAAGCGTACCATCCATGGGGTCACAAAGACTTGGGCATGACTTCATGACTGAACCACAGTAATAAATAATTTTGATCAGCCATGCCAGAGGGAAGATTGAATTCATTTTCTCTTCTTGCTACAAGAAAGGATGCTGAAAATTGTCATCATATGAAGAAGACACCAAAGGAGGAAAAGTATTACAGAGGGGTGTCAGGCAGGTGTTTGTTTTGTGAAAATTGTGTAAGTTTTTCAGTTTTATAAATCTTTGGGATTTTTTCCCCCCAGTTTTGTGAATTTGTGACATTTTGTCCCTTTAAACAATGGTGATCTGTTTCGATTCGCACTACCCATCTCCCCCTGTAACCCTGGACTTCGCAAGTAGCAGAGAGGTAAAGAGTCTGCCTGCCAGTGCAGGAGACGCAAGAGACACAGGTTCCTTGGTCCCTGGGTCGGGAAGATCCCCTGGAGGAGGGCATGGCAGCCCACTCGAGTGGTCTTGCCTGGAGAGTCCCATGGACAGAGGAACCTGATGGGCTACAGTCCTTGGGATCACAAAGAGTTGGACAGGGCTGAGCAAACCATCCCCCACACCCCTGCTGCCTTTTGAAAAGGTTGCCCTCATACCTAGCTTTATTTTGATGATTTCATATTCTTTCTCTTAAAGGTGGTTCTTTGATATTTTTACGCTGGTGGTGTCACGAGCCTGGATCAGCCTTGGCAATCCACTCTGTTGGGTGTTTCACCTGAGGGTTTTGCAGTCTTGTTAAAATGGTCATCTTCTGTGTTTGAAGGGTGTTCTGGTGAAATGGAGTCTCCTTCTTGCCACAGGTAGGAGTGTCCTTGGTTGGAACTGTTTTGCGTTTGATTCAAAACATTGCATCATCTTTGACCTACTCTCTTGGGAATTATCCCGAACAAATCATTTCTAAGGAGGAAAAGCTCTCCCTCCTTCATCTTTCTGTAACTCAAATTGGGCTCTGGCTGCTCGCCACCCAAAAGCCATGAAACAGGTCAGGGGGTTGGTGGAAAGGAAAATGTTTTCTTTGGGTGGGGGCAGGCAGAGTGCTGTCCAAAGGCTGGCTCCCCTCACTGACGACCTGTGGGCAAGAGCTTGTCTAGGCTGAGGGAGGGAGCTCCATGCAGAAACAGCACAGTCAGAGAAGACAGTCCTCTTGAAACTGGTCCTTGTTCACACCTCCCCTCCACCCTGCAAGGGCTGTTTCTGGCCTGACTTGAACTGCATCCTTCTGGCAATGGCCCAGGTCTTCCTAGAACCATGAGAACTCAGGCTTCCTTTGCCACCATGTCCATCCTTGTTCTTCAGAAACTTCTTCCATACTCTGCCTCATTGCCCACCTACCACCTGCACATGCTAGAAATGCTTGTCCAAGTTTCTATGTTGTTGTTGTTCAGTCACTAACTTGTGTCCAGCTCTTCATGACCCCATGGACTGCAGCACACCAGGCCTCCCTGTCCATCACTGTCTCGTGGAGTTTGCCCAAGTTCATGTTCATTGAGTCGGTGATGCCATCCTCATCTCATCCTCAGCTGCCCTCTTTTTCTCCTGCCCTCAGTCTTTCCCAGCATCAGGGTCTCTTCCAGTGAGTCAGCTCTTCCCATCAGATGATCAGAGTTCTGGCTCTTCAGCGCCAGCATCCGTTTCTATAAGCTGCCATTTCTTTCTTTCTTTTTTTTTTTTTTTAATTTATTTTATTTATTTATCTTTTGGGGGAGTGAGGTGGGGAGGGAGGGGGACAGGCGGGCCACTTCTATTGGTCTTTCATTTCTCCATTTTCATCCGTCTTTGTTCTTTGGCTCCTGTGGGCCTCCCATCGTGGTGGCGTCTGTTGTTGCAGAGCGCCGGCTCTGAGTGCATGCGCCCCAGAGCTCCAGCTCGGTAATTGGACACATCAGTCCAGCCACTCCGCGGCACGTGGGATCTTCCAAGGCCAGGGATCGAACCGGCACCCTTTGCACTGCAAGGCAGTGTCCTTACCCACTGGACCACCAGGGGAAGCCCTGCCATTTATTTCTTCAGGTTGCTGGGGGAACCCAACTGTTCCGTGTACTCTCTGTGTATTCCTTAAAATGACTTCACTGATGGGGAGTCACTGTGAGATGTGGGGAGCTCAACTGGTGCTCTGTGACAACCTGAAGGTGGAGGATGGGGTGGGAGGGTGGGGAGGGAGGTCCCACTGGGAGGGGATGTATGGCAGAAATCAGCACGGCATTGTAAAGCAATTATCTTCCAATTAAAAATACATTTTTTAAAAAGATAGAAAAATGGTGGCTTCATAGCTGACTTGGAGTCCGCTGAAAACCTCCCTTGTCGCTTGCTCACAGGTCAGCTGGGCAAATCTCTCTCCCTTGGTTTCTTCTCTTGAAAAATGGAAAGCACTGGATCAGACAATTTGTAAGATTAGTAGCTCAGATGGTAAAGAATCAGCCCATAATGCAGGAGACACAGGTTCTGTCCCTGAGCCTGGAAGATCTCCTGGAGAAGGGAATGGCAACCCACTCCAGTATTCTTGCCTGGAGCATCCCATGGACAGAGGAACCTGGCGGGCCGTAGTCCATGGGGTCACAAAGAGCAGGATACGACTGAGCGACTAGCACTTTCACTTTTGCTTCTGGCTCTGATCCCATCACTTATGTCCTGTGACTGTGTCTTATTTGGTCTGTCTTGGGATTGACTGACACACTGTGCCATGTGATGACAGGTGACCCCGGGGAAGGTTTCAGATACTGTGGGGACAGCCGTTCGGGGAAGGGTCGGGGGTAGTTTGTGTTCCTGCCTCGTAAAGTGCATGGCTCCAGGTCAGCTGCCTTCTGCACAAGGAGTTCTTACTCATTTTGTCTCTTGAGTGCAGAGGCGACCCAGCAAAGCTAGAGATCTGCTTGGGGATAAAGATCACATGCCTCGTGGAAGAGCACAGGACCGTTGTGGTGCAGGGTCTGACTTCAGGATGGAGGTGAGACTGGCGAGACGAGGAAAGGGACTTCTTTTTCTCTTCCTGGAGCAAGGATGAGAACCACAAGCAGGAATCCAGGGAACCTAAGGGAAAATCGTTACAGATGCCAGGGGAGAGTGGGGCTTAGTTAGACCCACAGTTGATGAGATGGTGCCCGTTGCTGATCGGATTATGGTTCTAGAAACAAAATTGAGAACACAGAAGACTTTTAAAAAATTAATTAATTTGGGGTTTCCCTGGTGGTCCAGTGGGTGAAGAGCCTGCCTTGCAGTGCAAGGGGCACCGGTTCAGTCCCTGGCCCGGGAAAATCCTGTGTGCTGTGGAGCGGCTGGACCAGTGTGTCCAATTGCGAGCCAGTGCTCTGGAGTGCATGTGCCCAGAATTGGTGCTCTGGGACAAGAGGAACTGCTGCAATGGGAGGCCCACACAGGCCAAAGAACAAAGATGGATGAAAATAATTGAAAAAAAAGCAATAAAAGAGGCCAAAATTAAAAAAAATAATAATTTGGCTGTGTCGAGTCTCAGTTGCGGCATGCAGGCTCAGTGGTGTGAGGCTTGATTGTTCCGAGGCCTGTGGGATCTTAGTTTCTTGAGGAGGGATCAAACCTACATCCCCTGCATTGCAAGGCAAATGTACAGCCACTAGACCACCATGGAAGTCCCTGGAAGACTTTCTTTAAGGAACTGATTATTCCTTTATTTTGTGGTCAGTACAGGTCCATTGAACTGGGCTCCCCATATAAGGTTCTGACAAAGACCAAGGAAAGATGGTGAGAGAGGTCTGGGGAGAACGCATTTGTGATTCCCAAGAGGTGGGCACCCAGGTAATGGGACAGTAGAGGAGGAGTCAGGGTCAGCCAATAGTTCAATGGCATTAGGCAATGCATTCAATGACATTGGACAATGCATTCAGTGGCATTCAGAAGGTGACATTTTCCCCTCTAGTTCAGCATCCCTTGCCCTGGGACCAAGATATTTAATGGTGAGGGCAGGCTTGTTTGTGGGTCTTAAGAGAATCTGTCTTGGTTCAGTACCGGGAATGCATTTACGGGAAGGGAGGAGCCAGTGGTTGGGAGAACCAATCTCTCTTTCTTCTGCATTGGATGCATGCTTAGTTGATTCAGTCATGTCCAGCTCTTTGCGACCCCATGGACTAGCTGGCCAGGCTCCTCTCTCCATGGAATTTCCTAGGCAAGAATACTGGAGTGGGTTTCCATTTCCTTCTCCATCCACAGAGAAGGTAAGGCCAGACTCATGGTCCCTGAGGGCAGACATAGCCCAGGGGAGCCCAGGGGAATGATGTCCCCAAGGAGGTACCACTTGCTAATGCACACATGCTTTCCCCTGGCAACAACTGACTTGCTCATGATGCAACTCAAGAACAGGACCAGACACTGGCAGAATTGAAGTTCAAACCCAAGTAAGGACATAGCAGTTACAACACACAACGTTTCAATGCTACATCATTTTCAGAGTGCACGGAGAAAGTCTCTGCCCAGTGAGATCACAGAACTAAATACAAGGTGTTTTCACTTTGAGTTACTTGCTCTATCGACCAAATGTTCCACAACAGCTTTGCTGGGGAGAGAGTATGAAGAAATGGGCTTGTGTTCTAATGAGCAAAGCATTCGGGCCAGTTGTGGGATGGAGACCCGTTTCTGAGTGACCAGGTTTGCAGCCTTGGTTCTGGGAGCTCTGGGGGGAGGGGTGAAATACTCTCAGAGGTACCAGCCTCGCTTGCAGCTGAAGACTACACAAACAGCTTCTCGCTTGATTATCTAACAGGGGTCCCTGTGGCCTTGTTTGAATTCCTTTTCGGGGTTCAGGGAGTAGAGACTCAGGAGTTAAGTGTCTTTTCCACTGAGCCCCCAAAGAAGAGCCTTGGTCAAGAGTCTTGCCATGGAAACCACCCAGTGAAGGACCTGTAAGAAGCTGAGAGTTAGTTAGAATCCTCTCTGTCTCCCAGAGACCAAGATGCCATCATCAGAAGTGAAGAACCAGAAAACTAGTCTTTGATGATGGAAATTGGAACTACAGTTGCCTGTGGTGAAGACTTAGGGAAATTTTTTTAAAGGTTTTTTTTTAATATGGACTATTTTTAAAGTTTTTATGAATTTGTCACCATATTGTTTCTGTTTTGTGTTTTTGGCCCCAAGGCATGTGGGATCTTAGCTCCACCACCAGGGATTGAACTTGCACCCCCTGCATTGGAAGGTGAAGTGGTAACCACTGGGCCACCAGGGAAGACCCCGGACTTAGGAACTGATTTGAAGGGGGAAGTGATGGAATTATATGGGGCTGACGGACATTATTTTAATATAACGTATATTTATTTTTAATTTATTTGGCCATGCCAGTCTTAATTGCCTTGTGTGGGATCTGGTTCCCTGAGCAGTGATCAAACCTGAACCCCCTGCACTAGAAGTGCAGAGTCTTAGCCACTGGACCACCAGGGGAGTCCCCAGAGATGTCTCTAGGGAGAGAGACATGTTTTTCAAGTTTATCCCATCAGACACACAAGAGGTGTGCATTTCACCGCATGTAAACTTGCCTTATTAAAGATACATAGAATTAGGGGGGAGAATTATTTAAAAATATGCGTGATGGCTCATACTTCAAAAGAGGAAGACAAACCTCAGGCTACAACCCTAATCCGGGATGCCAGAGACCCGGGTGGGTGGGAGACCTGGCTCTGCCGGCCGTTCATTGTGGACCGCTGCTTCCTTCTGTCCCGGCTATGACTTAAGCAGGTGGCTAAGCTCCAACCGTCCCATCTCCACTTTCTGAGACAGCGGCGGGGCGGATGAGCCATGGGTGTGACCCGACCCGGTGGTTCTTGTGAGACGAATCTCTTCCACATGTCTGGGGTCAGCCCAGCGCAGGGAGCGGGGGAGCGCGGGCAGTGCGATCTGTCAGGAAGTCCTGGGCTCCGTCGTTGCTAAAATTAGAACCAGGCTGCAGCTCAGATCAAGGCCCTTCGTTTTCCAGCCCCTTGGTGAGCTCACGCTTCTCCCTCCACCCTGAGCCACACAAATGCGCTCATAGTTACAGCAACCGTCACGTGGGCGCCAGATGACCCCGAGCCCGGGAGACAGCGAGCAACAAGGCACTGGAGCCTTGCGGAGACCTTCTCCTTGTTATTTTTAGTTTTTTATTTAACCAGTTTTGTTTTTCTTTTTTGGCCGCACACCTCGAGGCATGCGTGATCTTAAGTTCCCCGACCAGGGGTTGAACCTGCGCCCCCTGCATTGGAAGCATGGAATCTAAACCACGGGATGGCCAGGGAAGTCCGTACGCTGTGCCTACCCTGTCCCTTTTAGACAAGAAGGTGGGGAGTTGAGTGGAAAGAGAGAGGGCGAAAAAAAATAGGGAAGCAAAACAACCACCATACTCATTCATTTGCTTCTGTGCTGTGTGTACCCGTTGGCTTCCCCAAAGATAAAGAAAAAAAAAAGATCTCAAAAAAATAAATTACGACCTCTCCTGATCATGCTTTCAGGAGCTGGCCTCTCTCTGTGTGCCAGCAGGAGCAGGTGGTCAGCTTTGATCCAGATGAACCAGCCTCTGGAGAAGCTCCCCGGATTGTTTGGTCCTCTGTTTCTTTGCCAGCAACACACAGAAATCCAGCTCGCTGGTGTTGTGGGAAGAGGAGGAAGTGAAGTGTCTTTGAGTGCCTAGGAGGTGCCAGAGCAGGCCGGCTGGACCCAGGGCTAGTGGGGAACATCCCTGGGGGTGTTCTGGTCTGGCTGGTCTTGGATTTGGCCTCAGGAGATCTTACTTCATCAGAAGCTGCTCTGAGGGTTATGTCTTTATTCCATATTTTCCCAGTCCCCGTCTATGTTTGCATGTGGAACTGAGGGTAGCTCTGACCTGTACCTTTGCTTTCTAGTGGACCGACCACAAGAGGTGACAAGTAGCTGCTGCTTCTTGTTTTTCTCTCTCTTTTTTTAAGTTTTATTTTTTAGTGGCATGGCATTTGGGGTCTTCAAGCCCAGATCAGGGATCAAACCCATGCCCTTGGCCCTGGAAGCTGGAGTCTTAACCACTGAGCTGCCGGGGAAGTCCTGATAAATAGTTTCTTAAGACCTGCCCAAGTTCCCCTGGCCCCATGGTTCTCAAGCTCTCAGTGCCATTTCCTGTATGATGAGAGGGAGTCGATCTGCTTGGGGAGTTACTGTGGAGACCAGATGCCTCACTGGAAAAGACCCTGATGCAGGGAAAGATGAAGGGCAGGAGGAGAAGGGGGCGACAGAGGACGAGATGGTTGGATGCCATCACTGACTCAATGGACATGAGTTTGAGCAAGCTCTGGGAACTGGTGAGGGATAGGGAAGCCTGGCGTGCTGCTGTCCCTGGGGATGCAGAGTTGGACACGACTAAGCGACTGAACACTTCCTCCCATACAAAGTAAGGTTGAAATGGTCAGCTGTCACCTCTCTTTCCCACTGTGACTCACACGGATGGACACCCCAATGCTCCCAGCCCCAGATGAAGCAGAATATTGGCAACATGCCTTTCCAGGCACATTGGCGGTCTTGCCTTGGTTCTTCCCCCAGCCTGGGGCCTGATGCTGCTGTCGTGAACAGCATCTTTGCCCAAGCATCTTTTTTTTTTTCTTTTTAAACTTTTATTTTACTTTTAGCTTTTACAGAGTTTTGTTGTTTACAGATATGTATGTTCTCAGATTAGTCATATGTATATCCCCCCATCCCACCCCTCCAGACCATCACACAGCACCCGTGAAGGATCTGCTTTTCTCACAGAGCAATGATTATAGCTATTTCCTTCACATATGATAGTACAGGCCTTCATGCTCCTTCCTTTACGCCTCCCACCCTCTGTTCCTTCCCCACAATGTCCATATGTCCACTGTCCATGGCTGTCTTTCCGTCGCTTCACTGCGTGTGCCATCATTACCATCCTACTAGATTCCATATATGTGTGTTCGTATATTGTACTTGTTCTTCTCTTTCTGACTGACTTCACTTAGGTTCTAGAGCCAGCCACCTCATTAGGGCTGATTCTTCTGCATTTCTTTTGACAGCTGTGTAGTATTCCGTTGTATATATGTACCAGAGCTTCTGGATCCATTCATTCGTCGATGGGCATCTAGGTTGCTTCCGTGTTCTAGCTATTGTATAGAGAGCTACAATGAACATTGATGTACAGGTGCTTCTTTCAGACTTGATTTCATCAGGGTATAAGCCTAAGAGTGGAATTGCTGGGTCGTAGGGTGCTTCTATTTTTAGTTTTTTAAGAAATCTCCAGACTGTCTTCCATAGAGGCTGTATCAGTCTACATTCCCACCAGCAATGCAGGAGTGTTCCCTTTTCTCCGCAGCCTCTCCAGCATTTATTGTCTGTCGATTTGTGGATGATGGCCATTCTGACAGGTGTGAGGTGATATCTCATTGTAGTTTTGATTTGCATTTCTCTAATTATAAGGGAAGTTGAGCATTGTTTCATGTGTGTTGGGGCCATCTGTATGTCCTCTTTGGAGAAGTGTCTGTTTAGGTCCTTTTCCCGTTTTTTGATTAGGTTGTTCATTTTTCCGGTGCTGAGTTGTCTGAGTTGCCAAGCATCTTTTGTGGCCTGTCAAGATGTCTGTGTGCCTTCCACAGACTTCTCTCGAGTCTCTCTGAAGGCTCACCAGGGCAGCACATGCCCTCCCGGTTGACAGTGGGACCCGTGACTTCACCCGTGGAGAGGTACAGTGTGACCTTGAACAGAGTCCTGATCACTCGGTGTGCACCAGCCCCTCTGGAGTGTGCCCCTCGAGAGGCGGGGTGTCTTACCTGAACTTCTGGGTTACTCTGCTTCTGCCCACTTTGAGCCATTGGCCACCAACGTCTTTTAAAAATTATTTATCACTGCACTACATCTTCACGGCTGCACTTGGGCTTTCTCTGAATTAAGGCAAGCGGGGGCTCCTCTCTAGTTGTGGTGCTTGGGCTTCCTGTTGTGGAGGCTGCTCTTGTGTGGAGTGCAGGCTCTAGGGCTTGCAGGCTTCAGTGGTTGTGGTGCACGGGCTTAGTTGCTCTTGGCATGTGGACTTTTCCCGAACCAGGGATCGAACCTGTGTCCCATGCATTGCCACGTGCATTCCCAACCACTAGACCACTAGGGAAGCTGGAGCCACCAAGATCTTTGAGATGAATCTAGATGGGGTCTTTGAGATCTGCTTTTAAATGGACTCACACCAACTTATCCCTTTTTCTGGGTTCTCAAAACTTGACAGATGTAGGGACAAGAGATGGACCGCTGCCTCATTTTCTCGCAGAATCTCTTTTCTCTCTGAGCTGCATTCGAGCACGAAGTCTGCTCATTTGAGGACATCTGTATCCTTTTGCAAAAAAGCCAATTGGAGATTCTGCTTCTTGGGTTGCCTCATGTCTGTTATATAAGCACTCGCTTGATAAATTTCTCCTTGAACTCGGTGCCAGGAAAAATTTCCCTTTCCAATCTGATTCCAGAGTTTTCTTTTTTCTTTTTTTTTTTTGTACCATGCAAAATACACGAGCCAGTGCATTTTCCCCCTTTCATCCAGGAAACCTAGAGATAAATCCAGCCATTGACTGTAGTAAACAACTCTTCCAAGGTGCCTTGAAGCACAGTGTTTTCTTTTACTCTGGCGTTTTCTTTGAGCTGTGTTTGGTTTTTTAAGTTTCTTAGTGTCTTTCAGGAAGAAGTGAGGTAGAAATGTCCCTTCAGTGAATCCACACATGCACACACGTGTACACGTCACAGCTATCTCCCTCCCCGCCCCTGCCCCTTCCTCAGCCTCACCACAGCCCTGGCCCTGGTCCAGGCTCCACGCCAGTCCCTGGGAGCACAAGGGTGACAGGGCTCTGCCTGTGAATTGGATGCAGTTGGTCTGTTGGGAAGATAAGCAGGTGGACAAAGAAGTGCATTCAAGGCAGCGCAGGGTCCATAGTGATACCAAGGAACAAAGAAAAGGCCTAATGCGTTCCGAAGGAGTGGCTTCAGATAAAGACACCAGGGTGTGGGCTTCCCCTGTAGCTTGGTGGTGGAGCGTTCAACCGCCGGTGCAGGAGACATGAGTTCGATCCCTGATCCAGGAGGATCCCACATGCTGCAGAGCAGCTAAGGCCTGTGAGCCACAACTATGGAGCCTGTGCTCTAGAGCCTCGGAGCCACAACTGTGGAGCCCATGTGCCGCAACTACTGAAACCTGTGTGCCCTGGAGCCTGAGTTCCACACCAAGAGAAGTCACCGCAACAAGAAGTCTGCTCACCTCCACTAGAGAGGAGCCCCGACTCCCTGCAACTAGAGAAGAGCCTGCAGCAGCAGTGAAAACCCAGAAGAGCCAAAATAAGAGAAAAGACCCCGGGGTGGGGCAAGGCTTCTGGGAGGAAGGGCATTTCCACTGGGTTGGGATGAAGACAAGGATTTCAAAGACCGAGGTGGAGAAGGAAGGACATTTCTGATGGGGTGGGGGAGTGGGGATAGTGGGGTGGTGGGGAGGAACAGTTTGAACAAAGACGGGTATAGGAAAAATAAATCGTCCCCCCACCCCCCAAAACATTTGGCAGAAGCATAAGGAATCTGATTTAGTTGGCAGGTAAGACCCTCGAAGGAGGTAGTGGAGGGAAAAGCTCATCTTCTTTTACAGTGATGTGTACTTTGCAATTGATAAACACAATCTGGCTTCAATAGATCCTTTCATTTTTTTTATTGTTTTAAAAGTTTCTCTCTGGAAATACAGGAAGAGGGGCTTGAAGGGCCAGGCTCTTGAGGCTTACCTTGGACTGAAGAATCAGAGTGTGTTTTTTTCTTTCTTTAAGGGGTGGGTGGGGGTGTTGATGAGGAGGAAAAGGAGGAGCCCGCGAGTGTAATTTAAAGCTCTGGTTCCCTTAACAACACGGGCAGATGGGTGAGTTTCCCCACTGCGTGGTTCTTGCTTCCTTTTCTGCTGCTGAAGAGGAACAATGAGGGAGTGAGGGATCGGCACTGATGTTTATCTTTCCAGCTCTGCTATTTCAAATGCTGGAATCCCCCAGGGCTGGGAAGAGTGGGTGTGGTCACTTCCCACCATTACCGAAGGCGGGGGAGATGCGGCCACTTGGGTGGGGAAGAGGGGTGTGATTTCCTCCCAGAGAGGAAATTTATCTCCCTGACAGGAGGCTGCAGGGACTCATCAAGGACTTATCGCCAGAAGCAGATGACTGAAGGGGAGCCCTGCCCAGCTCTTTACCCCAGAGGGCACGAGTTAGCCTGAGGAGAGAGGGTGCCGGTCCCAGCTGAGGCCCAGTGACGGAGACCTTTGCTTTCACTGGGGTGTTCAGGAGGAATTCCTCCTGCCGGACTCTTCCAGGACCCTCAACAGGGTCCCAACGGCCCCTCTCAGGCCCCTCGAGGACATTGGAACTGGCGAAACCAAAGCCACACTTCTGAAATTGAGAGAAAAGGGGAATTCTGGTCCTTTCTTCCCATAGAACCAGAATTCTGGATCGTCCCAGGCCTTAAAAACCACGCCCTGGAAATTGTGAAAGTGTTAGTTGCTCAGTCGTGCCCGACTCTCTGTAACCCCATGGACTGTAGCCCACCAGTTTCTGATGGGGTGGGGAGTGGGGATAGTGGGGTGGTGGGGAGGAACAGTTTGAACAAAGACGGGTATAGGAAAAATAAATCGTCCCCCCACCCCCCAAAACATTTGGCAGAAGCATAAGGAATCTGATTTAGTTGGCAGGTAAGACCCTCGAAGGAGGTAGTGGAGGGAAAAGCTCATCTTCTTTTACAGTGATGTGTACTTTGCAATTGATAAACACAATCTGGCTTCAATAGATCCTTTCATTTTTTTTATTGTTTTAAAAGTTTCTCTCTGGAAATACAGGAAGAGGGGCTTGAAGGGCCAGGCTCTTGAGGCTTACCTTGGACTGAAGAATCAGAGTGTGTTTTTTTCTTTCTTTAAGGGGTGGGTGGGGGTGTTGATGAGGAGGAAAAGGAGGAGCCCGCGAGTGTAATTTAAAGCTCTGGTTCCCTTAACAACACGGGCAGATGGGTGAGTTTCCCCACTGCGTGGTTCTTGCTTCCTTTTCTGCTGCTGAAGAGGAACAATGAGGGAGTGAGGGATCGGCACTGATGTTTATCTTTCCAGCTCTGCTATTTCAAATGCTGGAATCCCCCAGGGCTGGGAAGAGTGGGTGTGGTCACTTCCCACCATTACCGAAGGCGGGGGAGATGCGGCCACTTGGGTGGGGAAGAGGGGTGTGATTTCCTCCCAGAGGGGAAATTTATCTCCTGACAGGAGGCTGCAGGGACTCATCAAGGACTTATCGCCAGAAGCAGATGACTGAAGGGGAGCCCTGCCCAGCTCTTTACCCCAGAGGGCACGAGTTAGCCTGAGGAGAGAGGGTGCCGGTCCCAGCTGAGGCCCAGTGACGGAGACCTTTGCTTTCACTGGGGTGTTCAGGAGGAATTCCTCCTGCCGGACTCTTCCAGGACCCTCAACAGGGTCCCAACGGCCCCTCTCAGGCCCCTCGAGGACATTGGAACTGGCGAAACCAAAGCCACACTTCTGAAATTGAGAGAAAAGGGGAATTCTGGTCCTTTCTTCCCATAGAACCAGAATTCTGGATCGTCCCAGGCCTTAAAAACCACGCCCTGGAAATTGTGAAAGTGTTAGTTGCTCAGTCGTGCCCGACTCTCTGTAACCCCATGGACTGTAGCCCACCAGACTCCTCTGTCCATGGGATTTTCCAGGCAAGAAAGCACACTGGAGTGGGTTGCCATGTTATTCTCCAGGGGATCTTCCTGAACCAGGGATCAAACCCAGCTTTCCCGCACTGTGGGCAGACTCTCTACACCCTGCGCCACCAGGGAAGGCCTGGAGATTCTGAAAGCTCCGCAGACAGCCTGATCTGCACGTGAGGTGAAGCATCCGCTCTGCACGCTTGGAACATTTCAGTGAGAAGGAAATCCCATTCCCCCCAGCCCTTAACAAAGAAAACCAAAGGCTGGAGGGGCTAAATGAATCTATGAATGTTAAGTCAAGTGTATTAATGATATCATTTCAAAAATTCTTATTTTTTAAATTAATTTTTTGGCTGTTTCAGGTCTTAGTTGCAGCACACTGGATCATTAGTCGGAACATGTGGGACCCACTCCCCTGTCGACTTAAAAAAATTCAGGGGCTTCCCTGGTGGTCCAGTGGGTAAGGACACCGCCTTGCAGTGCAAGGGGTGCCGGTTTGATCCCTGGCTTTGGAAGATCCCACGTGCTGCAGAGCGGCTGGACCCATGTGTCCAATTACCGAGCCGGGGCTCTGGAGCGCATGCGCCCAGAGCCGGTGCTCTGCGACAACAGAGGCCACGGCGATGGGAGGCCCACACGGGCCAAAGAACAAAGACAGATGAAAATGGACAAATGAAATACCAATAGAAGTGGCCCGCCCGCCCCCCTCCCTCCCCAACCCACACCACCCACCCCACCCCGCAAAAAAAAAAAAAAAAAAATTCAGTGTGAGGGGTGTGAGTTAAGTTTTATTTGGGGCAAAATGAGGCCTATATCCCAGGAGACAGCACCTCAGGAAGCTCTGAGAAGCTGCTCCAAAGAGGTTGGGGGTGGGGGGAGGTCAGTATAGATGTGGGTTTATGAAGGGGGAGTACATGCCCTCTGCTATGCTAAGTTGTTGCTTCAGTTGTGTCTGACTCCGGGCCACCCCATGGACTGTAGCCCACCAGGCTCCTCTGTCCATGGGATCTCCCAGGCAAGAATACTGCCTGTCCAGTATTTTACAGCCTGCCCTGACCAAAGAAGCAGGTAGTACAGGGACAGAGACCGAGGGGCCTCTTGTGCCGAATGTTTGCCTTTAGTTGTTGAATGCTGGTAGCAGAGGACCTTTGGGTGGCCTGGGGGCTCAGTATGGGGAAGCCACGGCAGCAGAGGGACAGGAAGGCAGTTTGGGGTTAGCAGCTGTTTGCCCCTCAGAATGGAAGCCGGTGGGTGTGAAAACTGGAGTAGTGATGTCAGTGCACGCCTATCCCTGAGAGGCAAGGCTGACGCCCTCGCTCTGTCCCTCTAGGTTCTCCATCAGCACCGCCACCTGCTCAGGGTCCTCCGGCGGGCAGCGCTGCTTGAGTGCCAGTGACCTCCTCCACAGCTCAGAGTAAGGACAGACAGTGACTGGGTGGCCCCGGGAGCCTGATGTGTGCCTGACCTGACCACATCACACTGCAGGCTGTACCTCTGCTCTCTTCCATGGTAAAAGGTATCGCTCCGAGGGTATTTGGGGGATGGCAACTACCATTTGGATTTTTTTTTAGTCTTTTTTTTTTTGGCTGCCCTGGGCCTTCATTGCTACGCGTGGCTTTTCTGCAGTTGTGGTGAGCCGGGCTGCTCTCTGGTAGCAGTGCACGGGCTGCTCATGGCGGCGGCTTCTCTCGTCGAGCACGGGCTCTAGAGCACGAGGATTTCAGTCGTTGCAGAGCTCAGGCTTACTTGCTCCGTGGCATGTGAAATCTTCCCAGAGCAAGGATCGAGCTGTGTCCCCTGCATGGGTAGGTGGATTCTTAACCACTCGGACCACCAGAGAAGTCCTATGATCTGGATGTTGAACAGAGACGGGCATTTAATCATTGCTGAGTCTCGTCCTCCCTCAGACTGGGCCAGAGACTGGCTGTGTCACACACACACAGCACGCGGGAGGAGAACGGCAGTGCTCGAGGTCAGATTTATTTGGCAAAAGAAACCCTCACCCAGAGACCTGCTGCTCAGTCGCTTAGGCGTGTCCAACTCTGTGACCCCACGGACTGTAGCCAACTCCCAAAATGGCCCCCCTGACTAGCCCACCAGGCTCCTCTGTCCATGGGATCTCCCAGGCAAGAATACTGCCTGTCCAGTATTTTACAGCCTGCCCTGACCAAAGAAGCAGGTAGTACAGGGACAGAGACCGAGGGGCCTCTTGTGCCGAATGTTTGCCTTTAGTTGTTGAATGCTGGTAGCAGAGGACCTTTGGGTGGCCTGGGGGCTCAGTATGGGGAAGCCACGGCAGCAGAGGGACAGGAAGGCAGTTTGGGGTTAGCAGCTGTTTGCCCCTCAGAATGGAAGCCGGTGGGTGTGAAAACTGGAGTAGTGATGTCAGTGCACGCCTATCCCTGAGAGGCAAGGCTGACGCCCTCGCTCTGTCCTCTAGGTTCTCCATCAGCACCGCCACCTGCTCAGGGTCCTCCGGCGGGCAGCGCTGCTTGAGTGCCAGTGACCTCCTCCACAGCTCAGAGTAAGGACAGACAGTGACTGGGTGGCCCCGGGAGCCTGATGTGTGCCTGACCTGACCACATC
The DNA here is from genome assembly GCA_022376925.1 of Tragulus kanchil. Classification (NCBI taxonomy): domain Eukaryota; kingdom Metazoa; phylum Chordata; class Mammalia; order Artiodactyla; family Tragulidae; genus Tragulus; species Tragulus kanchil. The sequence continues at coordinate 120,357,549 of JAIOJX010000024.1, read as the reverse complement.
ACACTGCAGGCTGTACCTCTGCTCTCTTCCATGGTAAAAGGTATCGCTCCGAGGGTATTTGGGGGATGGCAACTACCATTTGGATTTTTTTTTAGTCTTTTTTTTTTTGGCTGCCCTGGGCCTTCATTGCTACGCGTGGCTTTTCTGCAGTTGTGGTGAGCCGGGCTGCTCTCTGGTAGCAGTGCACGGGCTGCTCATGGCGGCGGCTTCTCTCGTCGAGCACGGGCTCTAGAGCACGAGGATTTCAGTCGTTGCAGAGCTCAGGCTTACTTGCTCCGTGGCATGTGAAATCTTCCCAGAGCAAGGATCGAGCTGTGTCCCCTGCATGGGTAGGTGGATTCTTAACCACTCGGACCACCAGAGAAGTCCTATGATCTGGATGTTGAACAGAGACGGGCATTTAATCATTGCTGAGTCTCGTCCTCCCCTCAGACTGGGCCAGAGACTGGCTGTGTCACACCACACACAGCACGCGGGGAGGAGAACGGCAGTGCTCGAGGTCAGATTTATTTGGCAAAAAGAAACCCTTACCCAGAGACCTGCTGCTCAGTCGCTTAGGCGTGTCCAACTCTGTGACCCCACGGACTGTAGCACACCAGGCCCTCTGTCCGCGGGGTCCTCCAGGCAAGAATACTGGAATGGGTGGGCTGCCATTCTATAAACCCAGTATGGAATCGGCTGCCAGAAATCCTGTAGACATTTGGGCTACTTCTGGAGAGCGCAGGCTGCTGTCATTGGCAGGCGAGCCCAAAGGGATGCTAGCTTAGCTTGCAGACACCCCAAGACCCAGCGCTGATAAGCTAGGACAGGTGATTGGGCAGGGACTACTGTTGGTGTTGGGTTTTTAACTGGGGATTAATTTTGTTCGTGCTGTTCAGTGGCTAAGTCATGTCTGACTCTTTGCGACCCCAGGGACGGGAGCACACCAGGCTTCCCTGCCCTTCACCACCTCCCAGAGTTTGCTCAAACTCCTGTCCATTGAGTCAGTGATGCCATCCAACCATCTCATCCTCTGTCACCCTCTTCTTCTCCTGCCCTTAATTAACTGAGAGGGGAAGAATTGGGATCTTTGGGATTGAGGAAGAACTGTAGGCATCGGCATCTTAAGGGTTGAGAATAAAGAAGGGATCCTGGGAGTTTGTTAGAGGGGTCCTCAGGGAGGCCCTGGCTGAAGGACCGAGCACTGCAGCTCCCCGTGTGAGTAACTTCTCTTCTGAGACTATGTTCATAAGTCCAACAAAGTCAGCCAAGGTGCCCAGCTAACACAGCTATGGAGTGCTGCACTGTCGTGGGTTCATGGTACTTTTCACACAAATGGCTCATATGAAACAAACACAAAAAGATAAAGAAGACACTTTTAGCCTTACAGGGTGGTACCTGGGAAAGTACAGGAGTACAGTACAGCAGCGGGCACCCAGGGGCTGGCATCCAGTGAGCAGGCAAGAGGAGCCACTGCTGGAGGAGGGAGGGGGGGTGGGAGCGGGTGGAGCTGGAGGGTCGTCAGCAACAGGAGACGGGGGGCGTCGCACGCGGGACGCTGACGGCACAGCGTCTGGTTCCTCGCCGGATTCCGTTCTGTCTCCCTCTTGAAAAAACGCCCCAGTGATGTCTGCGTAGCAGCTCTTTGCTTCCTGTCGTCGATGACGCGGTAGCACTAGGCTGCGTTCCAAACGGCTGCTTCCGCCTTCACGTACTGTTCCGTGTTGGGGTCCTGTGCCTCAAAACCAGCAGTGCTCCTCACATGAAGAAAATTCTGCCGCTGCCTGCTTCGTGAATCCCTTCCGTTCTTCAGTTACTTCTTCCTCTCGTCTCTCTTCTTCCTCACTCTGGGCCTCCACTTCCTCTAGATCCTCAGTAGTGAGCTGCTTGTGCACAGCAAGGAGGTGAGTGACGTTGTCCCCTGAGAGATCTAGCTCGAGATGAAGACGCGGCCCTGCTGTGCTCTACCCAGTCCTGTGCCTGAAGGACGCCCGAGCGCCGCCCCTTGTCGAGAATGCACCCACGTGACCGTGCAGGGCAGACGTGTGAGCTAACTCACGTGACTGGCCATGCAAACACATGTTCGCATCTTTAACAGTTCATACCTTGAAGGCTTGTATGTACCGTGTCTCGGCTTGTGGCAGAACTGTTAGCTGGAGGGAGGGAGGACAGAGGAAGCAGGTCAGGAGGATGGTGATGATGATGATGGTTATGACAGTGATTGATGGCTATAACATTTATCGAGGACCTAGTGTGAGCCTGATACTATTCAGATTCATTAACTCACTTACTGGTTGAAATGAGTGAACAGAGCCGGTGGAGTGTTATCCCCATTTTACGGATGAGAAGATAGAGGCACAGGGCGGGGCACAAGCCTGCTCACAGTCACCGACTGAATACGTGACGGAATTGGTTGTCAAGCCCTTTTCCCCTGGGGAAGCATGGACAAGCTGACTCTTCATCAAGTACTGATACTCGGGAATTTTTCTGCAAAGCAGAGGAAATAGCAGTAGAATTCAGCAGGAAGAAACAGGGGCTGGCTCAACCAGACGCTGCCAGGGCGCATTGAGCAACGGGAGCTTTTAGCCAACTTCCTCTCAAGTCTTCATTCACTCAAGAATGCAGTGCATCTGGGTGGCCAGAAAGCCGTGACGGGGGGCATGGGACAGCGGACGTGGCTTCAAGGACTTTCATCTAGTCTTGCTGACGGCAGAACAGAGGCAGGCTGGAGTGCTGGCGGCTACTTTCTTCCTTTTATTTTTATTTTTACTTTTAAAAATTTTTGACTGCGCTGGGTCTTCACTGCTACACGCTGTCTTTCTCTTGTTGTGGTGTGTGGGCTTCTCATTGCAGTGGCTTCTCTTGTTTCAGAGCATGGGCTCCAGAGCCTGGGCTTCATTGGGCTTCCCAGGTGGACTGAGTGGTAAAGAACCCAATTGCCAGCGCAGGAGATAGACGTAAGAGTTGAGGGTTCGATCCCTGGGTTGGGAGGATCCCCTGGAGGAGGGCTCGGCAAGCCACTCCAGTATTCTTACCTGGAGAATCCCATGGACAGAGGAGCCTGGTGGACTAGGGTTCACAGGGGGACAAGGAGTTGAACATGACTGAAACGACTTGGCATGCATGCATGCATGTGGGATCTTTCCAGACCTGGGATCGAACGCATGCCCCCTGCATTGGCAGGTGGCTTCTTAACCACTGGACCACCAGGGAAGTTCAGCAGCCGCTTGCAAGACAGGGCATTCAGAACCCCTTGGTGGAGGAGGTAGGACGGAAACGAAGTTCAAGGTCACTCGTCGTGAGGTAGATTCATGTTTTGCTACCAGTGTGGCAGTGATGGACATGGGATGGCAGACTAAAGGCTCTCAGCACTACGGTCTTTGGAGAAGGCAACTCATGCCTTTTAGGAAAGAGTTACAGATTGTGGGCTCTTGCCGGCTAGAGTCCTATCCCCGTAGGTCCGGCTCTGCCCAGCTGCTCCAGATTCCTCCCACAGGGCAGCGACCCTGGAAGCCCCGAGCCCTTCCCGCTGGGACTGGCAAAACTGTGGGCATTGACCCAAGAACAGAAAAAACTGGAGACACGTGCCAGGCTGAGCTGGACCACCTCATTCTGCAGGAAGTCATTGGTTTGTTCCCCGAGACAAACTTACAGGGGAGGTGCGTGTTGGCGAATCTGGAATCCCTGGACAGCTTGCGAGAGGGAGAGAACCAGCGGCAGGTGTGTATGGGCTTGGTACGGGGGCATGGGACAGCGGACGTGGCTTCAAGGACTTTCATCTAGTCTTGCTGACGGCAGAACAGAGGCAGGCTGGAGTGCTGGCGGCTACTTTCTTCCTTTTATTTTTATTTTTACTTTTAAAAATTTTTGACTGCGCTGGGTCTTCACTGCTACACGCTGTCTTTCTCTTGTTGTGGTGTGTGGGCTTCTCATTGCAGTGGCTTCTCTTGTTTCAGAGCATGGGCTCCAGAGCCTGGGCTTCATTGGGCTTCCCAGGTGGACTGAGTGGTAAAGAACCCAATTGCCAGCGCAGGAGATAGACGTAAGAGTTGAGGGTTCGATCCCTGGGTTGGGAGGATCCCCTGGAGGAGGGCTCGGCAAGCCACTCCAGTATTCTTACCTGGAGAATCCCATGGACAGAGGAGCCTGGTGGACTAGGGTTCACAGGGGGACAAGGAGTTGAACATGACTGAAACGACTTGGCATGCATGCATGCATGTGGGATCTTTCCAGACCTGGGATCGACGCATGCCCCTGCATTGGCAGGTGGCTTCTTAACCACTGGACCACCAGGGAAGTTCAGCAGCCGCTTGCAAGACAGGGCATTCAGAACCCCTTGGTGGAGGAGGTAGGACGGAAACGGTTCAAGGTCACTCGTCGTGAGGTAGATTCATGTTTTGCTACCAGTGTGGCAGTGATGGACATGGGATGGCAGACTAAAGGCTCTCAGCACTACGGTCTTTGGAGAAGGCAACTCATGCCTTTTAGGAAAGAGTTACAGATTGTGGGCTCTTGCCGGCTAGAGTCCTATCCCCGTAGGTCCGGCTCTGCCCAGCTGCTCCAGATTCCTCCCACAGGGCAGCGACCCTGGAAGCCCCGAGCCCTTCCCGCTGGGACTGGCAAAACTGTGGGCATTGACCCAAGAACAGAAAAAACTGGAGACACGTGCCAGGCTGAGCTGGACCACCTCATTCTGCAGGAAGTCATTGGTTTGTTCCCCGAGACAAACTTACAGGGGAGGTGCGTGTTGGCGAATCTGGAATCCCTGGACAGCTTGCGAGAGGGAGAGAACCAGCGGCAGGTGTGTATGGGCTTGGTGGGAGCAGCGGAGCACGCTCCTCCAGGGATCCTGGGCGTCCTGGGCTGCGGAGCTGGGTTCAGCCCTGCTGCCAGCTCCGCTTGCAGTGCCAGCTAGGGTGGGAGGTCGGAGAGGAGCTGAGGACAATGGGAACCGGGTCCCTCTGTGCCCTGGGAGCGGGATGCGGAACCAGGGTGAGGTGGCCGCAGTTGGAGCTGAGGAGAGAGTCTCGAGGGATGGAAGGAGACACCCACAGGGATCCTGGGGGCTCCAGGGAAGGTGCTTCCTCTCACAGGTGGGCCTTACCCTGTGCCACAATAATGCGGTCCCCATGAGGTACAAGGGCACATTTCTGACTGTCTATGGAATGTTCTAGATTATTACTTTTGGAACTCACGCACTGAGAAGCCATGTAAAAGGATTCTTTCCAAATGCTCTAGATCAAAGTCTTATACATTCCCAATCTGAAAGTTGGGAACAGTTAAATCAGTTCTGTCTTATAAAAATACCCTCCCACCCCTGCATCACGACTAGTGACAAGTCAATGTTTTTTTTTTTAATTACTATTTATTTATAAATTTTTTTTTTTTTTGGCCACACAGTGCGGCATGTGGGATCTTAGTTCCTTGACCAGGGATTGAACCAGTGCCTCCTGCCCAGGGAGTGTGGAGTCTTAGCCACTGGACCACCACTGGACCCCCCAGTAAACTTGTTTTTTGGCTTCAAAAAATCCTAGATGCAAACAAAAACAAACAGCAGTCATTCGATTTGGACCCTCCCTAAATTCTTCTCTTCCACGCCGAGAATGTGGCGGCCTCCAGAGGGGCTCCCGGCCTCGCTGGCAGCTCATTTCAGGGCCACAGAGGCTTCTGTATGTGACACATAGTGGGCATTTCGTCCATGGTTATCACCTGAACGTGGGTCTTTATGGAAAACAGGCATTTTCCAGGGGAAAAAACTCTGGGCCTTTTTGAGGGCTGCATCGGTGCCTGCATGCCTAGTCGCTCAGTCGCGTCTGACTCTTTGTGACCCCATGGACCGTCGTCCGCCAGGCTCCTCTGTCCACGGGATTTCCCAGGCAAGAATACTGGAGCGGGGTGCCGTTTTCTTCTCCAGGAAAGCTTCCCCACCCAGGGGTCAAACCCACGTCCTGTGTCTCCTGTATTGCACCCGCTGAGCCACGGGGGAAGCCCCTCTGCACTGGTAGCGAAGGGCATGTCTGCGGGTTTGAGAGTGACTTCTCTTGGGAAGCCGACACGTGGGGTGAGTGGGGTCCCAGGAGCTCGGGTGGGGCTCTGTTCGGGCGTGGTCACCCCGGGGGCCTGTAACCGCCCTCTGTGGGGATGCTCAGGAGGGAGACCAGCTCCTGCGATGAGATGCGTCCTGACTTCGGTTCACGAGGCTGGGGGCTGACCGTGGAGGCAGCGGCCAGTCCCCACCTAGGGCTCAGCGTGGTTTTCAGACTGGACTGAGTCACCATCTCTCCGCCTGCTTAGCCTGTCCCGGGGCACCCTGGTCACAGGAACGGAGACAGGCCTCCATCCACCAGACGAGCACCGGCGACCTTCTGCCCGCAGCCTCGGGCGGAAGGCACGTGCCTTGGCTCGTGGGCGTGGGTCGCAGGCCCGCCGCGAGCCTGCGAAGACACCACGGGTCCTCAGGAGGCGGGAGGGCAGCCGAGCTAAGCACGGGCGCTCCAGAAGCCAGCTGGCAGGGTGAAGGAGGAGCCGGAGAGGGCTGGCGGCCGCCCCTGTATTCAGAGCAGGCTCCAGGGAGGGGAGGAGGGACACGGTCCGCCGGGGAAGCAGGCCTGCCTGACGCCCAGGCATCCAGCCGCGTGGCTCCCGGAGGACCTGGGTGGACAGCCATTCAGGCGGTGGCCGCCGGGAGGTGGCCAAGTCCGGGTGCAACTGGTCTGTGTTGGGGGGCGCTGGGGGTGAGGCAGGGTGTTTTCAGGGAATGACGTGGGCGACTGTGTCTGAGGGTGGGTGTTCTTGTGCCAGGCTGGACCATTTTAAAATTTAACTTGTTAGTTTTAATTGGAGGATAATTGCTTTCCAATGCTGTGTTCACAATATTCTGCCATCCGTCAGCATGAATCAGCCATAGGTATACGTTTGTCCCCTCCCTCAGGAGCCTCCCTCCACGGCCCACCCTGGCCCAGCCCTCTGGGTCGTCACAGAGCCCCAGGTCTGAGCTCCCTGCGCCCACAGCGAATTCCCACTGGCTGTCTGTGTACATACGGTAATGGTAGGTTTCCATGGTTCTCTCTCAGTTCATCCCACCCTCTCCTCTGCTGTGTCCGTAGGTCTGTTCTCTGTGTCTGCATCACCATTGCTGCCCTGCAGATATCTGTGTCAGTGCCATCTTTCTAGATGCCACATGCGTGTGTTAACATATGATATTTGTTTTCCTCTTTCTTACTTCACTCTGCATAATAGACTCTAGGTTCACTCACCTCATTAGAACTGACTCCAATGCATTCCTTTTTATGGCTGAGTAATATTCCATCATATATATATATATATATATATATATATATATATATCCATTCATCTTTCATTCTTTATCCATTCATCTTACAATGGACATGTAGTTTGCTCACATGGACCATTTTTAAAGTCTATATTGAATTTGTTACAATATTGCTTCTGTTTTATGTTTTGGTTTCTTGGCTGCAAGGCATCTGGGATCTTAGCTCTCTGACCAGGGGTTAAACCCTCACCTTCTGCATTGAAAGGTGAAGTCTCAGCCTCTGAATCGCCAGGGAAGTCCCAAACAACATGTTCTTGTGAGCACCTATGGATGAGGCTAAGTGCGAAGGGCTAAGGATGCACCCGTGAAACACAAAGTCCCTGTGCTCATGGAGTTTATACTGGTTCAGATTGCTCATTGCCAATCAAAACTGTTACTCAGGGCTTCCCTGGTGGTCCAGTGGGTAAGGACACCGCCTTGCAGTGCAAGGGGCGCCGGTTTGATCCCTGGCCTGGGAAGATCCCACGTGCCGTGGAGTGGCTGGACCCGTGTGTCCAATTACCGAGCCAGGGCTCTGGAGCGCATGCGCCTGGAGCCTGTGCTCTGCGACAACAGAGGCCACCATGATGGGAGGCCCACACGGGCCAAAGAACAAAGATGGATGAAAATGGACAAATGAAAGACCAATAGAAGTGGCCCGCCTGCTCCCCTCCCTTTTAAAAAAAAAAATATAACTGTTACTCACATCAATTTGCAGAGAAAATACAAAGTGCATTGAGAGCCAGGGGAGAGGCAACCGGCTGTGTCCAGTCTGGGAATGTTGAGGGAGATGACCTTTGGAAGGGTCTGGATGAATGAGTAGAAACGGCTTGGGGAAGAAGCGGCTTGAGTAAGGACATTCAGATAGAGGAAACATCCAGCGCGATAAAAGCATCCTGCTGGGAAACCCCAGCTCTTTTAATATTCTTAAAACCCAATGTAAAACAGTTTCATTTACAGGAGAGGAAGATGAGACTATTACAAGCAGTCTGTGATTTAACAGGCTTTGGACATGTAGCTGGCTCTTGACCTCCATGTTTATCGCTTCTAGGTAGATGCATTGTAATGTCTAGAAGCCCAGCTCACCAAGTCCCTTTGGGAACAGAGACCCACTTGTAAATTGCCTTCTCTTGTCTGAGTCCGTAGGCAGTACGGTCTCCTCCTTACGGACAAAGAGCTGTACCCGGGAGCGGCCACAAGAGGGCGCAGCTGCCCAATTATGGAACCAAGCTGACTTCCAGAGAAAGGCCCGCCAAGACCTTGTCCTCACAAGCTCCTTGGTTGACCGATGACCAATGAGCATGAGAAATGGTCCTAAGTGATTATATAAAAGCTGCAGCCATCTGCTCAGCAAGGGGCTTGGCACTCTGTGAGCAGGGAGAAGCTTCTCTTCTTGATTCTAACTTCTCGAACCAGCAAGACATTCTGTCACTTATCCTGCCTTGGGGACACAGCTCAGAGCTTTTGTTAAGGTGTGGGATACCACCGGGCCAGAAGGTCTTCAGAAGATTTTGCTTTGTTTTAATTGCAAAAAATTTCATGCTCATTATGGGGAAAATGCATTCTCATATGGAAAGCCTGATGTTCCCTCCGTATCAGCTGTGTATAAGTGGGTTAAATATGTATGTAGAGGATTTATGTATCGATTGTGTAGGCTGTGCTCTGCGACAACAGAGGCCACCATGATGGGAGGCCCACACGGGCCAAAGAACAAAGATGGATGAAAATGGACAAATGAAAGACCAATAGAAGTGGCCCGCCTGCTCCCCTCCCTTTTAAAAAAAAAAATATAACTGTTACTCACATCAATTTGCAGAGAAAATACAAAGTGCATTGAGAGCCAGGGGAGAGGCAACCGGCTGTGTCCAGTCTGGGAATGTTGAGGGAGATGACCTTTGGAAGGGTCTGGATGAATGAGTAGAAACGGTTTGGGGGAAGAAGCGGCTTGAGTAAGGACATTCAGATAGAGGAAACATCCAGCGCGATAAAAGCATCCTGCTGGGAAACCCCAGCTCTTTTAATATTCTTAAAACCCAATGTAAAACAGTTTCATTTACAGGAGAGGAAGATGAGACTATTACAAGCAGTCTGTGATTTAACAGGCTTTGGACATGTAGCTGGCTCTTGACCTCCATGTTTATCGCTTCTAGGTAGATGCATTGTAATGTCTAGAAGCCCAGCTCACCAAGTCCCTTTGGGAACAGAGACCCACTTGTAAATTGCCTTCTCTTGTCTGAGTCCGTAGGCAGTACGGTCTCCTCCTTACGGACAAAGAGCTGTACCCGGGAGCGGCCACAAGAGGGCGCAGCTGCCCAATTATGGAACCAAGCTGACTTCCAGAGAAAGGCCCGCCAAGACCTTGTCCTCACAAGCTCCTTGGTTGACCGATGACCAATGAGCATGAGAAATGGTCCTAAGTGATTATATAAAAGCTGCAGCCATCTGCTCAGCAAGGGGCTTGGCACTCTGTGAGCAGGGAGAAGCTTCTCTTCTTGATTCTAACTTCTCGAACCAGCAAGACATTCTGTCACTTATCCTGCCTTGGGGACACAGCTCAGAGCTTTTGTTAAGGTGTGGGATACCACCGGGCCAGAAGGTCTTCAGAAGATTTTGCTTTGTTTTAATTGCAAAAAATTTCATGCTCATTATGGGGAAAATGCATTCTCATATGGAAAGCCTGATGTTCCCTCCGTATCAGCTGTGTATAAGTGGGTTAAATATGTATGTAGAGGATTTATGTATCGATTGTGTAGGCTGTAGATGTGTATGATTATATATGATGAGCTTCCCAGAGGGTGCTGTGGTAAACAATCTACCTGCAAAGGCAGGAGACGCAAGAGGCGCAGGTTCAATCCTTGGGTCGGGAAGATCCCCTGGAGGAGGGCACAGCAAACTCCTCCAGTATTCTTGCCTGAAAAATCCCATGGACAGAGGAGCCTGGTGGGCTAAAGTTCATAAGGTCGCAAAGAGTCAGACATGACTGAAGTGACTTAGCACGCACACAGGCATGATTATATATATGTGTGTATTACTATATATTGTATTATATATAGCATGCATGCATATGTTACATGTAAATGTACAAATAGATCATCACAAATGTTTGTAAATTATATCATTTTCCCTATGAATATACATTTTAAAATGTCCATTTAAAAACACACATTCTAGGGAATTCCTCTGGCAGTCCAGTGGTTAAGACTCCATGCTTCAATGCAGGGGACACAGGTCCAGTCCCTGGCTGGAGAGCTGGGATCCTGGGTGCCTTGTAGGACTGTGGTGTGGGTCATTTCTCTCCCTATTTCTTGGAGGGCATGAGAGCTGTTTGGTTCAGGGAGTGCTGAATTTGGAGTCGGCGGGTCCAGGCCCGGGCTCTGGCTCTGTGCTTTGAGGGCAGTTCAGGCCACCCTGCTGGCCCACAGAGTTCACCCGAAGAGGAGACAGAATGCTACCTTCATAGGTAATTAGCTCCCTATGTGGATCTTTTCTAGCACACAGGTCCCTAATATTAAGAGTGCCACTATTGCTGTCTACATTGGGATGACATACAGAAAACACGTTTCATCTCCCCGCCTCTTCCCTGGAACCTTGGAGCCTAACAGAAGAACTTAGTAGAGATCCTGGAATCACTAGCTCTTGGACCTTCCCAGCTTCTCTTCCCCTGGCTGGCTCCATTAAGTAAATGAAATATCCCTTGAACTTCAAACTAGTGAATCTTGCAAACAATTCCTTGATCAAACCGCTCCTAATGCCGATGTTTCCGATTCGATGAGCAGCACTGTCTAGCAAGTGCTCATGTGTCCTGCACACTGGGTCAAGGGCATTCCATGCCAGCTCCCCTGTATGTCTCTCAACAACCGTGGGATGCAGGCATAATTATTTCCTCATTTTACAGATGGAAAAACTGAGTCACAGAGCAGCCAGGACTTTGCCCAAGGGTCACATGGCGCACTAGTGCTGGGGATTTGCACAGGGATGTTTGGCTCCAGAGCTTGTCTTTTAAATTACAGAGCATAGAGTTAGTTGCAACCTCCTGTACTGCTCATTCAAATGAAAGGATGTGTGCAAGGGGGTGACACTTGGGGATGCTGTAAGAATCCAGCACGGGGGCTTATTTTTCTCTGGTTTCTCTCCTTTCTTTCTTCCTCCTCTCTTCCTGCCTTTTTGTGGTGGCTTTTAGTTCTGGCCTGATGCTAACTTGGGTATTTCCCGTAACCTATCTGGGCTTCCATTTCCTCATTTGAGAATCGAAGGCACAGTCAGTCTTTTCCCGTCAGATTAAAGGAACTGGAAACGCTGACGTTTGAGGGGAAGTGTGTTTCGGCACTGAAACCCTCCGGAGGTTCCTGGAACTGGTTCGTTTCTCCTCTGTGTCCTCGTGCACTGTAAGTGTTCGCGTGGAGGCTTTGTTTTCAGAGCCCTTTGTAATTACCAGCTTCCATATTCCAAAAGAACAGGAGACATGCACCCAGACAGATCTACCCTTGTTGCATTCGGAATCATGCCCTTGGTGTGTAAAATGGTTCTCTGTATCTTTTTGGAGCGAGAGAGGCCAGAACTTTCTTTTCTTTGTTTTAAAAAATTTTTATTTTATATCGGAGTATAGCAGACTCACGATGTTGTGATAGTTTCAGGTGCACAACAAAGGGACTCGGCCCTACATATACACGTGTCCGTTCTCCCCCAAACTCCCCTCCCTTCCAAGCTGGCACATAACATTGAGCAGAGTTCCCTGTGCCGTACAGCAGGTCCTTGTTGTTGTCCAGTCGCTCAGTTGTGTCTGACTCTTTGTGACTCCACGGACTGCCGCACGCCAGGCTTTCCTGTCCTTCACTGTCTCCCGGAGTTTGCTCAAGTTCATGTCCATCGAGTCGGTGATGGCATCCAACCATCTCGTCCTCTGCCACCCCCTTCTCCTTTTGCCTTCAATCCTTTCCAGTATCAGGGTCTTTTCCAATAAGTCGGCTCTTTGCATCAGGTGGCCAGAGTATTGGAGCTTCAGCTTCAGCATCCATCCTTCCAATGAATAGTCAGGGTTGATTTCCTTTAGGATTGGCTGGTTTGATCTCCTTGCTGTCCAAGAGACTCTCAAGAGTCTTCTCCAGCACCACAACTCAAAAGCATCAGTTCTTGGACACTCAGCCTTCTTTATGGTTCAATTCTCACATCTGTGTGTGACTACCGGAAAAACCATAGCTTTGACTGTACGGGCCTTTGCTGGCAAAGTGATGCCTCTGCTTTTTTGCTCTAGATTTGTCATGGCTTTCTTTCCAAGGAGCAAGTGTCTTTTAATTTTACAGCTGCAGTGATTTTGGAGCCCCAAATGATGATGGAGATAAATCAGGACTTTGTTGTCAAAAAAGTCTGCCTATTTGTCAAAGTATTAGTCACTCAGTCGTTTCCGACTCTTTGCAACCCTATGGACTGTGGCCCACCAAGCTCCTCTGTCCATGGGATTTTCCAGGCAAACTGGAGTGGGCTGCCATTCCCTTCTTCGGTAAATCTTGCCGACCCAGGGATCGAATCCATGTCTCCTGCATTGCAGGTGGATTCTTTACTGTCTGAGCCACCAGGGAAGCCCAACGTCCTGTCAAACGATGGTTTTTAGCTGGAATCCTTTCGGAGAAGTCTTTCCCGCCCTGACCCTCTGGCATGAGGCTTCATGCGTGTATGCACTTGTTCAGCACAGAGGGAGGGCCCACGATTCCTACAGTGCTTGGCGCTCGGTGACTCTTGGGTGGGTGAATGATGGATTTCCCCCGCACGGTTGTCTCCCAGGGGCCCCCGCTCCTGACTTGAGCTGTCTCGTCATTTCTGTCCTTCTCTACTTTAGCACACCCACCCCCTCTCCCCAGGCTGGCTCCTTAGCAGGCTCCCTGCCCCTCACTCGGCCCGTCTGCCTGCAATCCAGCCTTCAGTCCCAGCAAGCCTCCGAGGTGCCACCCTGCCCTCTGCCCACGGTCTCCTCAGAAACTTTCATGGCCCTCTGTGACTTCAAGAAGGAAACCCACAGCCCTTGCCTGGGTGCCTCAGTCCTCCCCGTCCCCTCCCGCTTCTCTGCACTCACGTCCATTGCGCTGTGCTCCGTCCTGGCCCCCGGGAGACCCTAGCCTCTCTGCCCCGCGGCATCCTGTCTTCTCGGTCTGGCAGGAGAGTATCTTAGTTCTTATGTCTGCTTGCCTGAGTCCTGCCCGTCTGACACAGTCTTGTGAGCTGCACAAAGTCTAATCAAAAAATGACTCTTGCAAGATGATTCTTTTTATTATTTATTTTTATTTATTTATTTATTTATTTTTGGCTCCACTGGGTCGGCGTTGCTGCACACGGGCTTTTTCTGGTTGCAGCCCATAGGGACTGCACTCCTGTGGCGGGGCATGGGCTTCTCTTTGGCGTCGCTCCTCTGGTTACAGAGCCCGGGCTCTCAGGCACGTGGGCTCAGGAGCTGTGGTGCCCGGGCTTCGTTGCTCTGCAACATACAGGATCTCCCCTGACCGGGGATCGACCCTGTGTGCCCTGTGTTGGCAGGTGGATTTTTAACCACTGAACCACCAAGGGAACTACAACAGTTCTTTCTAAAGAAGTGTTCCGTGGTGAACGTATCTTGGGCAATGCCATGTATATTGTCTTTTTGTGGGTTTATAATGAGCACTGTTACATTCACGGCTCTGACAAGGACTGCAAAGGTGCCTAACCCGCCATTGCTCAAAGTGATCTTCGAGAGCACTCTATCCCCTTCATATCTCTTAGCACACACGGAGTATGTTGAAATGCTTCCTAGAGCATTATCCATAAAATTGCCCTTAACTTGTTGTTACTGATGAACTTGCTAAGGCTCAGAGGCAAAAATAGTTGCCTAAACTCAGTGAAAGGAGTGTCAACCTGAATTTCTTAGGACACTATGATGACTTACAATGTGTCTTGTGCAACGAGGACTTGAAAAGTTATTTTCAGCCTGGCAGTGACTTGCTTCTAAGATGATAACTCTCATTTCTGTTTCTTTTTCTCTGAACTTTAGCCTACTTTTGTTTTCTAAAAATGATCTGGTCCAAGTATTTCTTTGGCTTTTCTTTTCCTGCCAGATGTTTCACCAGCAAGTAACAAAAGGCTCCAATTAAATTTTTCCAAGAGCCTCATCAAATCATGAAAAAAAAAGCTTTTCCCAAAATGTCAAAATCATACTACTTCTAAGAGGGAGGAATGGTGGCTTTCAGATGCTTACTCCGTTGATGCCTCTGCCCCGCGGCATCCTGTCTTCTCGGTCTGGCAGGAGAGTATCTTAGTTCTTATGTCTGCTTGCCTGAGTCCTGCCCGTCTGACACAGTCTTGTGAGCTGCACAAAGTCTAATCAAAAAATGACTCTTGCAAGATGATTCTTTTTATTATTTATTTTTATTTATTTATTTATTTATTTTTGGCTCCACTGGGTCGGCGTTGCTGCACACGGGCTTTTTCTGGTTGCAGCCCATAGGGACTGCACTCCTGTGGCGGGGCATGGTCTTCTCTTTGGCGTCGCTCCTCTGGTTACAGAGCCCGGGCTCTCAGGCACGTGGGCTCAGGAGCTGTGGTGCCCGGGCTTCGTTGCTCTGCAACATACAGGATCTCCCCTGACCGGGGATCGACCCTGTGTGCCCTGTGTTGGCAGGTGGATTTTTAACCACTGAACCACCAAGGGAACTACAACAGTTCTTTCTAAAGAAGTGTTCCGTGGTGAACGTATCTTGGGCAATGCCATGTATATTGTCTTTTTGTGGGTTTATAATGAGCACTGTTACATTCACGGCTCTGACAAGGACTGCAAAGGTGCCTAACCCGCCATTGCTCAAAGTGATCTTCGAGAGCACTCTATCCCCTTCATATCTCTTAGCACACACGGAGTATGTTGAAATGCTTCCTAGAGCATTATCCATAAAATTGCCCTTAACTTGTTGTTACTGATGAACTTGCTAAGGCTCAGAGGCAAAAATAGTTGCCTAAACTCAGTGAAAGGAGTGTCAACCTGAATTTCTTAGGACACTATGATGACTTACAATGTGTCTTGTGCAACGAGGACTTGAAAAGTTATTTTCAGCCTGGCAGTGACTTGCTTCTAAGATGATAACTCTCATTTCTGTTTCTTTTTCTCTGAACTTTAGCCTACTTTTGTTTTCTAAAAATGATCTGGTCCAAGTATTTCTTTGGCTTTTCTTTTCCTGCCAGATGTTTCACCAGCAAGTAACAAAAGGCTCCAATTAAATTTTTCCAAGAGCCTCATCAAATCATGAAAAAAAAAAAAGCAAATGAGTTTTCCAGTATATACCTGGCTTATGTCAAAATCATACTACTTCTAAGAGGGAGGGAATGGTGGCTTAATTTAAACAGATGCTTATTGCTACATAATAAACTGAGTAAATGACTCAGAGACTAACAATGTATGTGCACATTTCTGTCTTAATTGTAGCTTTGAGGGGTTTTGAAGAATGTAAATTTAAAGTGCCTTATAATTGCAATAAAATAAGGATTTTATAATTTTTTCCAAATTAAAAGTAAAAATTAGTAAAACGCTTTTCCCAAAGACTTGTATGTTTGTTTATAGTTTTGTTAGTGTCACCTGACTTATATTTATTTATTTTGAAATTATTTATTTATTTATTTGTCTACATTGTGGCACAAGGGATCTTCCTTGTGTCATGGGGGATTTTTTTTTTTTAATAAAGATTTATTTCACGTTTTTGGCTGTGGTGGATCCTCATGGCTGCACTCGGGCTTTCTCCAGATGTGGTGACCGGGGTCTGTGCTCTGTGGTGGCGGGTGGGCTTCTCGTTGCTGTGGCCCCTCCTGTTGCAGAGCGTGGGCTCTAGGCAGGCAGGCTCGAGAAGCTGTAGCAGACGGGCTTGGTTGCTGGGTGGCATGCGGGGTCTTCCTGGAGCAGGAGTCAAACTAGGCTTCCCTGCATTGTGAGGCAGATGCTTTACACCACTGGACCCCCAGGGAAGCCCCTGTGTGGGGTATTTTTAATGCAGCACACAGGCTCTTCAGTTGTGGGCTTAGTTGCCCTGTGGTATACATAGACACACCGGTGGGTAAGCACACACCAGCCACCACGCTGGGGGCAGGGAAGCAGCATGCAGATTTCCTGCAGTATGTTGTCTAAAATGTTCAGGTTTCAACAACAAATTAGGAAACCTGCAAATAAGCAGGAACAGGTGACCCATCACTTCAGTTCAGTTCACTCACTCAGTCGTGGCTGACTCTTTGTGACCCCATGGACTGCGGGACGCCAGGCTTCCCTGTCCTTCACCCTCTCCTGGAGCTTGCTCAAACTCATGTCCACTGAGTCGGTGATGCCAACCAACCACCTCATCCTCTGTCGTCCCCTTCTCCTCCTGCCCGCAGTCTTTCCCAGCGTCAGGGTCTTTTCCACAGAGTCAGCTCTTTATATCAGCTGGCCAAAGGATTGGAGCTTCAGCTTCAGCATCAGTCTTGCCAATGAATATTTTTTTAATGCATTTTATTTATTTATTCTTGGCTATTCTGGGTTTTCACTGCTGCCTCAGGCTGTTCTCTAGTTGCAGGGAGTGGAGGCTAGTTGAGGTGAGCAGGCTTCTTATTGCGGTGACTTCTCTTGTCGTGGAACTCGTGCTCTAGGGCATACGGGTTTTAGTAGTTGCGGCACATGGGCTCCATAGTTGTGGCTCCGAGGCTGTAAGGCACAGGCTCAGTCGTTGTAGCTCACGGGCTTAGTTGCTCCGCAGCATGTGGGATCTTCCCGGATCAGGGATCGAACCTGTGTCTCCTGTATTGGCAGGTCTTTACCACTGAGCTACCAGGGAAGCCCCCAGTCCTTCCAATGAATATTCAGGGTTGATTTCCTTTAGGTTGACTGGTTTCATCTCCTTGGCACCCATACATGGGGAAAATAACAGGCATTGAGAGGACCCAAATGTTGGACTTAGTAGACAAAACTTCAAAGCAGTTATTACAAATACATTTAAGAAGCTAAGAGAAACCAAGGTTAAACAATTTAAGGGGTGTCTCATGACAATGCCTCCTCAGATTCAGACTATCAATAAAGAAATGATAGAAAACAAAAAACAGCCAAGTGGAGATTCTGGAGTTAGGTATCATAACCAAAATGAAAAATTTGCCGAATAGATGGAATAGTAGATTTGAGCTGGCAGAAGAAGAAATAAACCAACTTGAAGATAAAGCAATAGAAATTTTACGCAGTTTGAAGAACAGAGAGAAAAAAAGAAGGAAGTGAATATAGCCTTAGAAAAAGTAAATTCTGCTTTTATGAGAAATGCCAACAGTGATTCTTCAGCTTGAAATCAGGTAATACCCGGCTGTATTTGGTATCCACTTGAAGAAATAAAGAGCCCCAGTGAAGATAATTATGGGCCTCCCAGGTAGCACAGAGGTAAAGAGACTCCACCTGCCAGTTCAGGAGATGCCAGAGACGTGGGTTCAGTCCCTGGATCAGGAAGATCCTTTGGAGGAGGAAATGGCAACCCACTCCAGTATTCTTACCTGGAGAATCCCATGGACAGAGGAGCCTGGCAGGCTACAGTCCATAGAGTTGCGGAGTCAGACATGACTGAGCAATTGAGCAGACACCCAAAGATAATTATGTATGTACTGTATAAAAGAGTATAATAGAACATTTTAAATCCTGACTGATTTAAGAAGCAATTGCATAAAGCAACATGTATGTAATTGTCCTGTGGAGCCTGTAACATGGAGAAGTTTTCTGTACTTGACCGTAACAGCACAAAGAAAACAGGTGAAAGCCATCTGAAGCAAATAGGTGAATCATTAGAAAAAGTTACTTATCATACTCCCGATGTTACAGGGAATATGGAAACAAAGAGAAAAGATGGACTTTGGAGTCAGAGAATCTGAGTTAAGTCCTTGCTTTGAGCAACTGTCAGCCATTGGAACTTGGATGAGCCACGAGCATCTCTGAGTCTCAGGTCCTTGACTTATCCCGGGCAGCTAGAGGTATGATATCTGAGCTACCATCTCTGTCTCATGTATCCTTCCAAAGGATCCTAGCAACATGGGGGAACATTCCTATTTGTATCCCATCCTGCAGTCGCTCAAATCCAAGCTCATCTCCAAGGTCCCCCTTCCCTCCATTATCACGCATAGATCCTGCCTTTCTTTCTCCCCAAGGCAGAAATGAATCTTTCCTTAGGCTCCTATGGCCCTTCATCTTATAGCTTTAAAAAAAAAAAAACGTCGAGGAGTATAATTACTTCACGAGATTGTGTTCGTTTCTGCTGTACACCGTGAATCAGCTATATGTATACCTATGTCCCCTCCCTCTTGGGCCTCCCTCCACCCATCGGCCCCCATCCCACCCCTCCAGGTGATCACTGAGCACTGAGCTGAGCTCCGTGTGCTCCACAGCAGCTGCCACTGGCCGTCTGTTGTACATGCGGGAGTGGATGCATGTCAGTGCTGCCCTCTCCACTCCACCCTCTCCTTCCCACATCCACCTCGTCCACATGTCCATTCTCTGTGCCTGTGTCTCTATTTCTGCCCTGCAAATAGGTTCATTGGTACCATTTTTCTAGATTCCACATATATATGCATGCATTAATATATGATATTTGTTTTTCTCTTCCTGACCACCGACACATCTTTAACTACCTTCATTCCATTCCTCTGAGGTCATTTGTTTTCATGGATTCTCTTGTAGTCTGGGGCTGCTAAAGAGAAGAAAGGTCCCCGAGTCTTCCATTCCTGTCTCTGTAGACACTAAATAAAGGTGAATTGCAGAAAGCATTTGATCAGCATCAAGTCCCAGGGACCCCTGCAGCGATTGTGTACCCCACCTGCTCCTAAAAGTAATATTTGGTGTAACCATCTTGGCTGTAGTATCTTCCGGTTTTAGGAAGCATTATTGCAGATCATAGGCTTGTCTTTGCCCGGGGAATCTGGGGGAAGGAGGAGGAATGTTGTAAAGCCTGTGAAAATAAGAAAACCACCGCGAGACACATCCACACACAGGTTCCCAGGGTATATTTCTTATTCTGGAGGAGGTGAAAATGTTTATTAATTTTCCCTTCTTCCTTCTTTCTATGTTATGTTGGTTTCAAGATTTCTGCACGGAGCCTGTATTGTTTTCTGATTAGGATGAAATGGTTGCAAACTGATTATATAACTAGACCGCGAGCAAGCTTGGCTTCCATTTCAGAGTTCCTCGTTGCGGCCTCCCACCTTCAAACAAGCGATAACCTACTTTAAAGCAATTTTCATTTAGATTCTAAAAGAAAAAAAACAAAATTGAACGTTTCTGTCTAGCGAGCATTTAGGACAATGGGGTGTGTACGCTCGAGTTTTTTCTCTCTCCTGCTTTGCCATTAAACTCCCGAAAAACCTAAGGATGGAAGTGTCACAGGGATCGGGGAGGGGGTGGGGGGGGTGGTGACCGTCCCTGTAGTAGGACCGCCCCCAGCCCAGCTCGACTGGTGTGTCGTCCCTTATTGGCTAGCAGGGTCCCGGCCCGTGGCCAATCGCTGGGCGCCGGGTCGTCATGGCGACGGGGAAGCTAACACAAGCACCTCGGCCCAGAAGCTGGGACGATGGCGAAGAACCTGTACGGTCCGCGAGTCCGGATTGGCAACTGGAATGAAGACGTCTACCTGGAAGAGGTACGGAGGGCGCGGCCCGGGAGCTCGCATGCCTGGTCCAAGTTCCGGCGGGCCCTCACTTGGAGCGTTGCTAGCCTCCTTTTTCATCCACCTCACACCTAACATCTCTAAAACCTCGCCTCCCTCTGAACGCCTTAAGACTCTCACGGACTGTCCCGCAGGTTCACGCCCTTCTGCTCTCGCTCTCTCCCTTTCTTAGTTTTTCACATTTATTTGTTTTTATTGGAGTATAACTTCCATGTGTAAAACAGAAAGCTAGTGGGAAGCTGCTGTCCAGCTCAGGGAGCTCAACTGGGTGCTCTCTGATGACTTAGAGGGGTAGCTGGGGAGGGAGGGCCATCCAAGAGGGAAGGGATATATATATATATATATATATAATTCACCTGGTTGTACAGCAGAAACTAACACAACATTGTAAAGCAGTTGGGTTGTTGTTGTTGGTCAGTGGCTCTCTGGGGCCAAGTGAATCAGCTGTATGTATGCATATGTCCCCTCCTTCCTGAGCCTCCCTGTCCTCCTCCCATCCCGCCCTCTAGGTCACCAGAGAGCACCAAGCCGAGCCCCCAGTGCTCCACAGCACTTCCCGCTAGCTGTCTACTTTACACACGGTGGTGTCTATGTGTCAGTGCGACCACAATTCATCCCACTCCTGGGCCCACAAGTCCTTTCTCTACGCCTGCATCTCTGTTCCTGCTCTGCACATAGGTCCATTGGCCCCATTTTTCTAGCTTCCACTATGGGAGTTAATACATGAGATCTGATTTTCTCTTTCTGACTTACTTCACTCTCTAAGACTCTATAGAGAGGTTCACATGCATCTCTCGGCCTCCCAAACTCAGCACCCCAGCTTGTGTCTCTCTCTCAGTCCAGAGTCCCACTAAATTCCTTCTGTTCCCTGAAGACTCACAGTCTCTGGAGCTGTGGTCCAGGCAAGCAGGCAGGCTCTAAGCAGACACTCTGCCCCCTCCGCCCCAACCTCCATCACATATCCCTCCCAAGGGTCTTGGGAGCATCCTTTCACTGACCTGATATCATTGCCCTAAATCCTCTATGGTGGTCTTAACAAGACCCTAGGCCATTCTTTTAAGGAAGTTGTTTTGGAGGAGGGACCTACAGTGTCCTTCATCATACAACTCAGAGACCTCAGTAGGGGAGGCCTATGACCTTCAGATGCTCCTCATGTTTGTCGCTGCTTGGAGTAATTTCAGGTGATGTTCCTTTTGTGTCTCTCTCTCGTTTTCTAGGCATTCCACAGTGAGATAAAAATAAAGTAGGGATGCTAAAAAAGTTCTGCCATGCCCATGTCATGCAACACCATGACATTTCTTTTTCTTTTTACATTCTCTAACTTGGCTGTTTCAATGTGTTGTGCTTTTGCCCTAAACACTGTCAGTGTCTGGATCACTCAGGACTCCGGCTGACCCTTATGTTTCTTTCATTTCTCTCTTTAACCAGGAGCTCATGAAAGACTTCCTAGACAAGAGGGATAAGGGACAACTTCTCATACAGAGAAACAGAAGGCTCAAAGAGAATCTTCTGAGACCGGTAATTGTAAATAAAAGTGTCGTTTTCAAAACTTCATCAAATTAAATGTGCAAAGATGTTAAGCAAGCACAAGTTCCATAAGTGAGTTCTTCATTTGGAAAATACCCATTTTTCTCTTTCAATAACCACAATGTTTAAAATTCCCTAAGATTTTCAAAACTCTTCCCTGGTGGCTCAGTGGGAAAGAATCCACCTGCCAATGCAAGGGACCTGGGTTCAATCCCTGGGTGGGGAAGATCCCCTGGAGGAAGAAATGGCAACCCACTCCAGTATTTTTGCCTGGAGAATCCCATGGACAGAAGAGCCTGGCGGGCTACAGTCCATGGTGTGGCAAAAGATACGACTGAGTGACTTAACAAAACCAAACCAAAAATACACAAGATTTTTAGAAACTTGGGAAGTTTGCTATTAATTATGTTTATCTGCATTTTTCAAATTAAGAAATGAACAGATTGGTAAATGCATAAGTAAAATGCCCTTTTGGTGCTCAAGAAATTGTCAAGGGATGGATGTTGGATAGAATCGTAATGGAATTAAATCATGATGTTTTTTCATCAGCTCTATTTTGCTTCCTTTGGGATTGCCAGGGACTTCAATTATCAGGGGTAAATTGCGAGTAGATTAGTAACATGAAAGGGAAGAAAAAGGATTTGAGGAACTTCAAGACCCTTCCTTATTAACATAGGGTAGGGACCTCCCAGTGGTCCAGTGGTTAAGACTCTGCCTTCCACTGCAGAGGGCGTGAGTTCCATCCCCAATCAGGGAACTAGATCCTACATGCCACAGCATGCAGCCAGAAATTAAAATGGGGTACATCCTCTGTGGTGGCCTGGGCACTGGCTCTGAAGGAGCCCTGAAGGAATCGCATGGCTTATTTGAAAAGCTCCTATTTCAATTGTAGATGCAGCTTTCCATTTCTGAAGATGGATACATTCACTATGGCGACAAAGTGATGCTTGTGAACCCTGACCATCCTGAGACGGAAGCTGATCTGTTTCTGAGCGGGGACCTGAGCCTCTGCATGACTCCAGATGAAATTAAAGCCCATCTGAGCGACGAACTAGAGGTGCCCTGTGGCCTGAGCGCCGCACAGACCAAGATCCCGGTTGGCAGAAACACTTTTACTATTTTGTGGTAAAGAAATATTCACTCTGTAATAGGCTCTTTTTCATAATAAATATCTGTTTCGCTTGCTGCTTAAGGATCCCCTGGGATGAGAGCACTGCTGATTGGAGGCCGAGGTTTCACGAATGTTTTCTGGGATTCTCATCTTATTTTCTTATTTTGAGAATGATTGTCATGGGGGTCTTTACAATTCCTTTACCATAAACATCAGGAGAATAGGTAATTTGAGTTCAATTCCAGACACTTAATTTGCAAGTATTGGATCCAGGTAATTAAATTCAGATTCTGCCTGGACAGAAGAGCCTGGCGGGCTACAGTCCATGGTGTGGCAAAAGATACGACTGAGTGACTTAACAAAACCAAACCAAAAATACACAAGATTTTTAGAAACTTGGGAAGTTTGCTATTAATTATGTTTATCTGCATTTTCAAATTAAGATATGAACAGATTGGTAAATGCATAAGTAAAATGCCCTTTTGGTGCTCAAGAAATTGTCAAGGGATGGATGTTGGATAGAATCGTAATGGAATTAAATCATGATGTTTTTTCATCAGCTCTATTTTGCTTCCTTTGGGATTGCCAGGGACTTCAATTATCAGGGGTAAATTGCGAGTAGATTAGTAACATGAAAGGGAAGAAAAAGGATTTGAGGAACTTCAAGACCCTTCCTTATTAACATAGGGTAGGGACCTCCCAGTGGTCCAGTGGTTAAGACTCTGCCTTCCACTGCAGAGGGCGTGAGTTCCATCCCCAATCAGGGAACTAGATCCTACATGCCACAGCATGCAGCCAGAAATTAAAATGGGGTACATCCTCTGTGGTGGCCTGGGCACTGGCTCTGAAGGAGCCCTGAAGGAATCGCATGGCTTATTTGAAAAGCTCCTATTTCAATTGTAGATGCAGCTTTCCATTTCTGAAGATGGATACATTCACTATGGCGACAAAGTGATGCTTGTGAACCCTGACCATCCTGAGACGGAAGCTGATCTGTTTCTGAGCGGGGACCTGAGCCTCTGCATGACTCCAGATGAAATTAAAGCCCATCTGAGCGACGAACTAGAGGTGCCCTGTGGCCTGAGCGCCGCACAGACCAAGATCCCGGTTGGCAGAAACACTTTTACTATTTTGTGGTAAAGAAATATTCACTCTGTAATAGGCTCTTTTTCATAATAAATATCTGTTTCGCTTGCTGCTTCAGGATCCCTGGGATGAGAGCACTGCTGATTGGAGGCCGAGGTTTCACGAATGTTTTCTGGGATTCTCATCTTATTTTCTTATTTTGAGAATGATTGTCATGGGGGTCTTTACAATTCCTTTACCATAAACATCAGGAGAATAGGTAATTTGAGTTCAATTCCAGACACTTAATTTGCAAGTATTGGATCCAGGTAATTAAATTCAGATTCTGCCTGGAAGCTAAGTGGAGTTTTCTAATAATATTTCCTAATGCTTGGAGCTCATCTGAGCGCCGTCACTGTTTTTAATGTCATTATGTTATTTCTACATCAGAAATTATATATAGGTACCTGTAAGGTAGCAGTACATGGGATCTGCAATTTTAAAATGAATTGTCCACTAAACACGTACTTGAATTTTTGTTGATGAGCTTTTAAGTCCTTAGAAAATAGACACATAATTGCAATGAAAAGTCGTTGTTGGGCTTCCCTGGTGGTCCAGTGGTTAAGGACACCGCCTTGCAGTGCAAGGGGCGCCGGTTCGATCCCTGGCCTGGGAAGATCCCACGTAATGCAGAGTGGCTGGACTGATGTGTCCAATTACCGAGCCGGAGCTCTGGAGTGCATGCGCCCAGAACCGGTGCTCTGCGACAACAGAGGCCACTGTGATGGAGAGGCCCACATGGGCCAAAGAACAAAGATGGACGAAAATGGACAAATGAAATACCAATAGAAGTGGCCCGCCTGCTCCCCTCCCCCCCCCCCCCACCCCTACCAAAATAAATAAATAAATAAATCTTAAAAAAAAAAAAAAAGAAAAGTCATTGCTTTCAGTTTGTTACTAAACTGTGATAGCAAGTTTATATGACAGAGACATAGCCAATTCTTTAAGCATTTAGGTTCCTTTTGAATATAGACCACTTACGTTAAAACAACTAAACGTCGACCACAATTTCTGTTTCTTGGAAGATTAAGAGGGAAGAGTGTATTAAATGTTTACAGATTTGTTACCTGACTTCTCTCTAAAGATGTCAGAATATGGGGATGTCATATACAGAGTCGGGAATACAGTCAATAAGATTGTAATGATTTTAAACGGCAGCAGAGGATAACTAGATTGATTGTGATCATCAAATGTTGAGTCACAGTGTATATCCTTAAAAGTAAATGTAGCATTATATATCAGGTGTACTTCTGTGAAAACAGATGTCAGTGAGCTTGGATCAATTCATTAGTGTAGGACAGTATGATGCACCAGTCCATCCTGGGCCCACGAAGCGAACCCTCTGTGACCCGTGTCAGAAGGCAGTGATAAGGTGCCAGCAAGATTTGAAGGCCCAAAGAAAAGACCTTCTGCTCAGTGAGTTATTTCAGCTACTGTGCATGAACAGGCATTGTCTCAGTCACGTTCAGCTCTTTGGGACTCCGTGGACCATAGCCCGCCAGGCTCCTCTCTTCATGGAATTCTCCAGGCAACAATGCCGGGGCAGATTGCCATTTCCTCCTCCAGGGGATCTCCCCTGACCTAGGGATTGAATCTGAGTCTTTCGTGTTTCCTGTATTGGCAGGCAGGTCAATTTTTAATTTTTTAAAAAAATATTTAATATATTTAATTGGAGGATAATTGCTTTACAATATTGTGTTGGTTTTTGCCATACATCATGAATTGGCCATAGGCATACATGTGTCCCCCGATCCTGAACCCCCTCCCGTCTCTCTCTGCACCCTATCCCTCTACTTGTCCCAGAGCCCTGGCTTTGGGTGCCCTGCTTTGTGCATGGAACTTGCACTGGTCATCTGTTGTACACATGGGAATGTGCATGTTTCAGTGCTGTTCTCTCAAATCATCCCACTCTCGACTTCTCCTGCTGAGTCCAAGTCTGTTCTTTACATCTGTGTCTCCTTTGCTGCCTGCCCTGCATGTAGGATCATCGATCTTTCTAAATTCCATATATACACATTAATATACAGTATTTGCCTTTCTCTTTTTGACTTACTTCACTCTGTATAATAGGCTCCGGGTTCATCCACCTCATTAGAACTGACACAAATGTGTTCCCTTTTATAGCTGAATTATATCCTATTGTGTATATGTCCTACAGCTTCTTTATCGATTCATCTTCTGATGGACATGTAGATTGCTTCCGTGTCCTAGCTATTGTAAATAGTGCTGGCAGGCAGATTGTTTACCACTAGCACCACCTGGGAAGCCCAGGTTCGATCCTTGGGTTGGGAAGATCCCCTGGAGAAGGAAATGGCAACCCACTTGAGTATTCTGTATGCCTGGGAAATCCCATGGGTAGAAAACCACGGCGGGCTACAGGCTGTGGGGATGTAAGAGTTGGACATGACTTAGTGACCACCAATGAAATTATGAACAAAACTGCATACACAAAAAGACAGAGCTGTAAAGTGATCCTAATACAGAGAATTGACATTACATTCCTTCTCCATCAACAGTGCAGCTGGAGAAGTCATTGGTCAAGTTCTTAGATACGGGCAGGACTTCCGCCTCGGGATAGCAGGAGGATCTGACAACAGGATGGTGAGTCCTCATGTTGCATGTCTATTGGGACCAGTCATTTTTATTTCCGGGTGGGCTAATGGCTACTTATTGAAGTAGGCAGGGAACTCTACAGGCATGGGCTTCATCTCTGGCCTCATCTTGGTTATCGGCTTGCAGCATTTCCAAGGCAGTTTTAGTCCAGTTCCTTGCTTCCAACCCTACAGATGACAAAAATATATCCTTAAAGGCTAAAGAATAAAAGGGAGAAGACCTTTTTTGCAATACAGCTGATAAAAAGCAAAAAATTTATACCACCCCCACTTGTAAATTAAATGATCAGATTATATAATAATAATCTAAGAGCTGTTGTTTTTATTTAAAAGTGAAAAAAGGTTTATTCAGGGAGATACACAGTCCGTAGTCAGAGTGTGGACCATCTCAGAAGGTGAGAGGCCGTGACAGGTGTTTAATGTCACCAATGCCAGCATATTTGCATAAAACCAGGGGGCATAAGTCTTTCATTTTTGCCTCCACCTTGGGGAGTAGGTGGGGTAACAGAATCAGACAAATATAGATTTGAATTCCGGCTGAGATGCATACCTACGGGATGGGACTTTGGGCAAGTTATTTAACATTTCTAAGTCTCATTTATAAAATGGGAGTTATTATACCTTGTTGTTATTTAGTGGCTAAGTCTTGTCCAACTCCTTATGACCCCATGGATGGCAGCACACCAGGCTTCCCTGTCCTTCACTGTCTCCTACTCGCATCCCTTGAGTGGCTGAGGCCATCCAACCATCACCTCCTCCGTTTCTTCCATCTCCTGCCCTCCATCTTTCCCAGTGTCACGTTTTCACCTTACTACATGTATAACTGCTTCACATATATTAACTCATTCATTCTTCCCAGCAAATCTTTAAAGGAAAGACTATTTGCCTGTGTTTCACTGATGGGCAAACAGAGGCACAGCAAGTTAAGTGATTTTGTTTCCAGTCACGTGGCTATTAAGTGGCAGAGCTGATGTCATATACCGTAATTCATTGAATCAAAGATTCCTTTATTGTATGATGTGGCATCATCATCATTATTATTTTTGTACCACTAAGAAATGAATGCTGGCAATTAAACTCTGACACACTGTATGTAGTAAGGTGCAGTCTAATTTCATTTTATTTTCTTTAACTTACTATTTTGTATTGGGATACAACCGATTCACAATGTTGTGACAGTTTCAGGTGAACAGTGAGGGGACTCAGCCGTACATATCCATGGAGCCACTCTCCCCCCAGCTCCCCTGCTGTCCAGACTGCCCCATCACGTGGGGCAGAGTCCCCTGTGCTGTCCAGCAGGTCCTTGCTGGTGACCCACTTTAAATACAGCAGTGTGCGCATGTTCATCCCCAGCTCCCTGACTTCCCTCCATCCTCCCCACCCCCCAACCATAAGTTCTTTCTCTTAGTCTGTGATACTGTTTCTGTTGTGTAAATACGTTCCTTTGTACCGTTTCTTTTTAGATTCTGCCTATATGCTGTCTCATATGGTGTTTCTCCTTCTCTGACTTACTTCAGTCTGTAGGATAGTCTCTTAAGTCCACCAATGATGTGCAATCTGATTAGAAATGATAGGAAATACCCAGTCATTGAGAGGTAACTAAATCATCGTTGATGTATTCAGAGAGGAGCTCTACTAACATTTTGGCTTATTCTGTAAAGGGAAAAATCTTAAAGAACAGGGAAAATTACAAGCTTCACAACATTTAGTGAAGTTGCTCAGTCATGTCTGACTCTTTGTGACCCACGGAATTCTCCAGGCAAGAACACTGGAGTGGGTAGCCTTTCCCTTCTCCAGAGGACCTTCCTCACCAAGGGATGGAACCCAGGTCTTCCAGACTTCAGGCAGAGTCTTTACCTCTGAGTCACCAGGGAAGCCCAAGAATCCTGAGTGGGTAACCTGTCCCTTCTCCAGGGAATCTTCCTGACCCAGGAATCAAACAGGTCTGCTGCATTGTGGGAAATCCCTGGTAACTCAGCCAGTAGAGAGTCTGCCTGCAATGTGGGAGACCTGGGTTTGATACCTCAGTGGGGAAGGTCCCCTGGAGGAGGGAAGGGCTCCCCACTCCAGTATTCTTGCCTGGAGAATCCCGCGGCTCATCCACGGGTCCATGGGTCATGAAGAGTGGGACACGACTGGGCGACTTTACTTTCATTTCGCAGCATTTAAATATTTTCTTTTCTCTCTCTCTGTCCTTTTGCCTTCTTTCCCCGCATCTTCCTCCCATCTCTTCTCTCCATCTCTTTCCTGTTAATCATCTGTTCTTTGCCTATTGATTGACTTGGGCTTCAGTACCTCCTCTTTCACAGATGATAAAAATGGGTGATGCGTGCTGCTAGTATTTCCTCTCATTTGTCACTTGGCTTCTAAACTGTAGTTGTTCTAATCTATTTTTGAGTAAAATCTATCAGTGCTTTGCTTTGTAATTCCCTCCATTGCTCAGAGCCTTTGAAGTCTGTTCCAAAGATAAGATAAAAAAGTCACTTGTATTAAGTTTTGGATGTCTGAACTTGAAGTATTGCCTCAGCTTATTCTTTTATCCACTTGGGATTTATTTTGATCAAGGGCTTAACGTGAACATCTAAATTTCCCCCAAATGACTAGTCAGTCGTATCTGTGTTATTTCTGAGCAATTATCCCTTTCTTCACTGAAGCATGCTGCACACATCATCACACACGGCTGTCTCTGAGCATTCTATCTGGAGAAGTTGAACTGGAACTGTCTGTTTTTTTATTCCGGGGCTGTAGGACTAGTTCCTTCTCCTTACATTTCTTTGAGTTGTTAGGAATTAATCTTTCAATTAAATGTAATCCCTGTTTTTTCAAGTCCCTCTGCCCCCATGGAGGGGAAAAGTCATTTGGTATTTTGACTGGCAATTGTAAAGTAAATGCACATATTGAGTAGCTTTACAATACTGGTCCTTCTGAAAGGTCTAGTTCATCAATTATTCTTTTCTTTGTTTGCTTTTTTTGGCCACACTGTGAGACATGCAGATCTTCCCCAGCCAGGGAAGCATCTGCACCCCTGCAGTGGAAGCAAGGCATCTCCACCCCTGGACTGCCAGGGAATTCCTTATTTCTTCAGTTATTCCTTTCCATCTCTCCGTTAAGTTTTTTGCTCTCCTTCACATGGATTTGACACTGACCTCATCAGGGTCATTCCTTGGCATTTTCTCTTTCAGAAGCTATTGAAGGTCAGTCCTTTGGGCTGCTACATCAGAAACAGGAGACATTGATTTTTACGCTAACCTTTGATGAAATCACTTAACTCTTATTCTAGTTGCTTCTCTTGTGACTTTGTGAACAGTCATCTCCTGTTCAAATTAGGACAGTCTTATGTCTTCTCAAATTCTCATGCCTCTTATTTCTATTTCTCATCTTCTAATTAGTGAGCGCTTTCAGGGTATTTATGAGAAAACTGGTGGTGGTGGCCTTCTAGATTTGTTCCTGGTTGTATTATTAATGTACTATTCTACAATACCGTATCACTGTGCAATATGTTATTGTATTACTGTTTTTCCTTATATGAACAAAGCAACGTTTGTGGTTTGAGGTATTATTTTCCCTTAGCTCCGAATGGCACCAACATCCTCCCCATCAGCCAGGCTGAAGCCACAGTGCATCCCGGACCTGTCTTTCTTTCCTGCCCACATCCGGCTCCAGCTGTTTGTCAGGCCCCGTGGCTCTTCCTTCATAACGCAGGCTGGCTGTCTTTGCATCCCGATGCCAGTGCTTCAGTCCACTGCCCTGTAGCTGGATCCCTTTAGTCTCTTCTGACTTCATCCCATACTATAGGATGCAGTCAGGTTGACCTTTAAAATCTCAGCTCTGCTCACCTCCCATTTCCAATTGAGAAGTCGAACGGGTAGCAAACTGCCCTTGTTAGGAATTAATCTTTCAATTAAATGTAATCCTTTTTCTTGCCCCATGGAGGAAAAGTCATTTGGTATTTTGACTGGCAATTGTAAAGTAAATGCACATATTGAGTAGCTTTACAATACTGGTCCTTCTGAAAGGTCTAGTTCATCAATTATTCTTTTCTTTGTTTGCTTTTTTTGGCCACACTGTGAGACATGCAGATCTTCCCCAGCCAGGGAAGCATCTGCACCCCTGCAGTGGAAGCAAGGCATCTCCACCCCTGGACTGCCAGGGAATTCCTTATTTCTTCAGTTATTCCTTTCCATCTCTCCGTTAAGTTTTTTGCTCTCCTTCACATGGATTTGACACTGACCTCATCAGGGTCATTCCTTGGCATTTTCTCTTTCAGAAGCTATTGAAGGTCAGTCCTTTGGGCTGCTACATCAGAAACAGGAGACATTGATTTTTACGCTAACCTTTGATGAAATCACTTAACTCTTATTCTAGTTGCTTCTCTTGTGACTTTGTGAACAGTCATCTCCTGTTCAAATTAGGACAGTCTTATGTCTTCTCAAATTCTCATGCCTCTTATTTCTATTTCTCATCTTCTAATTAGTGAGCGCTTTCAGGGTATTTATGAGAAAACTGGTGGTGGTGGCCTTCTAGATTTGTTCCTGGTTGTATTATTAATGTACTATTCTACAATACCGTATCACTGTGCAATATGTTATTGTATTACTGTTTTTCCTTATATGAACAAAGCAACGTTTGTGGTTTGAGGTATTATTTTCCCTTAGCTCCGAATGGCACCAACATCCTCCCCATCAGCCAGGCTGAAGCCACAGTGCATCCCGGACCTGTCTTTCTTTCCTGCCCACATCCGGCTCCAGCTGTTTGTCAGGCCCCGTGGCTCTTCCTTCATAACGCAGGCTGGCTGTCTTTGCATCCCGATGCCAGTGCTTCAGTCCACTGCCCTGTAGCTGGATCCCTTTAGTCTCTTCTGACTTCATCCCATACTATAGGATGCAGTCAGGTTGACCCTTTAAAATCTCAGCTCTGCTCACCTCCCATTTCCAATGAGAAGTCAGTAGCACTGCCTCTCTCTCCTGCATTGTGGTATTGAAGGTCCTCTGTAATATGTCGCTGGGGCTTCCCTGACGGCTCAGTGGTAAAGCCATGCCAATGTAGGAGACGCAGGTTCAATCTTTGGGTAGAGAAGATCCCCTGGAGAAGGAAATGGCAACCCACTCCAGTGTTCTTGCCTGGAGAGTTCCATGGGCAGAGGAGCTTGGTGGGCTACAGTCCATGGGGTTGCAAAAGAGCCGGACATGACTGAGTGACTAACGCTTTCACTTTTTGAACACAGTGGCTGTCCATTGTGACTTCTTGAATAGCTGATGGGTTCCATCCGCTTGCTGTCCTTTTCAGTTGTATTTATCAAGTGACCACAGGACCCTCCTGAAGTCGTCCAAGAGGTCCTGGCTCCAAGAGGTATCCCTGACGGATGAAGACTCCTACCTGAACTGCTGGCAGGCTGCCTTCCCTGACCCCCAGCTGCGCCTGGAGTATGAGGGGTCCCCCGTCCCGGTGAGCACAGCTCGGGGGAGATGGACGAGGAGCGATGGTATGCGGTGGCTGGGACGCATGTCTGTGTGTAAGACAGAGGCTTGCCAGGACTCCGATGCCTTTATGTGCCTTCTGTACTTCTTTCTCTCTTTTTCCTTTCTTTAAACAAATATATAATTTATTTATTTATTATGTTAAAAAATGTTGACTGGGTCTTCCCTGGTGGTCCAATAGGTAAAGAGTCCACTTTGCAGTGCAGGGGGCAGCAGTTTGATCCCTGGCCCAGCAAATTCCCACATACCGCAGAGTGGCTGGACTGGTGTGTCCAATTACAAGCCAGCGCTTGGGAGCGCTCTGCCATGAGAGAGGCCACTGCCATGGGAGGCTCACAAAGGCCAAAGAATAAAGATGGATGAAAGTTAATATAAACTAAAGAATCATGATGGGGGAAAAGAAAAAAAAAATTTTAAAAAGATGGATGAAAATAAAGAAAAGAGGCGTGATGGGGGAACATAAAAAGTTGGCTGTACCGCCTGGCATGTGGGGTCTTATTTATAGTTCTCTGACCAGAGATCGAACCCATGCCCTCTGCAGTGGAAACAAAGAGTCTTCTTTGTTTATTTTAATTTTTAATAAGAGGATAATTACTTGACAGTACTGTGGTGGTCTGCACCATTCATCCACAGGAATCAGCCATGGAGGTGTATGTATGTCCCCTCCCTCTTGAACCTCCCCTTCACCTCCATCCCCATCCCACCCCACAAGGCTGCCACAGAGCCCCAGGTCGAGCCCCCTGTGTTATACAGCCACCTCCTGTTAGCTCTTGACTGTACATGCTGTGATGGACAGGTTTCAATGCCACTCTCTCAAATCCTCCCCCCTCTCCTCCCCTCTGTGGCCACACGCCTGTGTCTGCATCTCCTCAGCTGCCCTACAAGTAGGGTCGTCAGTACCATCTTTTTAGATTTCATATACATGCGCTGGAGATGATGTCTGTCTTCTTCTTTCTGACTTACTTCACTCTGTATAGTAGACTCTAGGTTCACCCACCTCATTAGAATTGACTCCAATGGGAAGCGCAGAGTCTTAGCCATGAGGCCCACCAGGAAGCCCCTCTCTCTCCTTCCTAGCTTGGGTTTGGGAGGCACTGTTTTGCCCGGTGGCAGCATTCTACTGCGTGCTTCTCGGTGCTGACCTCACACAGACACCCACAGAGCTTTATGGAAACATGGAGGCCTGGGCCCTGCCCCAAGACGATGCTGAGACCCACTCCCCTGACATTGTAAGGATGACGCTGCTGCTTTCTTTCTGGTCTCTGATAAGTACTCCTTTCTATTAAGTCGAATGTATCCATTTTGTTCTTAATGGATTATGCATTTGGGGTTGTAGCTAAGGAATCTTTGTTTTCTTGGCTTGCATGGCTCATAGGATCTCGGTTCCCTGAACAGGGGTTGAATCCAGGCTGGGGAAGTAAGAGCTCAGAATCCTAATCATTAGGCCACCAGGAAGCTCCTTCAGTCCTCCCTTCTAAGGAGCCTGGGTCCTCGGGGGAAGTGAAGGCTGGGGCAGGGCAGCCGCACAAGTGAGCGCACGACTGAATGTTTTCTTAGGAGCCGGGCCCTGCAGAAGCACAGTTCTGGATGGCGAGGCAGGTCTGGCGGGTGCAGAGCTGTCCCAAGGACCTAACGCTGTGCCACTTGGTCACAAAACATCTTCATGGAAAAGTGGTGTATGTTTTTTTGTCCCTCCCTCCTTGCAGTGGAAACAAAGAGTCTTCTTTGTTTATTTTAATTTTTAATAAGAGGATAATTACTTGACAGTACTGTGGTGGTCTGCACCATTCATCCACAGGAATCAGCCATGGAGGTGTATGTATGTCCCCTCCCTCTTGAACCTCCCCTTCACCTCCATCCCCATCCCACCCCACAAGGCTGCCACAGAGCCCCAGGTCGAGCCCCCTGTGTTATACAGCCACCTCCTGTTAGCTCTTGACTGTACATGCTGTGATGGACAGGTTTCAATGCCACTCTCTCAAATCCTCCCCCCTCTCCTCCCCTCTGTGGCCACACGCCTGTGTCTGCATCTCCTCAGCTGCCCTACAAGTAGGGTCGTCAGTACCATCTTTTTAGATTTCATATACATGCGCTGGAGATGATGTCTGTCTTCTTCTTTCTGACTTACTTCACTCTGTATAGTAGACTCTAGGTTCACCCACCTCATTAGAATTGACTCCAATGGGAAGCGCAGAGTCTTAGCCATGAGGCCCACCAGGAAGCCCCTCTCTCTCCTTCCTAGCTTGGGTTTGGGAGGCACTGTTTTGCCCGGTGGCAGCATTCTACTGCGTGCTTCTCGGTGCTGACCTCACACAGACACCCACAGAGCTTTATGGAAACATGGAGGCCTGGGCCCTGCCCCAAGACGATGCTGAGACCCACTCCCCTGACATTGTAAGGATGACGCTGCTGCTTTCTTTCTGGTCTCTGATAAGTACTCCTTTCTATTAAGTCGAATGTATCCATTTTGTTCTTAATGGATTATGCATTTGGGGTTGTAGCTAAGGAATCTTTGTTTTCTTGGCTTGCATGGCTCATAGGATCTCGGTTCCCTGAACAGGGGTTGAATCCAGGCTGGGGAAGTAAGAGCTCAGAATCCTAATCATTAGGCCACCAGGAAGCTCCTTCAGTCCTCCCTTCTAAGGAGCCTGGGTCCTCGGGGGAAGTGAAGGCTGGGGCAGGGCAGCCGCACAAGTGAGCGCACGACTGAATGTTTTCTTAGGAGCCCGGGCCCTGCAGAAGAGAGCACAGTTCTGGATGGCGAGGCAGGTCTGGCGGGTGCAGAGCTGTCCCAAGGACCTAACGCTGTGCCACTTGGTCACAAAACATCCAGGAGATGGTGACTGAGGTGGTGTTAGAGGTTACTGGGAAGGTGCAGAACTTAGGGCCAGGAAGGACTTACAGAGCTGGCCATTCAGGAAGGGGCCCCCAGTTACTGGCCTCTCTGGATCTACCCAACACAGTGGGCTTCTCTCCTAGGCTCTGCAAATGGACCCAGGTTGGCAAGTTTATTTATTTATTTATTTTTATTTGGCTGCACTGGGTCTTGGCTGTGGCATGTAGACTCTAGTTCCCTGACGAGGGATCAAACCAGAG
The DNA here is from genome assembly GCA_022376925.1 of Tragulus kanchil. Taxonomy (NCBI): domain Eukaryota; kingdom Metazoa; phylum Chordata; class Mammalia; order Artiodactyla; family Tragulidae; genus Tragulus; species Tragulus kanchil. The sequence continues at coordinate 120,322,648 of JAIOJX010000024.1, read as the reverse complement.
CCCCCTGCACTGAGAGCATGGAGTCTTAGCCACTGGACCACCAGGGAAGTCCCTGCCAGGGTCTTCCTCCCAGCATGGAGAATACACACGTGGTCCACGATGATGCACTCTTTTTTTTTCGTGAGTAGATTGTTTCTTTTTTTTTTTTTAAACCTTTATTTTGCTTTTAACTTTTACAGAGTTTTGTTGTTTACAGATATGTATGTTCCCAGATTAGTCATATGTATATCCCCCCCTCCCACCCCTCCCAACCATCGCACAGCACCCCTGAAGAATCCCCTTTTCTCACGGAGCAATGACTAGAGCTATTTTCTTCACTTATGATAGTACAGGCCTTCATGCTACTTCCTTTACGCCTCCCACCTTCTGTTCCTTCCCCACAATGTCCATATGTCCACTGTCCATGTCTGTCTTTCCGTCGCTTCACTGCATGTGCCATCATCACCATCCTACTAGATTCCATATATATGTGTTAATATACTGTATTTGTCCTTCTCTTTCTGACTGACTTCACTTTTGATGATACGTTCTAGATCCAGCCACCTCATTAGGGCTGATTCTTCTGCATTTCTCTTTATAGCTGTGTAGTATTCCATTGTATATATGTACCAGAGCTTTTGGATCCATTCGTCGGATGACGCACTCTTGACAGATTCTCGCTTGCCTTTCCCACAGTTTAAATTGTCAGTATCTCCGCTTCATTATCTGCAAAATGGGGTAGATGATGATGCGGGGGGAAGTGAAGGCTGGGGCAGGGCAGCCGCACAAGTGAGCGCCGACTGAATGTTTTCTTAGGAGCCGGGCCCTGCAGAAGAGCACAGTTCTGGATGGCGAGGCAGGTCTGGCGGGTGCAGAGCTGTCCCAAGGACCTAACGCTGTGCCACTTGGTCACAAAACATCCAGGAGATGGTGACTGAGGTGGTGTTAGAGGTTACTGGGAAGGTGCAGAACTTAGGGCCAGGAAGGACTTACAGAGCTGGCCATTCAGGAAGGGGCCCCCAGTTACTGGCCTCTCTGGATCTACCCAACACAGTGGGCTTCTCTCCTAGGCTCTGCAAATGGACCCAGGTTGGCAAGTTTATTTATTTATTTATTTTTATTTGGCTGCACTGGGTCTTGGCTGTGGCATGTAGACTCTAGTTCCCTGACGAGGGATCAAACCAGAGCCCCCTGCACTGAGAGCATGGAGTCTTAGCCACTGGACCACCAGGGAAGTCCCTGCCAGGGTCTTCCTCCCAGCATGGAGAATACACACGTGGTCCACGATGATGCACTCTTTTTTTTTCGTGAGTAGATTGTTTCTTTTTTTTTTTTTAAACCTTTATTTTGCTTTTAACTTTTACAGAGTTTTGTTGTTTACAGATATGTATGTTCCCAGATTAGTCATATGTATATCCCCCCCTCCCACCCCTCCCAACCATCGCACAGCACCCCTGAAGAATCCCCTTTTCTCACGGAGCAATGACTAGAGCTATTTTCTTCACTTATGATAGTACAGGCCTTCATGCTACTTCCTTTACGCCTCCCACCTTCTGTTCCTTCCCCACAATGTCCATATGTCCACTGTCCATGTCTGTCTTTCCGTCGCTTCACTGCATGTGCCATCATCACCATCCTACTAGATTCCATATATATGTGTTAATATACTGTATTTGTCCTTCTCTTTCTGACTGACTTCACTTTTGATGATACGTTCTAGATCCAGCCACCTCATTAGGGCTGATTCTTCTGCATTTCTCTTTATAGCTGTGTAGTATTCCATTGTATATATGTACCAGAGCTTTTGGATCCATTCGTTCGGATGACGCACTCTTGACAGATTCTCGCTGGCCTTTCCCAAGTTTTGCTCTCCTTGAAGTTGCCTCTCTTTCCCACAGTTTAAATTGTCAGTATCTCCGCTTCATTATCTGCAAAATGGGGGTAGATGATGATGCCTGATTTAGGAGGTTTTATGAGCATTAAACCGTTAGTACATTTACAATGCTTATTAGAAAAGTACCAAGAAAGGGCCTTCCCTGGTGGTCCGGTGGCTAAGACTCCATCCTTTCAATGCGGGAGAACTTGGGTTCCATCCCTGGGCAGTGCACTAAGATCCCACGTGCTGCGTGGCCTGGATAAATGTGTTTTTTTAAAGTGCAAGAAAGGCAGAGTAGATGCATGTGCAAGAGAAGTGGATATAAGTCAAGAAAGAAGAGTGCATGTGTATAACTGATTCACTTTGCCGTGCACGGGAAGCTAAGGCAGCGCCGCAAATCAACCGTGCTATTCAGTCGCTCCGTTGTGTCCAACTCTCTGCAGCCCCATGGACTGCAACACGCTAGGCTTTCCTGTCCTTCACCATCTCTCGGAGTTTATACGCCAATAAAAATTAAGAAAGAGAAGTGCCTGGCTCAGAGAGCGCTCCCAGGGGCTCGCTGTTGTTGCTTTAATCGGGTTGCTGCTGTCAGGGTAGAGAGGTGGTCCGGCTCCAGGAACTCCATCGCTAGCTCAGTCCACGGCCCCAGGCAGGTCTCCAAGCCTCACTCGGCCGTCTCTGCAAAATGGGACACTTGATACCCATCCAGCTGCTGTCCACACGTCAACGCCCTCCCGTCAGAGACCGTCAGGAGCCCTGCGGTTCGATGAGCCGGCTCTACTTCTTGTCTCGGTGATGGAGAACACGCCCCATGGCAAACTGTGGGGCGTCTCCGTGAGAGGCTGCCAGGAAGGAAAGTTACAGAACTGGGCCTGGGGTGGGAGAGTGTAGGAGGGTCTCAGGAAGTGGGGCTGGAGCTGTCAGGAAGCTGGTCTGTCTCAGCACATCTTATCTGTAGAGGGCAGGCCAGCGCACCGCCCAAGTCGTGAGTAAAGAAGCGGCGGCCCCTCCTGTTCTCCGGGAGAGGAGGGTGTTCGGTATTCGGTGGCTTGGACAGTGCTCAGACTTTTGCTGTGCTCAGACACGATTACACAGTGGTGGTCTTCTTGACCCATCGTGGCCCCAGCATGGCCTTGTCTGATGTGGGCATTGTGTGAAACTGGTTATATTCTACAAGGAAATGTTAAGACGTACCCCAGGGTGCCAGGCCAGTTCCCGGATGTCTAGGCTGCTTTCTCTCACCTCACATCTCTTTTAACTTACAAGAGTCAGGATTTTGGAATAATATGTCTTTTATTTGCTGATTGTAAACAACATATGTTCATTTATGGAGAGTCAGAAAAGTACTAAAAATAATATGAAGATTATCAGTTGTTTATATATTGTTTGTGTGTGTGTGTGTGTATCTCCACGGGGTCGCATGACAGAGTGACTAAGCACAACACAGCGCTGGGCTTCCCTGGTGGCTCAGTGGTAAAGAGTTCGCCTTCAGTGCAGGAGACACAGGAAATGTGAGTTCAATCCCTGGGTTGGGAAGATTGCCTAGAGGAGAGCATGGCAACCCACTCCATATTATCGCCTGGAGAATCCCATGGGCAGAGGAGCCTGGTGGGCTACAGTCCACAGGCTTGCAAAGCAGAAACAACTGAGCATGTGCATGTACATGTAACTACCATATATTTAGTAGTCATATATAATATATATAACTACTGGAAATTTTCATATTATCTTATTCCATTATTTACCTGTCATATTTATTTATATTATTTCATCATTTGGTAGTGATTTTCATGTATACTATAGATACTATACTGTATATATAAACATACTATATTTCCACATTTAAAGTTTTCGATTTTTCAAATATACTATATTTCCAAAGTTTTGCCTTTAGGAAACTGGAAGCTTTAATTCATAATTCAAGTAACATCCCTTCTTTATCTTTAAAGGCAAATGCAAAAATTCTTGTCAATCACTGCCACACGAATCGGGGGCTGGTGGCCCATCGGCATCTTTTCCTAAGGTATTGTATAGCAGGGTACAGGCAGAATGCGGTCTGGAGGGTGGGGCTGTGGATATAGGCAGAGACCTTCCATGTGAAGAGGACGACCACACACACAGTCTTTTGATGATGAAATATCTCCGCCTAGATCTCTGATGATGTGAGCACTCCTCTTTAGAGCCCCTCTGTTATGCAAGGCCTTCCACGCAGAGGATTTTTGGCTATCATTGGATCCTAGACACCTCCTTCTTGCCCAAATAGGAGGAGTCTTGCTGGTAAACACATCATTTTAGAGACCCCTCCCACCCACCCAAACACACACACACACACACACACACACACACACGGCTTTATATAGCAGTCTGGTGGACTAGGTGCTTTGAGATGGACCTAGCAGCTCACTGAGGGTTGTAATTCTGTGTTCAACCAGTGTGAACTCTTTCTTGCCCCAGAACCTATTTTGGAAAGGAAGCAGAAGTGGCTGCTCACACCTATCTGAATTCACACAGAGTTGAAAAGCCAAGGAACCACTGGATGCTGGTGACTGGCAACCCCAGGAAGGACTCATCCACCATGCTCGACCTGCCGAAGCCGCCGGCAGAGGACACCCAAGCCCTGGGGCCAGCGGCGGACCCCGGGGCCGAGAACACACCTTGTTCGCCTGCGTGCTCGAATCCGTGTGCACCTCCAATGTAGCTTTATGGGAAATCAACCTGGCACGCCTCCAACTATTCTTAAGGAAGGCGTAGAACTCTCTGAATGTTGTATTAAAACAGGCCCTATTCAGACTATCAAGTTAACAGTGGAGGCCTAGGACACAGGAAAAAAAAAAATTGCCGTGGGCAATAGCTCAGAAATGGTATTTGAAGGTGACCGGAGAAGATTCCTTTGTTGATGAGCAAATTCTGACGACTCAGTTTCCTATGTTTATATTTAGAAGCTGCCTTGTAGCAGCTTCTACAAGGACCATGTCACTTTTTAAAGCTATGTCTGTGCTGTAAGGTTATCGGAACTTCACTGAATTTCTGGCTCCACTCTCTTTGCCCTGACTCTGCACAACTGTACTAAGAAATAAAAAATGGGTAGCTGTGGACCGCTGTGATCTTATTTCAGAATTTTCCCTCTTGTATTTGTGTGTCTCCCGGCGGGCGTGGAGGTCAGGGGGAAGGGTGGCCAAGATCTCTGACTAGTCCGTTTGTAGTGATTTCCACATTGCAGAATCTCCTTATTTTCTGTTTTATCTTTTAAACCAGCGTCTGAGTTGTGACATTCACGCCATCAGACAAAGAAATGTATACCCTTCCACGTGTTAGTCCGTCCACTCGTTGTTTGTGGCTCCCGAGCATCTGTGATGGGTAAGGTGTTCTAATGGGATGAGGCGATGCGCAGCCCGGCAGGTGAGGGTGAGGGATGAGGCTGGTTCCCATTGAAGAACCGACAGCCCTCCATATCTGCGGTTTCGCATTGGCGGATTCAACCCACCGCCAACGGTGTAGCGTTGATTGTTTATGATCCGCGGTTGGTTGAATCTGCCGATGCAGAACCCGCAGATAAGGAAACCGGCTTGAGGAACCTGAGCATCCCGAGGATTTGGTGTCCCTGAGGGCCCTGGAGCCAGTACTCGCGGATACCGAGTGACGACTGTATGCCCAGAGGCGGAAGTAAGTCTCAGGTTCTATAAATACGTTTTAAATAGATGCAGCTTCAAGCTAACGTGGCTTGAGCCTCTTTAAGGAGGAGCCTCTTTGCTGTCTGCGACAGTAGGCCTTTCTGCCCTTGTCTGTGCCCTGGATTCAACTGGAGAATGGTACCAATTACTGATGCCTGGGCCTAGTCCATCAATTCAGGGTGAATGTCTGGCCCAGGACAGGGCTGGAGGACCCGACCCCAGCACTGTGGCTCGAGTGTGCTTTGTCTCGTTAGTTTCCCATGATGTTCTGGCTGTTTGAGCGTTTGGATATCATTCGTGGCTGCGTGTATCAAGTGACTGAATTTGCATTTTATCTGAAAGGTAATGATCAGCCTTTGTAAGAGTTTGAGGAGGAAAGGGACAGGATTTTTGCTTTAGAAAGATTATCGTGGAAGCAGCATGGAGGTAAAGAGGCCTCCGAGGAGAGATGAGGCTTTGAACTCAGGCATTGTTGGCTGTGGAGAGAAGCCATGAGCTGGAGCAGGAGGTCCCCAGCCTCTGGGATCCACTGCCTGGTGATCCGAGGTGGAGCTGATGTAAAAATAGAAACGAAGTGAACAATAAATATAATGTGCTCAAATCAGCTTGAAACCATCCCCTCTCCCCGCCTCAGTCCATGGAAACATGGTCTTCCATGAAACCAGTCCATGGTGCCCTAAAGGTTGGGGACCGCTGGGTGGAGAGAGGTCAAGGAGTGAGACAGGACCCCATAACCTGGTGGATGTAAGACCCAGAGGGGACGAGGAGGTGGCCACACAGGTTTGGTGGGGGATGTGCCCATCCCTGCGGCTCAGGACGCAGGAAGACAAGCTGTTGTGAGGGAATTGAATGGAGACAGTGCCTGAAGACGACGCCACATGGACAGATGCGGCAGCTGCACCCTCGCTGCAGTGCCTCCCTCAGCCTGGTGACGCCCCTGCCGGCCTGCTCGGAGCAAAACGTCAGCGAGATCCTCGATCGTTGTTTAGTTGCTCAGTCGTGTCCAGCTCTCTGTGACCCCCTGGGCTGTAGTCCACCAGGCTGCTCTTTCCTGGGATCTCCCAGGCGTGAATACTGGAATGGGTTGCCTCAGCATAAATACGTTTTAAATAGATGCAGCTTCAAGCTAACGTGGCTTGAGCCTCTTTAAGGAGGAGCCTCTTTGCTGTCTGCGACAGTAGGCCTTTCTGCCCTTGTCTGTGCCCTGGATTCAACTGGAGAATGGTACCAATTACTGATGCCTGGGCCTAGTCCATCAATTCAGGGTGAATGTCTGGCCCAGGACAGGGCTGGAGGACCCGACCCCAGCACTGTGGCTCGAGTGTGCTTTGTCTCGTTAGTTTCCCATGATGTTCTGGCTGTTTGAGCGTTTGGATATCATTCGTGGCTGCGTGTATCAAGTGACTGAATTTGCATTTTATCTGAAAGGTAATGATCAGCCTTTGTAAGAGTTTGAGGAGGAAAGGGACAGGATTTTTGCTTTAGAAAGATTATCGTGGAAGCAGCATGGAGGTAAAGAGGCCTCCGAGGAGAGATGAGGCTTTGAACTCAGGCATTGTTGGCTGTGGAGAGAAGCCATGAGCTGGAGCAGGAGGTCCCCAGCCTCTGGGATCCACTGCCTGGTGATCCGAGGTGGAGCTGATGTAAAAATAGAAACGAAGTGAACAATAAATATAATGTGCTCAAATCAGCTTGAAACCATCCCCTCTCCCCGCCTCAGTCCATGGAAACATGGTCTTCCATGAAACCAGTCCATGGTGCCCTAAAGGTTGGGGACCGCTGGGTGGAGAGAGGTCAAGGAGTGAGACAGGACCCCATAACCTGGTGGATGTAAGACCCAGAGGGGACGAGGAGGTGGCCACACAGGTTTGGTGGGGGATGTGCCCATCCCTGCGGCTCAGGACGCAGGAAGACAAGCTGTTGTGAGGGAATTGAATGGAGACAGTGCCTGAAGACGACGCCACATGGACAGATGCGGCAGCTGCACCCTCGCTGCAGTGCCTCCCTCAGCCTGGTGACGCCCCTGCCGGCCTGCTCGGAGCAAAACGTCAGCGAGATCCTCGATCGTTGTTTAGTTGCTCAGTCGTGTCCAGCTCTCTGTGACCCCCTGGGCTGTAGTCCACCAGGCTGCTCTGTCCCTGGGATCTCCCAGGCGTGAATACTGGAATGGGTTGCCTCAGCTGGGAGATGGTGCTTAAGAGAGGAAGAGAGGTTTTTTTCCCAATAAGGAAAAAAAAAAAAAGCCTTGGGAGAAATGCAGGATGTATTTCAGAAACAGACAGTTTCACTTTGTCTTTTTTTGTTTTAAGCGAATACTTTTTATTTACTTGTTTTTATTGGCATACACTTGCTTTAAAATGTTGTTAGTTTCTGCTGTATAACAGCATGACTCAGCTGTCAGTATATTTCTGCTCCCTTTTGAGCTTCCCGCCAACCATCCCCACCCCTCTAGGTCATCACAGAGCTCCAAGCTCAGCTCCCTGTGCTGCACAGCAGCTGCCCACGAGCGTCTAGTTGACACACGGCAGCACGTATCTGTCTGTCCCAGCCTCCCCATTCAGCGGCCCGCTGCCCCACCATGGCCACTGTCCATTCTCTACGTCTTCGTCTCTTTTCCTGCCCTGCCAGTAGGGTCATCTGTACCATTTTCCTAGATTATATATGTGTGTCATGTATGTATATATATGGCATATAGATTATATATGTGCTAATGTACGATATTTGTTTTTCTCTTTCTGACTTCCTTCACTCTGTATGACAGACTTTAGGTCCACCCACATGTCTGCAAATGATCCCACTTCATTCGTTTGAAAGACACATGTGCCCACTGTTCACTGCAGCACTGTGGACAACAGCCAGAAGTTCCCTCTGATTGGAGCACTGAGTAGAAACAGGAGGTGTAGCCTTGAAAAAAAAGGCCAGAGTGTGGACGTCTGCATTTTATCCAGTGGGCAGTGGGGAGCCACGGCAGGTTTGGAGCCGAGGAGGAGAGGATGAGAAGGAGGGTTAATCTAGCAGGGACAGATGCAAGGGACATTAAAGGCAGAGGCCATTTCTAATCCAGAGTCACAGCTGACGAGACTCCTAGGGCTTGAACCTGCGGAGAGCAGAACTGATATTATGAATGACAGGTTTTAGCGGAGGAGTTAATTTTCCTATGATCCCTTCACCAACGCTAAAGAAAGTAGAAACATTGCTTTCTCCATCAGTAAATCCACGCAACATCTCCCAGGCGTGAATACTGGAATGGGTTGCCTCAGCTGGGAGATGGTGCTTAAGAGAGGAAGAGAGGTTTTTTTCCCAATAAGGAAAAAAAAAAAAAGCCTTGGGAGAAATGCAGGATGTATTTCAGAAACAGACAGTTTCACTTTGTCTTTTTTTGTTTTAAGCGAATACTTTTTATTTACTTGTTTTTATTGGCATACACTTGCTTTAAAATGTTGTTAGTTTCTGCTGTATAACAGCATGACTCAGCTGTCAGTATATTTCTGCTCCCTTTTGAGCTTCCCGCCAACCATCCCCACCCCTCTAGGTCATCACAGAGCTCCAAGCTCAGCTCCCTGTGCTGCACAGCAGCTGCCCACGAGCGTCTAGTTGACACACGGCAGCACGTATCTGTCTGTCCCAGCCTCCCCATTCAGCGGCCCGCTGCCCCACCATGGCCACTGTCCATTCTCTACGTCTTCGTCTCTTTTCCTGCCCTGCCAGTAGGGTCATCTGTACCATTTTCCTAGATTATATATGTGTGTCATGTATGTATATATATGGCATATAGATTATATATGTGCTAATGTACGATATTTGTTTTTCTCTTTCTGACTTCCTTCACTCTGTATGACAGACTTTAGGTCCACCCACATGTCTGCAAATGATCCCACTTCATTCGTTTGAAAGACACATGTGCCCACTGTTCACTGCAGCACTGTGGACAACAGCCAGAAGTTCCCTCTGATTGGAGCACTGAGTAGAAACAGGAGGTGTAGCCTTGAAAAAAAAGGCCAGAGTGTGGACGTCTGCATTTTATCCAGTGGGCAGTGGGGAGCCACGGCAGGTTTGGAGCCGAGGAGGGAGAGGATGAGAAGGAGGGTTAATCTGGCAGGGACAGATGCAAGGGACATTAAAGGCAGAGGCCATTTCTAATCCAGAGTCACAGCTGACGAGACTCCTAGGGCTTGAACCTGCGGAGAGCAGAACTGATATTATGAATGACAGGTTTTAGCGGAGGAGTTAATTTTTTCCTATGATCCCTTCACCAACGCTAAAGAAAGTAGAAACATTGCTTTCTCCATCAGTAAATCCACGCAACATCTCTTGATAGTATCTGGAACTTTTAAAAAGGAAAGAGCTGCTTTACTTTTAATAATAACCACTTAGAACCACTGATAGATTTGATAAAAGTTCAGTGTAAATTCAGTTATGGAAATTTAGTATAAGGAAGGTCTGGTGAAATTACTGGCTTTGATGCCTAAAGGGAGACCGTGTTGTAAGGAAGACAATTGATTAGTATATAAAGGACTCAGGACTTCCTTGGTAGTCCAGTGGTTAAGATTCTGTGCCTCCAATGCAGATGGTGTGTGTTCAATCCCTGGTTGGGGAGCTGAGATCTCATATGCCAGATGGCAAAAAAAAAAAAAAAAATATGTAAGAACTCTTATAAGTGAAAGAGAAAACCACAGTCATCCCATTAGAAAAATAAGGCAAAAGACATCAACTGGAAATTATATGAGAAATAATTCAAACATTCAATAAACATTTAAAAGCAAGTTCTAATGAAGGTGATGAGATGTCATTGTTTTTCTTCTCCTGAAGAAGGGCAATGACAGAACCAGAGAGCGTCAGAGCCCACAGGGACCAGAGCTGATTAGTCTTATCATCAGTGAAGTCCTTTGGCAAATGGAACCAGCTAGGGTGAGATTCTTTCAGGTGCTGAAATCTCCCAGACGGATTGCAAAGGCATGATGCTAAGGGAAACCAGTCAAAGACCAGTACAGAATGAACTCACTGCAGCACTGTGGACAACAGCCAGAAGTTCCCTCTGATTGGAGCACTGAGTAGAAACAGGAGGTGTAGCCTTGAAAAAAAAGGCCAGAGTGTGGACGTCTGCATTTTATCCAGTGGGCAGTGGGGAGCCACGGCAGGTTTGGAGCCGAGGAGGGAGAGGATGAGAAGGAGGGTTAATCTGGCAGGGACAGATGCAAGGGACATTAAAGGCAGAGGCCATTTCTAATCCAGAGTCACAGCTGACGAGACTCCTAGGGCTTGAACCTGCGGAGAGCAGAACTGATATTATGAATGACAGGTTTTAGCGGAGGAGTTAATTTTTTCCTATGATCCCTTCACCAACGCTAAAGAAAGTAGAAACATTGCTTTCTCCATCAGTAAATCCACGCAACATCTCTTGATAGTATCTGGAACTTTTAAAAAGGAAAGAGCTGCTTTACTTTTAATAATAACCACTTAGAACCACTGATAGATTTGATAAAAGTTCAGTGTAAATTCAGTTATGGAAATTTAGTATAAGGAAGGTCTGGTGAAATTACTGGCTTTGATGCCTAAAGGGAGACCGTGTTGTAAGGAAGACAATTGATTAGTATATAAAGGACTCAGGACTTCCTTGGTAGTCCAGTGGTTAAGATTCTGTGCCTCCAATGCAGATGGTGTGTGTTCAATCCCTGGTTGGGGAGCTGAGATCTCATATGCCAGATGGCAAAAAAAAAAAAAAAAATATGTAAGAACTCTTATAAGTGAAAGAGAAAACCACAGTCATCCCATTAGAAAAATAAGGCAAAAGACATCAACTGGAAATTATATGAGAAATAATTCAAACATTCAATAAACATTTAAAAGCAAGTTCTAATGAAGGTGATGAGATGTCATTGTTTTTCTTCTCCTGAAGAAGGGCAATGACAGAACCAGAGAGCGTCAGAGCCCACAGGGACCAGAGCTGATTAGTCTTATCATCAGTGAAGTCCTTTGGCAAATGGAACCAGCTAGGGTGAGATTCTTTCAGGTGCTGAAATCTCCCAGACGGATTGCAAAGGCATGATGCTAAGGGAAACCAGTCAAAGACCAGTACAGAATGATCTCACTTAACATGTGGAGTCTAAAAAACAAAATGAAAACAGATTCATAGACACCGAGAAAACCCGGGGGGAGGGCGTTACCAGAAGGAGAGAAGCCTGGGAAAGTGGGTCAAATAGGTGAAGGGAGTAAAAGGTACAGGCCTCTGGTTATAAAATAAATAAGCCACAGGGAGGTCATAGCCAGCGTAAGGGAAAGGGCCAAGAATATTGGGGACAGACAGTGACTAGACAGCATAGTGATCATTACATAATACAAATGTTAAATCATGAGGTAGTGCACCTGCAATTAACTTAGCATTGTCCATCAACTGTACTTTGAGTAGAATGAAGGAAGGAAGGGAAAGAAAGAAAGGGAGAGAAATAGGGAAAGAGAAAGAGAAATAGAGAAAGGGACAGGTTTCTTTCCTGCGGAATTGGTCTTGCAGTTTTCCAAAGCGGCCACAAGATGTCAGTGTTAAAAACGCTATCGAGTCTTTGCTGCAGTTGCTCAGCGGCTGAGCTTCCTTTCAAAATACCAGGGATCTCCAGTTTTCAACATGTACATTTTAAGAGGGGAAAAGCCATAAAGCACTGCAGTCAGGGTATCAGTTCATTTTTTTGCCTTGTAAAAGAAACGGTGTATTTGGCCAGCGTAAAGGCTTCTTTTAAAAAACAGCATTCTAAGGGGTTGTGCCAGGGGACATTCAGGTTCCAATACGGCCCCCTGGGGACTCTTTATAGACATTCTGTCTGAGGTCTGGAGTTCTCCCCTGGAAATTGTGCTTGGTACCCATGCCGGGGCCCCGGGGTCTAAGGCTGCCCATAGTGACAGCAGGGGGATGCCCAGGCGGCCATTCCCAAACCCCCTGTGCACCTCTCCAGCCTTGCCCACGTCCTCCTCATCAAGTCTCAGTGTTCTCTGCTGGTTACTGACTCCCCTCAGACTTGTTTATAACGCTGAATGAAATGACATGATGTATTCTCGCAAGAGGCAGGAGGATAATAGTTGTAAGCCTCGCTTTGGGATCAGACAATTCAATGAGGAGACCAGTCACTTTAGGGCTTTTTCCAGGTGGCTCAGCTGTGAAAAAAAAGAAAAAGAAATGTGGCTGCTCATGCAGGAGATGCATGGGTCAGGAATATTCCCCTGGAGGAGGAAATGGCAACCCACTCCAGTGGGAAATCCCATGGACAGAGGAGCCTGGCGGACTACAGTCCATGAGGTCAGAAAGGATCGGCCATGACTGAGCACACACGAAGGCACCAGTCACTTGCTAGGTGTGTGACCTTGAAAATTTCTGCACCTCCTTGAGGCTCTATTGACTCCTAAGTAAAAGAAGGGCTGAAGTATCCCCCATCTCGTAAGCTTGCGTGAGCTTATATCTCTATCCTAAGCATCCATCCTCCCGCCCAGCACCAGGTCAGTTACCATACCAGTTGTCATGATGACTTGGCCATCTCCATCATCTCTCTGCTATCTGGGTGCTGCCTACCTTAGCTGCATCCTCATTTTTTTAAAAATAAATTTTATTGTTTATTTATTTTTGGCTATTCTGGGTTTTCATTATTGCCACAGGCTCTCCTCTAGTTGCAGGGAGTGGAAGCTACTCTCTAGTTGAGGTGAGCAGGCTTTTTGTTGTGGTGACTTTTCTTGTTGTGGAACTCGGGCTCTAGGGCACACAGATGTCAATAGTTGTGGCATGTGGGCTCCATAGTTGTGGCTCCAAGGCTGTAGGGCACAGGCTCCACAGTTGTGGCTCGCTGGTCTAGTTCCTCTGCCAGGGGACATTCAGGTTCCAATACGGCCCCTGGGGACTCTTTATAGACATTCTGTCTGAGGTCTGGAGTTCTCCCCTGGAAATTGTGCTTGGTACCCATGCCGGGGCCCCGGGGTCTAAGGCTGCCCATAGTGACAGCAGGGGGATGCCCAGGCGGCCATTCCCAAACCCCCTGTGCACCTCTCCAGCCTTGCCCACGTCCTCCTCATCAAGTCTCAGTGTTCTCTGCTGGTTACTGACTCCCCTCAGACTTGTTTATAACGCTGAATGAAATGACATGATGTATTCTCGCAAGAGGCAGGAGGATAATAGTTGTAAGCCTCGCTTTGGGATCAGACAATTCAATGAGGAGACCAGTCACTTTAGGGCTTTTTCCAGGTGGCTCAGCTGTGAAAAAAAAGAAAAAGAAATGTGGCTGCTCATGCAGGAGATGCATGGGTCAGGAATATTCCCCTGGAGGAGGAAATGGCAACCCACTCCAGTGGGAAATCCCATGGACAGAGGAGCCTGGCGGACTACAGTCCATGAGGTCAGAAAGGATCGGCCATGACTGAGCACACACGAAGGCACCAGTCACTTGCTAGGTGTGTGACCTTGAAAATTTCTGCACCTCCTTGAGGCTCTATTGACTCCTAAGTAAAAGAAGGGCTGAAGTATCCCCCATCTCGTAAGCTTGCGTGAGCTTATATCTCTATCCTAAGCATCCATCCTCCCGCCCAGCACCAGGTCAGTTACCATACCAGTTGTCATGATGACTTGGCCATCTCCATCATCTCTCTGCTATCTGGGTGCTGCCTACCTTAGCTGCATCCTCATTTTTTTAAAAATAAATTTTATTGTTTATTTATTTTTGGCTATTCTGGGTTTTCATTGCTGCCGCAGGCTCTTCTCTAGTTGCAGGGAGTGGAAGCTACTCTCTAGTTGAGGTGAGCAGGCTTTTTGTTGTGGTGACTTTTCTTGTTGTGGAACTCGGGCTCTAGGGCACACAGATGTCAATAGTTGTGGCATGTGGGCTCCATAGTTGTGGCTCCAAGGCTGTAGGGCACAGGCTCCACAGTTGTGGCTCGCTGGTCTAGTTCCTCTGCAGCTTGTGGGATCTTCCCAGATGAGGGGTCGAACCGGTGTCTCCTACACTGGCAGGCGAACTCTAGCACTGAGCCACCAGGGAAACCCTGCGTCCTCATTTTTAAACATCTGTCTCCTCCGTGCCACTCGGAGCTCTTCAAATACAGAAGCTGCTCCTGTGCATGTATAATTTTCACCTCTCTTTCCTCAGTGTTGAAGCTACTAAGTTGTTCCCTCTCCCTTTCCCCTAATTTACAGGTAAATGGGTGAAAGCTTAAGAGAGAGAAGCTGAGTTCCTCAGAATGCATGCTCCGTCACTCAGTCGTGTCTATCTGCGACCCCGTGGACTGGAGCCCGCCAGGCTCCTGTGTCCATGGGCTTCTCCAGGCAAGAGGACTGGAGTGGGCAGCCATTTCCTCCTCTGGCGCTGCCCAGCATTGCACAGGAAGTAGCCCTCCCCCTGCGCAGCACTCTGCAGTCTGAGTTGTCATCGTGTGTTCCCTGCTCTGTGTGCTTGACGGCAGGCTCCCAAGGGCAGGAGCACCAGGTCAGAGTGGCGTTCCTAGCGTCACAATGTCGCCAGCCTCATGGCTACCGTTGGTGGAGCACATGGTGCCAGGCTCTGTTCTAGCACCTCTTCCTGTGTTCATCGAGTGGATCCCCACATAGAACGTATGAGACGGGAGCACCACTCTCTGAAGTTGTAGGAGGAAGGATAGACTTAGAACGGTAGACTGCCCCCAGGCTGTACCGCCAGGTAGGCGAGCCAGGCGGTCTGGACGCAGGGCCAGAGCACTTCATCAGGAAGTGGCCCTGCCTCTCAGGCCATTGATGCCTTTCTATTGGCTTGAGTGAAATCAGCAAGACCAGAAATTGAGCAGCACTAGGGTAACTTGTGGGCTTCCCAGAGGGCACAGTGGTAGGGAACTCACCTGCCAATGCAGGAGATGCAGGAGAGGGTTCGATCTCTGGGTTGGGAAGATCCCCTGGGGGAGGAAACGGCAATCCACTCCAATATTCTTGCCTAGAGAATCCCGCGGACAGAGGAGCCTGCCGGCTACCGTCCATGGGGTCGCAAAGAGTCAGACACAAACAAGCACTTGTGAGGGGCGACCATAGGTGTGCCTTTGAGGTCTTCATTCAGAGCTGCCTTAAAGGTGTCATCCCAGGGGGCCCAGGAGGGCCGGGCCTGCAGGGCATGAGTGAGTGAGTGAGAGGGTGAGTGTGAGGGTGAGCGTGAGGGGTCCTCACAGCTCCAGAGTCGTTCAGTCCCAGCAGCAGGTGTGGGAAGGGCCAGGAGCTGCCACTAGTCATGGTGGGAAACGCAGGGGCTCTCTTCTCAGCAGACGGCAGGGCTCCGTCCCCTTGGCACCCCCAGTCGGCCTTGGCACACCTCGGAGCTCCATCCCCCGGCTGCCTCCCTCCAGCCTGGGGGTGGTGTGTGGGCTTCCTCTTGGTTCCAGCTTTGGGGACGAGTAAAGGCTCTTCAGAGCCCTGGGCTGAGCAGGACAGGGGACATGTCCAGTCTCAGTGGAGAGAGTGTTAGAGATGTCCCTCCATGTGCAGGAAGGGGCCATGAGGCCTTCCAGGGAAACCTGTCCTCTGAGGGACCCTACTTCCCTGCATCTTCTCCAGGTCTCTGCTGCCCAGTGTTGGGGTTGTGGGTTCTGTCGTGGGTGCAGAGTGCAGTAGGCTGACCCACCCAGGACTTTGCCCTGAAGACTGACACCGAGGGCTCTATACTCGTGACTCACCCGGCAGGTCACACATGGACACCCCCGCCTGTCTTCAACCCCAGAGGGAGGGGAGACCGTGTCTCCACCGCTGTGTCCCCAGCTGTGGGGCCAGAGCCGCCTCCTTCCTCCCCCGGCAGCATCGTCTCTGAGCTCTGTTTTTGTTGGCTAGTGCGAACAAGGCTGAACATCTGCCAGACATCTGCTCATGTCTCCCCTGTGAGCTCCCAGCAGATGGGCAGGAAGCAGCACCGCCGTGGACCGAGGTGCCAGGGGCTGCGTGTGAGCCGCTCCGGGGTGCTGCCCTGCCTGCCTGGGGCTGGTGGGACCCTGGAGTCCCTGGGGGCTGGTATTGCCGGATGGAGCCCAGGTCTACATTGCAGGCAAAATTCTTTACCACCTGAGCCACCAGGGAAGCCCTAGGTATGCATATGTCCCCTCCCTCTTGAACCTCCTTCCCACCCCTCTAGGGTGTCACAGGGCACCAGGTTTGAGTTCCGTGCATCATACAGCACACCAAGTGACTTAGCATGCACACACATTTAAAATATTACTATCATATCCAAATGCAACCATTAAATACATGGACTGTTGGGAAAACAGAAGAGGGAGGAACCCTAGGATTCTTTGGGGATTGGAAATACTTCTTGTAAAAACAAATATGGTATATTAATGCATATATATGGAAGCTAGAGAAATGGTACCGATGAGCCTATTTGCAGGGCTGGAATAGAGATGCAGACCTAGAGAACAGACTTGTGGAGACAGTGGGGGAAAGAGGGTGGGACAAATTGAGAGAGTGGCACTGACATATAGACACCACCATGTGTAGTCTAGGTAGCTGGTCGGAAGTGCTGTCGGGCACAGGAGGCTCAGCTCAGAGCTCTGTGAGGTCCTGAAGAGGCAGGATGGGGCTGGGAGGGAGGATCAAGAGAGGGGACCTGTGTGTATATAGGGCTGATGCGCTGTTGTACAGCAGAAACCAGCACAGCATTTTAAAGTAAGTGTACTCCAATAAAAGGAACAATGATAAAATAAAACAGGAAGACTTCTCGTAGGAAAGGCTATCCCAGGAGAAGGAAGGGCCTACACACTAGAGCATCATCTTTTTAAAATTCTTAAGTCCCTCTTTTGTTTAAATCACTATTTTCACTTGATTACTTGAATGTGTGGATGCATTTCATCAAAACCAACTAAGACATAGATTTGTATGATTAACAGAACTATAACTCATTAATTTATGGAATATGTTCAAAAAATAAGTCTAAAAAGTAGGTAACTGAACATCTGCCAGACATCTGCTCATGTCTCCCCTGTGAGCTCCCAGCAGATGGGCAGGAAGCAGCACCGCCGTGGACCGAGGTGCCAGGGGCTGCGTGTGAGCCGCTCGGGTGCTGCCCTGCCTGCCTGGGGCTGGTGGGACCCTGGAGTCCCTGGGGTCTGGTATTGCCGGATGGAGCCCAGGTCTACATTGCAGGCAAAATTCTTTACCACCTGAGCCACCAGGGAAGCCCTAGGTATGCATATGTCCCCTCCCTCTTGAACCTCCTTCCCACCCCTCTAGGGTGTCACAGGGCACCAGGTTTGAGTTCCGTGCATCATACAGCACACCAAGTGACTTAGCATGCACACACATTTAAAATATTACTATCATATCCAAATGCAACCATTAAATACATGGACTGTTGGGAAAACAGAAGAGGGAGGAACCCTAGGATTCTTTGGGGATTGGAAATACTTCTTGTAAAAACAAATATGGTATATTAATGCATATATATGGAAGCTAGAGAAATGGTACCGATGAGCCTATTTGCAGGGCTGGAATAGAGATGCAGACCTAGAGAACAGACTTGTGGAGACAGTGGGGGAAAGAGGGTGGGACAAATTGAGAGAGTGGCACTGACATATAGACACCACCATGTGTAGTCTAGGTAGCTGGTCGGAAGTGCTGTCGGGCACAGGAGGCTCAGCTCAGAGCTCTGTGAGGTCCTGAAGAGGCAGGATGGGGCTGGGAGGGAGGATCAAGAGAGGGGACCTGTGTGTATATAGGGCTGATGCGCTGTTGTACAGCAGAAACCAGCACAGCATTTTAAAGTAAGTGTACTCCAATAAAAGGAACAATGATAAAATAAAACAGGAAGACTTCTCGTAGGAAAGGCTATCCCAGGAGAAGGAAGGGCCTACACACTAGAGCATCATCTTTTTTTAAAATTCTTAAGTCCCTCTTTTGTTTAAATCACTATTTTCACTTGATTACTTGAATGTGTGGATGCATTTCATCAAAACCAACTAAGACATAGATTTGTATGATTAACAGAACTATAACTCATTAATTTATGGAATATGTTCAGAATATATAGGATAAGTCTAAAAAAGTAGGTAACTGAAGACTTCATCTATATAACATTAGAAAATTAAAACAGGCTCATATCAGAAGTATATGAAATTATTCTTTTCTGTTTTTCAGAATCCATCTGAGAACATGTTACCAAAAATGGACCTTTTACTCCTAATGTCCTTGAACTTGGTTCATGGAGTGTTCTGTACTGAGCAAACACCTATAGGCATAAAAAGCCCACCATCCAACACCAAGGCACAGGTCTTCACCCCTCATGCCATAAAGAGTAAAGGTAAGCTTACTATGTACTTGGCTCTTTTAATGAGTGGGTTGTTGCTTTCTACAATCTTTTTTAAAAATGTTTTATTTTATTTTGGAATATAGCCGATTAACAATGTTGTAATAATTCCAGGGGTAGTACGTCATCCTGAAGGAGATTCTTGAAAAGCCCATACAGAAAAAGGCAGATTTCAAAGGATCTGATTAGTTGAACTGTTAAAACCATATCTCCCAAGTAGCTGAATTACCTGTTGATTTAAGGATTTACGGTTTTCTTCTGATTATTGTTGCTGTTTAGTCATTCAGTTGTGTCCAACTCTTTGTGACTCCATGGACTGTACCCTGCCAGGCTCCTCTGTCCATGGGTTTTGCCAGGCAAGAAGACTGGAGTTGGTTGTCATTTCCTTCTCCAGGGGATATTCCCCACCCAGGGATCGAACTCAAGTCTCTTACATATCATGCATTGACAGGTGGATTCTTTTTTTTTTTTTTTTAAGATTTATTTATTTATTTATTTTGGGCAGGGGTTGGGTTGGGGAGGGAGGGGAGCGGTCGGGCCACTTCTATTGGTCTTTCATTTCTCTGTTTTCATCCGTCTTTGTTCTTTGGCTCCTGCGGGCCTCCCATCGCGGTGGTGTCTGCTGTTGCAGAGCGCCGGCTCTGGGCGCATGCGCTCTAGAGCTCTGGCTCGGCGACTGGACACATCAGTCCAGCCACTCCGCGGCACGTGGGATCTTCCCAGGCCAGGGATCGAACCGGCGCCCCTTGCACTGCAAGGCAGTATCCTTATCCACTGGGCCACCAGGGGAAGCCCGACAGGTGGATTCTTTTACCAATGAGCCACCAGGAAAACTCTTCTTCTGATTACAAAGGAATACTCAATGTGGAAAATTGATGAAAAGAAATTTCCCTAGTTTTTAGTGTGTTCCCTTAATATATATTTTATTTTTATTTTTTCTTGTTTTCTTTTTTTCCATCGTTTAAAACATGGAAAACCCAAGGTGTAATTTTCATTCAGTACTTATCATTTGATCCTTACGCTGTTTTGTTGCAGAAAGTGAAGCCCATGGTTTTTTTTTTTTAATTAAGTGGTAGCAGATTTAAAAAAATTTTTTGGATGTGGACCATTTTTAAAGTCTTTATTGAATTTGTTACAATATTGCTTCAGTTTTGTGTTACGGGGTTTCTTTGGCCACAAGGCATATGGGATCCTAGCTCCCTGACCAGGGATCGAACCCACAGCCCATGCACTGGAAAGTGAAGTCCTAACCACTGGACCAGCATGGGTGTCCCATGAAGTTCATGATTTTCAAATGATGGTAGCAATTTATCCACCAAGTAATCAATTTTCTCACAGTTTCAGTAACTGCAGCAATTTCCGTGAGCTGTCTGTAGAAATTCAGTAACTGTGGAACTGTCATTTCAAAGGAGCTTGTTCTTTGCTTGACCTCAGTGACTAGCCACTTTGAGCATCACTGATGCCTCAAGACATTTAAGTAATGTGCAGCTGTCTGAGCTCAC
The DNA here is from genome assembly GCA_022376925.1 of Tragulus kanchil. Lineage (NCBI taxonomy): Eukaryota > Metazoa > Chordata > Mammalia > Artiodactyla > Tragulidae > Tragulus > Tragulus kanchil. The sequence goes on along the minus strand of JAIOJX010000024.1, from coordinate 120,302,346 downwards.
AGCCATGCCCAGCTTCCACTGAAAACCTGTGAGCTGGCTGGTGACCTTGGCCTTAGTGTCCAGCTGGACCCCTCCATCTCAGGGTCCTGGGCACCCACCACCCACTCGAGTGGAAACCTTGATATATGTTGTAGGTGCCATGCAGTGCATTTAGACTCATCTCAGACTTTATGAGAGCCAGCCAGTGATGTGTTGTGTGAAACCACTGAGTTCGGGCATTAATTTGTGACCGTAATATACCCTAGCTGATTTGAACTAATTTAGAATTGATAGAAGTAAAGTACTGATGTAACAAAAACCTGCCGTTTGTAGCGTCGATATGTTGATTATGTAATGGGAAGTGAGGAAGCAGGGCTGGAGGAGACTCTCAGCCCCTCTCGTTAGGCAGTGGTGGAATGTTTACAGCTCATCTTCTGTGATCACTTGGAAGGCACATTTGGTTCCTAATAAACTTGCAGCTCTGGGGAAAGTGGTTGGAAAATCGAATATTGGTAGTCGCGATGGTTATTACTGGCTGTGAAGATGTTACAAGGAAGAGACTCACACAGAGGAGAATTGACTCATTTTCAAGAGTAAGAACAGTGACTGGAGACAGGCCAGAAATGAAGGCCAGAAAAATGAACTGCCTTGAGATGGTAGTGTTAGAAATGGGATTGAGAATGGCTTCCACGTGGCCAAAGGCAAATTCAGATTAAGGGTGTGGTCCCCAATGTGGTGTCCAGTTGGAAACAGGGCAGAAAATCAAATGAAAGGTGTGGGTCCGACATCTATGATTAAAATTTCCCCCTGGTGATTATGTCTCAGAGCAAACAGAAGAAAGGCGCACACTTCACACTTGGCCATCAGTGGGCTGAAGGCAGCCACTGCCTGAAAGAGGCTCGGGGACGGGGCCTAAAGAAATACAGCAGCTCTAGGAACCAAGCCTTGAGAGAACAGTGGGTGTGGGTCCTGGAGGATGGAACTGGAAAGTGACCACTGACTTGTCTGAGCGTCAGACGGCCTAAAAAAGAGCCCTGGCCTTTTTAGAAAGCCTGTGGCTATTTGAGACCTTTAACCCTCTAAGCATCTGAAGCTCCACCCACCCACAGGCAGCAAACAGGCTGAGAAATGGAGCCCCCAAGGGGGACATGCTTTCCAGTGTCTGCTGCACAGATGGTCAAGGAGGCAATGGAAAATGGAGAATATTCCAGAAGGTATCCTTGATGAGTAGGAAATAATTCTAGTACCCTCCTGAGAGCATTTGTTGTTGTTTAGTTGCTAAGTCGTGTCTGACTCTTTGCATCCCCATGGCTGCATCACACCAGGCTTCCTTGTCCTTCACTATCTCCCGGAGATGGCTAATCAAATTCACATCTATTGAATCAGTGATGCCATCCAGCCATCTCATCCTCTGTAGTCGCCCCCTTCTCCTCCTGCCCTCAGTCTTTCCCAGCATCAGAGGCTTTTTCCAGTGAGTTTGCTCTTTGTATCAGGTGGCCAGAGTATTGGCACTTCAGCTTCTGCAGAAGTTCTTCTAATGAATATTCAGAGTTGATTTCCTTTCAGACTGACTGGTTTGATCTCCTTGTAGTCCAAGGGGATCCAGCACCACAGTTCAAAGGCATCAATTCTTCATGCTCAGCTTTCTTTATGATCCAACTCTTACATTTGTGCATGACTATTAGAAACATCTGAGGGCAGAGTAGAGGGCTGATCAGGGACATCCCCTATCCTCAAGCTGAAGTCTTCATGATGGCCTTCCAGTGGGATTTCAGATTTCTATGGACCATTGAGTACTGGGCATCTCTCATTTTTCTCCCCTTTGAATGGGAATACTCTGGCTGTTGTCATGACCCTGTATAGTATTGAACACTAGGTGTGTGTTGTTACTCAGTCTTGTCTGGCTCTTTTGCGACCCCATGGGCTGTAGCCTGCCAGGCTCCTCTGTCCATGGAATTTCCTAGGCAGGAATACTGGAGTGGGTCACATTTCCTAGTCCTGGGAATATTCTCGGCCAGGGGATCAAATCTCCTGCAGTGGTAGGCAGTCTTTATCATTGAGCTGCCTGGGAAGCCCACGTGACTTCCTCTACACACCTGCCTCTCTACCCTGGGTGCAGCTGGCTTGACTTTTTTTTTCTTTTTCTTTTATTTTAGTTTTGGCTATTCTGGGTTTTCACTGATGCCACAGGCTCTTCTCTAGTTGCAGGGAGTGAGGGCTACTCCCTAGTGGAGGTGAGCAGGCTTCTCATTGTGGTGGCTTTTCTTGTTGTGGAACTTGGACTATAGGGCATACGGACTTCGGTAGTTGGGACACATGGGCTCCATATTTGTGGCTCCAAGGTTCTAGAGCACAGGCTCCATAGTTGTGGCTCACGGGCTTAGGTGATCCACAGCATGTGGGATCTTCCCTGACCAGGGATTGAACTTGTGTCTCCAAACCATAGTGCTTTCCAACACCGTCTTGCTTCCTCCCTTCCTCTGGCTTGACTTTTTCGATCATCATTTGGTAGACCTCACTGATTAGAGCCATTCTCCCACTTGGTTTGTGCCCTCTGATTGGTGCACAGCCAGGCCTGTTCACTTCCAGAGCCTCGGGCAGTGTTTTTGCATTACAATGGCAGAGTCCAATAGTTGTGACAGAGACCTGAAGGCCCACAAGTCTCACTCGCTGGCCCTTAGGAAAAAGTGTGCTGACCCCTGCTCTAGAAAGATGCTTCTCAGAACTGAGAGCAGCCACCTCTGGCTTGATACAAGGACCAGTGTGTGTGTCTGCCAGAGATTCTGGTCTTCTGAGCTGGGGACGGCAAGCTGATGGGGCGCTGGGTCTCTGCCTTGTTGGGGTGCTGGGTCTCCGCCTTGATGGGACGCTGGGTCTTTGCCCACAGGCCGGAAGTCTCGTCTCTGTGGGAGGAGGGAACACAAGAACCTGGGTGACCGCACGAGACACTGGTGCTCCTGGAAGATGCTTGTGCTCTTTAGCTGCCCGCCAGTTGGGTGTGGTCAGAGGGTGCGCTGTGGGCGACTGACCGTGAATGAAAGGGACCTGTGCCCGGTCTGGCCGAGGCACTGGAAAGCCTGTGTGTAAGTTCCTGTGCTCTTCGGTACTCTGTTCTGGAACTCTGAACTCAGCTTGTGCTGAGATGCTGGAGACCCAGGCAGCCTGCGGCCCTGAGTTGTCACCGAGAGAAGGCTGCCTTGGAGAGGGGCCTGGGTTGCATCAGAAATAGTTGAGAAATAGATGTTGATGAGAAATAGACTCCCGTTGGGATTAAAATACTGAGAGGTGAGGACTGATTTTGTTATTGCAGCTGTAGCTGATATTCTTTAAAATTTATTTTTGATTGAGCTATAGTTGACATGCAACATTAATTTCAGGTGTCCAACACATGATTCATTGTTTGGATATACTGTGATATGATCACCACACTAAGTCTAGTTAGTAACGATGCCTGAAACATCACTAGACACTGTTACAGAATTGTTTTTCTTGTGTTGGGTACTTTTAAAATCTACTCTTAGTAACTTTCAAATATACAATGCAGTATTATTTTTTTTAATTATTATTATTTTTTAACACCAAAACCATTTTGTATTGGAGGTATCGCCAGTTAACCATGTCGTGACAGTTTCAGGTGAACAGTGTAGGGCCTCAGCCATGCATACATGGTATTAGTAACCTTGGGCTTCCCTGGTGGCTCAGTGGTAAAGAAACTGCCTGCCAATGCAGGAGATGCAGGTTCGATCCCTGAGTTGGGAAAATCCCCTGGAGATGGAAATGGTAACCCACTCCAGTATTTTTGCCTGAAAAGTTCCATGGACAGAGGAGCCCGGAGGACTACAGTTCACGGAGTCGCAAAGCATCGGACACGACAAAGCATACGCATGACTTCATGTACCTGGACGTTTATATCTGCTTGCTCCCTTCACCTGTTCTGCCCACACCCCTTCTGCCGCCCCTCCCTGGCTGCGCAGCTCTAGCACCACTGGTCTGTTCTCTGTACCCAAGGGCTTGGGGGTTCTGTTGTATTGTGTATCAGGTTCCACATGTAAGTGACATCATACACTGTTTCTCTCTGTCTCCCTGACTTCTTGCACTAACCCAACTGCCCTCCAGGACCACCTGTGTTATCACAAGTAGATGAGTGAATAATATTCCATTGTGTATGTGCATACAGAGCGATGGAATGGAATACATATGTGTTTTGTACCTATGTATGTATATACATAAACATAACGTTTTCCTTTCTTTATCCATTCATCTGTCGATGGACACCTGGGTGGTCGCCATGTTTTGGCTGTTGTGAATCATGCTACAGGGAACACAGGGGTGGACATACGTATCTTTTCAAACTGATGTTTCTGTTTTCTTTGGATAAATACCAGCAGCGGAACTGTTGGATCACACGTAGTTCTGTTTTAAATTCTTGAGAACCCTCCATACTGTTTTCCACCGCGGCTGCACAAACTTATGTTCCCACACACCTTGCACAAGGGCTCCCTTCCTTCCACATTCTTACCAGCATTTTCTGCTGCTTGTCTTCTGGGTACCAGCCACTCTAACAGGTGTGAGGTGACACCCTCCTGTGGTTTTGAACAGGATCTCCCTGCTGATTAGGGAAACTGCTGTTCAGCCTGATAGAATAGGCATCACACCTAAGGGATAATTTAAATGAAATTGAGTTTATACTTGTAGATACTTATTATTCAGTTATACAACTTTATATTTATATTATTCATAGCTTTCCATACTATGTAAAATAGTCTTTGAAACATAACTTTTAATAACTTTCTAATACTTCATTGTATTGATAATGCACAAAGCTTAAGAAAGTGCGGTGAGAAAGACATATTTTTGATTCATTAGCTTTCCATCTATGACTATGCTTGAAAAGTTCCATGGACAGAGGAGCCGGAGGACTACAGTACACGGAGTTGCAAAGCATCGGACACGACAAAGCATACGCATGACTTGATGTAACTGGACGTTTATATCTGCTTGCTCCTTCACCTGTTCTGCCCACACCCTTCTGCCGCCCTCCTGGCTGCGCAGCTCTAGCACCACTGGTCTGTTCTCTGTACCCAAGGGCTTGGGGGTTCTGTTGTATTGTGTATCAGGTTCCACATGTAAGTGACATCATACACTGTTTCTCTCTGTCTCCCTGACTTCTTGCACTAACCCAACTGCCCTCCAGGACCACCTGTGTTATCACAAGTAGATGAGTGAATAATATTCCATTGTGTATGTGCATACAGAGCGATGGAATGGAATACATATGTGTTTTGTACCTATGTATGTATATACATAAACATAACGTTTTCCTTTCTTTATCCATTCATCTGTCGATGGACACCTGGGTGGTCGCCATGTTTTGGCTGTTGTGAATCATGCTACAGGGAACACAGGGGTGGACATACGTATCTTTTCAAACTGATGTTTCTGTTTTCTTTGGATAAATACCAGCAGCGGAACTGTTGGATCACACGTAGTTCTGTTTTAAATTCTTGAGAACCCTCCATACTGTTTTCCACCGCGGCTGCACAAACTTATGTTCCCACACACCTTGCACAAGGGCTCCCTTCCTTCCACATTCTTACCAGCATTTTCTGCTGCTTGTCTTCTGGGTACCAGCCACTCTAACAGGTGTGAGGTGACACCCTCCTGTGGTTTTGAACAGGATCTCCCTGCTGATTAGGGAAACTGCTGTTCAGCCTGATAGAATAGGCATCACACCTAAGGGATAATTTAAATGAAATTGAGTTTATACTTGTAGATACTTATTATTCAGTTATACAACTTTATATTTATATTATTCATAGCTTTCCATACTATGTAAAATAGTCTTTGAAACATAACTTTTAATAACTTTCTAATACTTCATTGTATTGATAATGCACAAAGCTTAAGAAAGTGCGGTGAGAAAGACAAGGTCATCCCTTGTGTGTAGAAGGGTGCGTGGGCATGTGCTGAGTTACTTCGGTTGCTTCCGACTCTATATGACCCCGTGGACTGTGGCCCGCTGGGCTCCTCTGTCCTTGGGATCCTCCAGTTGAGAGTACTGGAGTAAGTTGCCATGCCCTGTTCCAGGCGATCATCTTGACTCAGGAATTGAACGCAAGGATCGAACCTGTGTCTCCTGCATCGGCAGGTGGATTTTTTACCACTAGCACAGCCTGGGAAGCCCCATGGGAAAGGGTAGCTTAGTGCAGTTTTTCTGAAATGCAGTTTAACAATGTGTATCTCCTATGATTGAGTAATTCCATAACTGAAAACTTATCATCAGGAATAATCAGAGATGTGGACAAAAATAGGTACACAAAGATTTTTGTGTTAGCTTTATAATATCAAAGTCAGTGGTCATCTGAAACGTTGAACAGGAACCAGAGAGGTCCATTGCTGACAGTGTCTCTGTGGGCGCTGTTTGTGGATGTGGCTTGCTTAGAATCAGCTGCTTGCCATTTGAGACATGGATCACAGGTCTGAGCTAACCAGTGCTTATGGCTGCCCCCCGCCTTCCACACTGTACCTCTTTGTTCCCTGCTGACCGCCTTGAATTAGGGGTGGGGCTGGCCAAGCCCTGTCTCCTTTTCAGTTCTCTGGCAACTTGTGCCTTCTGGCTGCAAAGAGTCTTCAGATGGTGTCTTGGCCATCAAACAGCGACAGCCCAACATTTGGTTACATAAAGTGCAAATGAATCATGAACACGTGGATTATATTTCCGTTCAAATATTCAGGGATTTCAATTTATGGGAAATGGACTGTGGGCTGCACAAATTAGCACTCGGTTTGGGAAATTGGTTGAAACCCTGACCAGATCCTCAGGTTAGTTGTATCCATCTGCTCTCCCCTGCCCCAGGTCCTGCCTGAGCACCCTAGAGATGACAGCTGTTTTGTTCCAGGGGTGCTAAAAGTGTGTCTTCTTTCCAAGAAAGACGGGAGGCCAACTTGATTTGCCAAAGGTTCCTCAAGTTTATTTCTTTTGTTCCAAAGCCAGCGACGACTAAATAAAATACAAAATGGACCCTCCCTTCCCCTTGGCTTCTGTGTTGGAACTTTCTTAATTTTTATTTCTCCCTTTAGTTTCTTCTCTGCCTTGATGCTGCATGTCTCTTTCACTGCTGATCCCTTAAATGCTGGATTTCCCCGAGGCTCCCTCCTGAACCCATTGTCCTGATTGTATTGTGTGCATGTTTGATCACTCACTCATGTCTGATTCTTTGCAACCCTGTGGACTGTAGGCCGCCAGGCTCCTCTGTCCATGGGATTCTCCAGGCAAGAAGGCTGGAGTGGGTCGCTATGGCCTCCTCCAGGGGATCTTCCCTACCCAGGTATTGAACCCACATCTCTTATGTCTCCTGCATTGGCAGCCATGTTTTTTACCACTAGTGCCACCTAGGAAGCCCTGGCTACTTGGCTCCAAGTGGAATCTTGCAGAGGACAAGGACAGCAGATGATTAAGGTACTGAGGGCAGGAGGGAGCGAAATCGGAGCCTAGAGCAGTGGAAGGAAGAGAAACAAGACCCACGGCCCTCAAGGGGCAGCTGCCGTGTTCCCCACAGACCCCGCGCCCAGCAGGGGTCTGAGCTAACCAGTGCTTATGGCTGCCCCCGCCTTCCACACTGTACCTCTTTGTTCCCTGCTGACCGCCTTGAATTAGGGGTGGGCTGGCCAAGCCCTGTCTCCTTTTCAGTTCTCTGGCAACTTGTGCCTTCTGGCTGCAAAGAGTCTTCAGATGGTGTCTTGGCCATCAAACAGCGACAGCCCAACATTTGGTTACATAAAGTGCAAATGAATCATGAACACGTGGATTATATTTCCGTTCAAATATTCAGGGATTTCAATTTATGGGAAATGGACTGTGGGCTGCACAAATTAGCACTCGGTTTGGGAAATTGGTTGAAACCCTGACCAGATCCTCAGGTTAGTTGTATCCATCTGCTCTCCCCTGCCCCAGGTCCTGCCTGAGCACCCTAGAGATGACAGCTGTTTTGTTCCAGGGGTGCTAAAAGTGTGTCTTCTTTCCAAGAAAGACGGGAGGCCAACTTGATTTGCCAAAGGTTCCTCAAGTTTATTTCTTTTGTTCCAAAGCCAGCGACGACTAAATAAAATACAAAATGGACCCTCCCTTCCCCTTGGCTTCTGTGTTGGAACTTTCTTAATTTTTATTTCTCCCTTTAGTTTCTTCTCTGCCTTGATGCTGCATGTCTCTTTCACTGCTGATCCCTTAAATGCTGGATTTCCCCGAGGCTCCCTCCTGAACCCATTGTCCTGATTGTATTGTGTGCATGTTTGATCACTCACTCATGTCTGATTCTTTGCAACCCTGTGGACTGTAGGCCGCCAGGCTCCTCTGTCCATGGGATTCTCCAGGCAAGAAGGCTGGAGTGGGTCGCTATGGCCTCCTCCAGGGGATCTTCCCTACCCAGGTATTGAACCCACATCTCTTATGTCTCCTGCATTGGCAGCCATGTTTTTTACCACTAGTGCCACCTAGGAAGCCCTGGCTACTTGGCTCCAAGTGGAATCTTGCAGAGGACAAGGACAGCAGATGATTAAGGTACTGAGGGCAGGAGGGAGCGAAATCGGAGCCTAGAGCAGTGGAAGGAAGAGAAACAAGACCCACGGCCCTCAAGGGGCAGCTGCCGTGTTCCCCACAGACAGCCCCCAGCGCTCTAGACAAGCAGGGGGACTACTGACTCCCTGGGGGTTCTCGTGACTCTGTGGCCCGTGTAGGAGGAAGGACTGTGAAGTGGCTGGGAGTGAGACTACCTTCGGGATGAAGCTCGATGCCGTCTCCTCCAGAAAGTCTAGTCTAGAGCAGGGGCCCTGACCTCCAGGTGTGGTTAAGTACCTCCTGTCAGGTCTGTGGCTGCATTAGACGAGAAATAAAGGGCACAACAAATGCAGTGTGCGTGTATACCCCAGTGTTCGCTGCAGCACTATTTACAGTAGCTGGGATGTGGAAGCCACCTAGATGTCTGTCGACAGAGGACAGATAGAGAAATTGTGGTATGTAGATACAATGGGATTATTACTCAGCCATAGAAAGGAACACACTTGACTCGGTTCACTTAAGGTGGGTGAACCTAGAGCCTGTGTACAGCATGAAATAAGTCAGAAAGAGAATATACTGTATATTAACGCCTATATATGGAGTCTAGAAAGATGGTGCTGATGAGCCTGTCTGCAGGGCCGCAGTGGAGAGGCAGAGAACAGACTGTGGACGCGGTTGTTGAGGATGGGAGGCAGGGAGAAGTGGAGAGAGCAGCATGGAAACAGACGCATGACCCTGTGTAGCACAGGGGGCCAGTGGGGCTTTGCTCCGTGACCCGGGGAGCTCAGCCCGGCGCTCTGTGACAGCCTAGAGGGGAGGCGGAAGGGAGAGGTGTTGGTGAGGGAAGAGACATTCTTATACCTGTGGCTGATTCATGATGGTGTATGGCAGAAACCAGCACAGTTTTATAAAGCAGTTATCCCCAGTAAAAAATAATACATTAAAATATATAATGTCCATGAATCAACCTGAAATCATCCCCAGCCCCTTCAGTCTGTGGAAGAATGACCGTCCCCAAGTTTTTACCACTAGTGCCACCTAGGAAGCCCTGGCTACTTGGCTCCAAGTGGAATCTTGCAGAGGACAAGGACAGCAGATGATTAAGGTACTGAGGGCAGGAGGGAGCGAAATCGGAGCCTAGAGCAGTGGAAGGAAGAGAAACAAGACCCACGGCCCTCAAGGGGCAGCTGCCGTGTTCCCCACAGACAGCCCCCAGCGCTCTAGACAAGCAGGGGGACTACTGACTCCCTGGGGGTTCTCGTGACTCTGTGGCCCGTGTAGGAGGAAGGAGGTGTGAAGTGGCTGGGAGTGAGACTACCTTCGGGATGAAGCTCGATGCCGTCTCCTCCAGAAAGTCTAGTCTAGAGCAGGGGCCCTGACCTCCAGGTGTGGTTAAGTACCTCCTGTCAGGTCTGTGGCTGCATTAGACGAGAAATAAAGGGCACAACAAATGCAGTGTGCGTGTATACCCCAGTGTTCGCTGCAGCACTATTTACAGTAGCTGGGATGTGGAAGCCACCTAGATGTCTGTCGACAGAGGACAGATAGAGAAATTGTGGTATGTAGATACAATGGGATTATTACTCAGCCATAGAAAGGAACACACTTGACTCGGTTCACTTAAGGTGGGTGAACCTAGAGCCTGTGTACAGCATGAAATAAGTCAGAAAGAGAATATACTGTATATTAACGCCTATATATGGAGTCTAGAAAGATGGTGCTGATGAGCCTGTCTGCAGGGCCGCAGTGGAGAGGCAGAGAACAGACTGTGGACGCGGTTGTTGAGGATGGGAGGCAGGGAGAAGTGGAGAGAGCAGCATGGAAACAGACGCATGACCCTGTGTAGCACAGGGGGCCAGTGGGGCTTTGCTCCGTGACCCGGGGAGCTCAGCCCGGCGCTCTGTGACAGCCTAGAGGGGAGGCGGAAGGGAGAGGTGTTGGTGAGGGAAGAGACATTCTTATACCTGTGGCTGATTCATGATGGTGTATGGCAGAAACCAGCACAGTTTTATAAAGCAGTTATCCCCAGTAAAAAATAATACATTAAAAATATATAATGTCCATGAATCAACCTGAAATCATCCCCAGCCCCTTCAGTCTGTGGAAGAATGACCGTCCACACAACTCGTCCCTGGTGCCCCAAAGGCTGGGGACCCCTGGTCTATTGTGTTCTCATCCATGGGGCTCCTGTCCCCCTGAGTTTGCTCTGGACACCTAGGCCAGTCTCAGACTCCCCTCTCTGCACCCTCAGCTCCCAGCGTCCTTCCGCTCTTTCTTTTGGACACAGGCCTGAGTCTGGACTTTGCAGCTTGGCTCTTGGGCTTCCCTTGAGAACAAGCTCTGGCCTCTGGTGCTGCCTCTCTGCCCTTCAGACGGCCTCGGAGGGGACGCCTGGCCTTGGGTTGTCCCTGGGCCTCTTTGGGGTTGGCCTCCATCCAAGCACATCCAGTTCCCCCTGAAGAGGTGGGATTCAGACAGGGGTCCTTTGTCTCCCTGGCTCAGTGCTCCGCCAGCCTCCGTTTCAGCCTCCCCACCCGGCCTCACCCAGGTTTCCCCTGCTGGACCACTGAGGAATCTCTCCACTGCAAGACTAAGCTCCCTCCACCTTCCAAAGAGCGGACTTGTTACCTGTCCATCACTTCCAGGGAGAGCCAAGACAGGACACCCCAGGGCTGACCACGGGACTTTCACCTTGGTTCTGTTTCCCAAGTCGTCTCCCTGCCCCCTCCCCCCACCGGGTCCCCTGTTGCTTCCTGCATCCTCGCCTGAGCTGAGCTGCTGCTGCTGTGTCTGCCCTTGCTCCCTGCACTGCAGTGCACAGCCAGGCTGAAGCACGTGGTCAACGTGCCAGCCAGAGAGTGCCCTCTAGAACCTGTGGACCGCTTGTTAGTTCCTTACCTACTTGTCTAAGTTGGACGGGATAACCAAACTTTTTCTTCTTTTAAATTTTTTATTGGAGTGTAGTTGCTACATAGCACTGTGTTAGTTTCTGCCCTTCAGCAGTGAATCAGCCGTGTGGCGGTTTAGCCACTGAGTCGTGTCTGACTCTTTGCTACCCTATGGCTTGTAGCCCACCAGGCTCCTCTGTCCATGGGATTCTCCAGGCAAGAACACTGGGAGTGGGTTGCTGTTTCCTTCTCCAGGGGATCTTCCTGACCCAGGGATTGAACCTGGGTCAGGTTCAATTGTCTCCTTTACTGGAGATGGGTTCTTTACCACTAGCACCACCTGGGAGCCCCTTGGTTGTTGTAGGAGATTCAATTTGCCCTTGAAATGGATGTTTAAACATTATAAAGCATTGTAAATACCAGATATTGGCACGGTAGGCCGTCTGTATAGTTTTATGAGTACAAGAGTAAAATTTAAAGACAGCAAACATGTTACAATGAAGGGATTGGTTGAACAAGAAAATGGATCTTTGGTGCATTTGCCATCTGCAGGGCTGAAGGCATTTGGGTTAATGATCCCATGTGAGATTGAAAAATAGTTTACTGGCTTTCATGGGGCCACCCCAGGCTCTCTTGGGGTTACTGTCAGGTCCCGTGCCATGTGGCATCCCTGTCTGTGGGCACGTGCAGGAGACGCTGCTGGCCCTGGCTGAGGTAGGACAGTCACTTTCTGCACAGTTGATGGAGAATGAAGAGGCAAAGCCTTAGGGGTTTGTGACCTTGGGGTGAGGCTAGCCGACAGCGCCTCCACAAGTCCTTCAGTGTCAGCTGGAAGTTCAGTTGCCTGGGCAAAGGGAACCGGGAGGAAGTGGGCTGCAGAGCTGGTCCCTGGGCTGTTGCGGGCCATGCATCCATCATGTCAGGGCGTGGGAAGCCGGGTGTGGTTTGAGTGGTTCTCCTGGATAAGGCGCCCGTGCTGGGGAGCATGGTGGCCACAGTCACGTGTGGTTTGGAAGAACGCAACCGGGACTGGCCGCAGCCCAATCTTTCCAGCTGGAGGCCACTACATTAGACCGAATGTACAGTCACGGGTGGCCTTGCTGGGTGACTCAGTGGTGAAGAATCCGCCGGCCCAGCAGAAGACACAGATTCGATCCCTGGATCAGGAAGATCCCCTGGAGATGGGCATGACAACCCACTTCAGTATTCTTGCCTGGAGAATCCCACGGACAGAGGAGCCTGGCCGGGTACAGTCCCATGGGGTCACACAGAGTTGGACATGACTTAGCGACTCAACAACAGTGACAGTAGTCAAAGGTCCAGCAGGGAGGGGACAGGCCAGTTGACGGCAGTGAGAGGAAAGCTTGACAGACCCAGCCAATGCCTGGGGCTTGGGAGGACTCAGGGCTCACCTGAGCATGGTAGATCCTGCCGTCTCAGCAGTGAGGGTCCTCAGGGGCTCGCCAGCATCCTGAGCCTCTAGGAGCCTCCAGCATCCTGGCTGCCTGGTCAGAATCTGCTCAGGACTGGGTAGGGCTCACTTTGTAACTGGAGGCACCTGAGTCTAGGACCCTGAGGGACCTGGGGACACAGGGACCAGCCAGGGAAGGGGGACCCAGTCCTTTGAAATGCACATGGTCCAGAGGACCCCCTTGAAGTATGTGCACGGGCACATGGCAGGCACAAGGGCAGTGTCTTAGGACCCCAGTATGGGGGCACTGCTGGTGGAGGCCGAGGTCAAGACATGAACAGAGAGTGGGGACATGGGGCCAGAGGGGACTTTTCTCCCTAGGCAATGTGACTGGCAGGAGGAGATGGGATCCTGGGCAACAAAAAGGTATTCTCCAATCACCTGATGTGGAGAAAGGATCCTGAGGACAAAGCTTTAATTGTGGGAAGGGGTCACATAGAATGGAGAACACAGAAAGCCCCATGAATGTGAGACCCTCAATATATTCCCTTATGGGTGTGTGTACTCACTCAGTCCTGTTCAACTCTTTGCAGCCCTGTGGACTGAGTCCCGCCAGGCTCCTCTGTCTATGGCACGCTCCAGGCAAGAATACTGGAGTGGGTCGCCATTTCCTTCTCCGGGGGATCTTCCCAACTCAAGGATCCTGCATCTCCTGCATTGGCCGGCAGAGTCCTTACTGCTGAGCCACTGGGGAAGCCCCATATTCTCTTACAGTCTGTGATTATAAATGAGATAGTGCCGTTTGATCCCGTCTCCATTCACTTGGATTGGGGGTGTATTCAGAGAGGAAGGAGCTGTATGTGTGTGTGTATATATGTACACACTTGTTCAGTCCCCAAGCTGTGTCTGACTCTTTGTGACCCCACGAACTACAGCACGCCAGGCCTCCCTGTCCTCCACTGTCTCCCAGAGTTTGCCCGAGTTCATGTCCATTGAGTCGGTGATGCCATCCAACCGTCTCACCCTCTGTGGCTTCTCCTTCTGCCTTCTGTGTTTACCAGTGTCAGGCTCTTCTCCATTGAGTCAACTGTTTGCATCAGGTGACCAAAGTATTAGAGCTTCAGTTTCAGCATCAGTCCTTCCAAAGAGTATTTAGTGTTGATTTCCTTTGAGACTGATTGGTTTGATCTCCTTGCTTTCCAGAGGACTCTTAAGAGTCTTTTCAAGCACCACAGGGAAGTCCTGATGAGGAGAAATGGATTTTGCTAACCCAAAGTAAGTTTTGGCATTCCTGATTTGCTCCTGATTTTTATCAGGTCTCCTCTGGGCACTTGCTCAGCCAGTCGAGGATTTCCCCCCAGTTGTTCAGGTGGTGGTGCTGGGGAAGGCATACAGAGTCCATCGTTCCCTCCTGGAGGCATTTGATGTAGAGGGAGCCGCCGGTCTCTCCTTTATCTAAGAGGATCCACCCCCACCGGCCCAGCGTCTGAGCTGCCTAGGCATCTGGTTCTCTCCCTACGACGGTCACCCTGCTTCCTCCACATCCAACTGTCCAGGGCTCCCGGCTCAGCTGGGGCCTTCAGGCATCCTGGCCGCCTCTTGCAAGTTCACCTCTTCAGAGAACTTTCAGCTCCTCGCTCTCACCCCACCTCCAGCCTCCCATGACAGACTCGGGGGATTATCCCAGGATCTTGGTCTAACTGTCTCAGGTGGACATCACCACTCCGCGTTGGCTCAGGACACTCAAGCGAGGCTGTCTCCTCCCAGTATTTCAAGTGAACGGTGGGACCCGGGTCTCTGTGCTGTGTCTGGTCCCCAGCGTGTACTACCCGCGTGCCTTGGTGCCAGCCAGGAAGGGGCAGAAGTGACGGGTTCCTTTTCAGGCATGTGTCCTTTGAACCTCATCTTTCCTTCAGCTAAGCAGACTTTTACTGTCTTTTACGTAAGAAAATAGCTTCTCTTATATCATCATATGTTTTCCCCCATCTGTGGGTTTACGGTATAAATTTTGTGCTCTGTATCCTCCAGGCTGGGCTCTTTAAGAGTCAAAGCCAAGACTTCATCCTTGCAGAAGCAAACACAACAAACACAAATCCAAATGTGTCAGCGTCCTGTGGCTGCGGTCTCAAACTGCCACAGAGCGAGTCGCTTAAGACAAAGCAGAGTGGGACTTCCCTGGTGGCCCAGCGGTTGAGGAGCCGCCTGTAGATGCAGGGGACCTGGGTTCCATCCTTGGGACCAGAGATTCCAAGGGCCACAGGGCAGCTAAACATGTGCACCACAACTGCCAAGCCTTCCTTAGAGCCTTCGAGCTGCGGCTCCTGAAGCCTGCGTGCCCTAGAGTCCGTTCTTCCCAGCAGAAGAAGCCTGAGCACAGCAAGTAGAGAGTGGCCCCTCACTCTTTGCAACTAGAGAAAGCCCACACGCAGCAACAAAGACCCCATGCAGCCAAAGATAAATACATACATTTATTTAAAAAACCACACACAAAATATCTTACAGTTCGGAAGTCAAAAGTCCAAATTGGGTCTCAGTGGGCTGAGATCAAAAGTGTTGGAGAGTTGCCATTCTCACTGGGGACTGGAGGGGAGCACCCTTTCCCTTGCCTTGGCTACCTCCTGGGGGCCACCTCCATCCTTGGCTCCTGGACCCCTTCTCCATCATCAGAGACTGCAGTGTGACTCCTTCAGGACTCGAACTCTGGCCTCCTTCTCTGCCTCCCTCTCCCACTTTTCAGAGCCCTTGTGATTTTATTGGGCCCATCTTGAGATGATCCCTTGATTTGATGTAATTGGAATACAGCTGCTTTACAGTGTTGTGTAGTTTCTGCTCAACACAAAGTGAATCAGCTCTCTCACTCTCTCTCTCTATATATCACTTCTCCCTCTTGAGCCTCCCTGTCACCCTCATCCCGCCCCCCAGATCCTCACAGAGCACCTTGCTGAGCTCCCTGTGCTCAACAGCAGCTTCCCACTAGCCGTCTGCTTTACACGTGGGAGTGTCTGTATGTTCGTGCTGCTCTCTCAATTTGTCTCGCTATTTTAACGTCAACTGATTAGCAACCTTAATTCCATCTGCAGCCTTGATCAGTCCCCTCATGAGTGTAACACAACATGCTCACAGGTCCATGGTAGCAACATGTGGACGTCTTTAGGGAAGGCATTGTTCTGCCTGTCAATCAACTAATACTTCCTTTGTCAAAGGCTTAATTCATAGGGTCAGAAGCTATGACTTTCAAAAGTGTAGTCTTCGTTGTTGATTTAACACAGTTTACTCGAGTTCCAAAGCCAGGGATTTGACTTAATTTTTTTTAACTTAAGAAAGTGTCTCTGGGGCTTCCTTGGCGGTCCAGTGGGTAAAGAGTCCACCTTGCAGTGCAAGGGGCACCAGTTCGATCCCTGGGCCAGGAAGATCCCACATACTGCGGAGCGACTGGACCCATGTGTGCAGTTAGGAGCCAACACTCTGGAGAAAGAGAACACTGCAATGGGAGGCCCACACAGGCCAAAGAATAAAGATGGATGAAAAATAAATGATGACCTAGAGGCCAAAAAAAAAAAGTGTCTCTCGTCCTCTAGGTGCTATGTGGTGAAATCTGTTGCTAGTCTCTTGACTTTTGGAATAGCCTAATGGATGTTGGAAAGCTTCATGGATGTTGGGAAGGTCGTGAAGAAAACGCATCCCTAAGTTGTAGTTCTCCATATGTAATCCTGTTTCATGTGTGTGGATCATATGACACACTCTGTGCTTGTACCCTGGTTTCATTCACTTAGTGATGCTGCAGGGCTGTGTTTCTGTGGCAGTGTTCTTGACGTTTCTTCTGTAAATTGCATTTGACTCTGCGCGACCCCGGTGACTGTAGCCGCCAGGCTCCTCTGTCCATGGGGTTTCCCAGGCAAGAATACTGGGGTGGGTTACTGTTTACTTCTCCAGGGGATCTTCCCAATCCAGGGATCAAACCCAACTCTTTTGCACTGGCAGGCAGATTCTTTACCACTAAGCCACCAGGGAAGCCCTTCCATTACAAGAAATCCTACTTTATTACATCATTTCAATTTCTGCAAAGTATTCCCCATTTATCTGGCCGGCTACCCATGGTTGCTGTGACTGGCTAACACCAGAATGCAAAGCCAGTTTGTCTGCCCCTATGGTTGTTCATGCAGAGTGTAGCTGAGCACCCTGCAGGCCCATGGCCTGGCCAGTCAGGTATTACAAGCAAGGCAGCAGGAAGTGCCTGCTCTGGACCCCAACCCACATCCTGGAAGAAGGAGGACCCTCAGGGAGCTGTTCTGACTCCAGGTGCTGATAGCAGTATGTTTGTTTTTGTTTTGTTTGTTTGCTTTCTTCTGGCACCCGCAGCACTGCCCAAAAGCCTTGAAACAGTTTACTCGAGTTCCAAAGCCAGGGATTTGACTTAATTTTTTAACTTAAGAAAGTGTCTCTGGGGCTTCCCTGGCGGTCCAGTGGGTAAAGAGTCCACCTTGCAGTGCAAGGGGCACCAGTTCGATCCCTGGGCCAGGAAGATCCCACATACTGCGGAGCGACTGGACCCATGTGTGCAGTTAGGAGCCAACACTCTGGAGAAAGAGAACACTGCAATGGGAGGCCCACACAGGCCAAAGAATAAAGATGGATGAAAAATAAATGATGACCTAGGGGCCAAAAAAAAAAAGTGTCTCTCGTCCTCTAGGTGCTATGTGGTGAAATCTGTTGCTAGTCTCTTGACTTTTGGAATAGCCTAATGGATGTTGGAAAGCTTCATGGATGTTGGGAAGGTCGTGAAGAAAACGCATCCCTAAGTTGTAGTTCTCCATATGTAATCCTGTTTCATGTGTGTGGATCATATGACACACTCTGTGCTTGTACCCTGGTTTCATTCACTTAGTGATGCTGCAGGGCTGTGTTTCTGTGGCAGTGTTCTTGACGTTTCTTCTGTAAATTGCATTTGACTCTGCGCGACCCCGGTGACTGTAGCCGCCAGGCTCCTCTGTCCATGGGGTTTCCCAGGCAAGAATACTGGGGTGGGTTACTGTTTACTTCTCCAGGGGATCTTCCCAATCCAGGGATCAAACCCAACTCTTTTGCACTGGCAGGCAGATTCTTTACCACTAAGCCACCAGGGAAGCCCTTCCATTACAAGAAATCCTACTTTATTACATCATTTCAATTTCTGCAAAGTATTCCCCATTTATCTGGCCGGCTACCCATGGTTGCTGTGACTGGCTAACACCAGAATGCAAAGCCAGTTTGTCTGCCCCTATGGTTGTTCATGCAGAGTGTAGCTGAGCACCCTGCAGGCCCATGGCCTGGCCAGTCAGGTATTACAAGCAAGGCAGCAGGAAGTGCCTGCTCTGGACCCCAACCCACATCCTGGAAGAAGGAGGACCCTCAGGGAGCTGTTCTGACTCCAGGTGCTGATAGCAGTATGTTTGTTTTTGTTTTGTTTGTTTGCTTGCTTCTGGCACCCCGCAGCACTGCCCAGAGAAATGATTATTTAAGGGAAGTGGGGGAAGGGTAGGTTGCGGGGTGGAAGGGTCTCCGTGACCTGGAGGTGGTTTGATCCAGCGATGGTGATTGAAGACTGAGTGGTGTGGCTGGCTGGAGTCAGTCAGGCGGAGAAGGAGAACTGTCATATGACACCCCTTGTGTGTGGGATCTCCGGAAAGAAGTGATACAAATGAACTTATTTACAGAACAGACCTAGAGGAGCATCTTACGATTGCCAGAGGGAAGGATGAGGGGAAGGGATAGTTAGGGCGTTTAGGATGAACACATACACACTGCTCTGTTTAAGTGGACCACCACCAGGGACCTACTGTACAGCTCAGGGACCTCGGTTCCATGGTACGTGGTCACCTGGATGGGAGGGGAGCTGGGAGAACGGACCCATGGATGCGTGTGGCTGAGTCCCATTGCCGAGTCCACCCAAAGCTATCGGCATTGTTAATCAGCTAGACCCCAATATAAAATTTTTACAAAATTTAAAAGGCTGTGAATGGTGGGCCTGACATCAATCTGGGGACCAGAGACAGCCGTGGCAGGGGCCCATCCCTGGAAGACCCGGGCCCCGTGGCAGGAGACAGGTAAGCCCAGAGCTGGAGCAGGCCCTCTCGTGGCTGCTTCCCTGGTGGCTTCTTCTCGATCACACAGGCAGTCTTTCCCTGGAGTCTCTCGTCACACCGCCATGTCCCGAAGACCGTCACATTCTTCCCCAGTTTTCATCTCCTTTGCCTACTTATTGTGTATTCTTTTGGTCTTCCTGGTGGTGGCGGTGGCGGTGGTGGGGGAAATCCAAGGATTTCTTTAACCCAGCAATCAAATTGGTAATTTAAAATAATAGCACATCTCGTCCAAGTCTAAAAATAGATCCCCCTGGTCTATTCCCTGGTGGGAAGGCAGACAGGGGGAGGTTGGGCAGAGAAGGCAGCGAACATTTCAGAGCCCGGCTGCCCAGGGCTGTGTCCCCTTCTCTTTCATCCCTCTTCCCCTCTCAACATGAGCGGGAGTCAGGGAGCCTTCTGTTTGTCTTGATTCGACTCAGCCTCCACCTTCCCCCGAGCCCAGCTGCCCTCCCCAGGACACAAGCTGCATTCACACCGCCTCGCTCGGCCCCGGCCCCGGACAGATTTTATGAAAGCCGTTTTCACTGGGATTCAACAGGCTCTGTGTGTCTGTGTGGTGTGTGTGAGGGAGAAAATGAATCACTTCGACTCTGGGCGAGGACTGGAGGTGTTGTGTTTGTCCCTTGCAATGACATAAACACACCCGAACTCATTAAAAAGAAAAGGGATTTAAAAAAAAAAAGATTGAGGGTGGGGAGCGGGGGCAGCCGAGTCCAGCTATTGGGACGGGCTGAGAAGGTCAGCCCCTTGTCCATACATTAGCCCTCAGAGAGCGTTGGGTTCTGCCCGCTCACAACGGACCAAGGGAAAGTTTGAGGTTTTACATTTCTGTTTGTGGTACAGGAAAAGGCTTATGGTCTGAGGGCTTGATTCAGTGAAATAACATTGCCTTCTACACATTGGCTTCACAAGGAGGGCAGGAGTTGGAAGCGACCGTTTTGAAACGTTAAAGATTTGCTGGCAGAGGGAAAGGGATTTTTTTCCCCTCCCTCCCTGCCGGGGGAGAAAACAGTTCTAACGAGGAGTTACTTTGTAATTTTAGCTCCCATTCAAATACTCCCAGCCCTAGACACTGCTGTGGATCCCCCATGACTTCTTGATCCTGAGGCAGAGGGACCGGTCACGGCTCTCCCAGGTCCTCAGAGCCCCGGAGATGAGTTTGCAGAAGACGATCTTCCGAGAAAGGAGAACGGTGAGTGCCCCAGTTTTCATCTCCTTTGCCTACTTATTGTGTATTCTTTTGGTCTTCCTGGTGGTGGCGGTGGCGGTGGTGGGGGAAATCCAAGGATTTCTTTAACCCAGCAATCAAATTGGTAATTTAAAATAATAGCACATCTCGTCCAAGTCTAAAAATAGATCCCCCTGGTCTATTCCCTGGTGGGAAGGCAGACAGGGGGAGGTTGGGCAGAGAAGGCAGCGAACATTTCAGAGCCCGGCTGCCCAGGGCTGTGTCCCCTTCTCTTTCATCCCTCTTCCCCTCTCAACATGAGCGGGAGTCAGGGAGCCTTCTGTTTGTCTTGATTCGACTCAGCCTCCACCTTCCCCCGAGCCCAGCTGCCCTCCCCAGGACACAAGCTGCATTCACACCGCCTCGCTCGGCCCCGGCCCCGGACAGATTTTATGAAAGCCGTTTTCACTGGGATTCAACAGGCTCTGTGTGTCTGTGTGGTGTGGGGAGGAGAAAATGAATCACTTCGACTCTGGGCGAGGACTGGAGGTGTTGTGTTTGTCCCTTGCAATGACATAAACACACCCGAACTCATTAAAAAGAAAAGGGATTTAAAAAAAAAAAGATTGAGGGTGGGGAGCGGGGGCAGCCGAGTCCAGCTATTGGGACGGGCTGAGAAGGTCAGCCCCTTGTCCATACATTAGCCCTCAGAGAGCGTTGGGTTCTGCCCGCTCACAACGGACCAAGGGAAAGTTTGAGGTTTTACATTTCTGTTTGTGGTACAGGAAAAGGCTTATGGTCTGAGGGCTTGATTCAGTGAAATAACATTGCCTTCTACACATTGGCTTCACAAGGAGGGCAGGAGTTGGAAGCGACCGTTTTGAAACGTTAAAGATTTGCTGGCAGAGGGAAAGGGATTTTTTTCCCCTCCCTCCCTGCCGGGGGAGAAAACAGTTCTAACGAGGAGTTACTTTGTAATTTTAGCTCCCATTCAAATACTCCCAGCCCTAGACACTGCTGTGGATCCCCCATGACTTCTTGATCCTGAGGCAGAGGGACCGGTCACGGCTCTCCCAGGTCCTCAGAGCCCCCGGAGATGAGTTTGCAGAAGACGATCTTCCCGAGAAAGGAGAACGGTGAGTGCGGCTGAATCACGGGGAGGTGGGGATGGAAGGTTTGGCTTTTATTTCTGACACCCTCCCAGAGGGGTGGACGCTAGGGAGGCATCGCTATGGTTATGCTGTTGGTGGGGGGGAGGTGGGCGCTGCCTCAGGACACAGCCCCTCCCTGCCTATCTGGGTTGTCCTCGCCGAGCCCGGCTGGGCTCACTCGGCTGCTTGTCAGAGGGGTGAGGGCTGGACTTTAGTGCAGGAACCCCTGGAGGAATGAGAGGGGGCCCTGACCAGGGCAGCCGGTGTCTGTTCGCCCCCTCTTCCTCTGTGAGCTGTCCTGGCAACTCCCGGGGGAGGGCAGTGATGTCTGAGTGCCCAGCACTGTCAGGGTCTCCACGTGTGGGTCCCATCTCCAGCTGGATGCAGAACAGAAGGGGCGCTGCTTGGTGTCTGGGGGAGACCGGAGGACAGGTCTCCGGAGCAGGGAGCCGCTCGGAGCCTCCCGGGTCAGGGAGGGGCACCAGGTCCCTGGGCCGGACTCCCCGCCTTGTGGCAGGTACAGCCCCAGCCCAGCAGTGGATCGCACCGTCGTAGTGGATCACAGCGTCTCGTGTAACAACCTCTTTCTTTCACTCCGGAAATGTAAACAAACAGGCATTAGGGGAACGGATTTTAGCCCCTCAGCCCAGCTTTTAAAGTCAACACTGGCAAAGCTTCAGCTCTGTCGTAACTCTGGCAGAAGAGAATAAACACGTGGTTTTCTTTAAAAAAGGAAGAGTGAACCAAGTCAAAGGCACATTTCTGACTTTTCCAGCTCCAGGAAGAAGAGACGGCCGAGAGGCTGGAGCCCTGGGCTCCCTCTGGTTAGGTTCCATTGAAACACCTCTGACTGCTGAAAAGAAAGGAACCAAGGCCCCGGGCTTCAGGGGTCGGGCTGCTGAGAGAACCTTGGCTCTGAGGTGATCAGGTTAGCTGGTTTGGGGAAAGGTACTTAACCTCTCGGGGTTTCCCTGGTGGTTCAGTGGCAAAGAATCTGCCAGTTGATCCTGAGGCAGAGGGACCGGTCACGGCTCTCCCAGGTCCTCAGAGCCCCCGGAGATGAGTTTGCAGAAGACGATCTTCCCGAGAAAGGAGAACGGTGAGTGCGGCTGAATCACGGGGAGGTGGGGATGGAAGGTTTGGCTTTTATTTCTGACACCCTCCCAGAGGGGTGGACGCTAGGGAGGCATCGCTATGGTTATGCTGTTGGTGGGGGGGAGGTGGGCGCTGCCTCAGGACACAGCCCCTCCCTGCCTATCTGGGTTGTCCTCGCCGAGCCCGGCTGGGCTCACTCGGCTGCTTGTCAGAGGGGTGAGGGCTGGACTTTAGTGCAGGAACCCCTGGAGGAATGAGAGGGGGCCCTGACCAGGGCAGCCGGTGTCTGTTCGCCCCCTCTTCCTCTGTGAGCTGTCCTGGCAACTCCCGGGGGAGGGCAGTGATGTCTGAGTGCCCAGCACTGTCAGGGTCTCCACGTGTGGGTCCCATCTCCAGCTGGATGCAGAACAGAAGGGGCGCTGCTTGGTGTCTGGGGGAGACCGGAGGACAGGTCTCCGGAGCAGGGAGCCGCTCGGAGCCTCCCGGGTCAGGGAGGGGCACCAGGTCCCTGGGCCGGACTCCCCGCCTTGTGGCAGGTACAGCCCCAGCCCAGCAGTGGATCGCACCGTCGTAGTGGATCACAGCGTCTCGTGTAACAACCTCTTTCTTTCACTCCGGAAATGTAAACAAACAGGCATTAGGGGAACGGATTTTAGCCCCTCAGCCCAGCTTTTAAAGTCAACACTGGCAAAGCTTCAGCTCTGTCGTAACTCTGGCAGAAGAGAATAAACACGTGGTTTTCTTTAAAAAAGGAAGAGTGAACCAAGTCAAAGGCACATTTCTGACTTTTCCAGCTCCAGGAAGAAGAGACGGCCGAGAGGCTGGAGCCCTGGGCTCCCTCTGGTTAGGTTCCATTGAAACACCTCTGACTGCTGAAAAGAAAGGAACCAAGGCCCCGGGCTTCAGGGGTCGGGCTGCTGAGAGAACCTTGGCTCTGAGGTGATCAGGTTAGCTGGTTTGGGGAAAGGTACTTAACCTCTCGGGGTTTCCCTGGTGGTTCAGTGGCAAAGAATCTGCCAGTCAGTGCAGGAGATAGGGGTTTGATCCTGGAATCTGGAAGATACCCTGGAAGTGGAAATGACAACCCACTCCAGTAGTCTTGCCTGGAGAATCCCAGAGGAGTCTGGCAGGCTCTAGCCCATGGGGGCGCAAAGACCTGGACACGACCGAGAGACTAACACTTCAGTTCACCACTGATTGTCTATTTATTTGTCCATCTACAGAGAGTGAAGTTGCTTTCTTAAACACTTGGAATTCATTCTCGACAGGTTATTTATTGAGAGCTGTCTCTGCTTCAGGCACTGTGCTGGGATTCTGAGGATCTGCTGGGAGACTGGAGATAAACAATCACACACATATCAAAATGATGACAGAGAGGGTTCATGGCTATGAAAGGCTGGGGAACTGACCAAGTCTGGTGGCCAGGGTGGGCCTCCCTGAGGAGGTGCCAGCTGAGCTGTGTGTGGGTGTGTGTGTGGGTGCAGGAGTTGAGTCAGGTGCAGCGGTAGAGAAGAAAGCTCCAGGAGAAGGGACCAGCATGCCCAGGGATGAGGAAAGAACTGTCTCAGATCTTCTGAGCTTAACATCGCCGCTGGGAGCTCTGTCAGTATCCTTCCATCTGGTCTGTTTTCCTTGCAGCATCTTTTAAAAAATCATCCAGGTAGGTCATCCCTAGTAGTCCAGGGGCTGAGTATTCACCTTGCAGGGAATCCCTAGTCTGGGAAGATCCCATATGCCTCCGGGCGATGAAGTCTTCAAGGCACTACTGAAGATCCTGCATGCTGTACCTAAGACCCAAGGCAGTAAAACAAATGCCCTGGTGACTTGTTAGCTTAGGCAAAAAAGTGCTTTTGCTGGCAGGGCCAGGCCTCAAGAGCCCTTCTCTGTGTGTCAGCCCGCTGTCTCTCTTCCCCACATCTGGTGGCCAGCCCCCACGGTGCCTCCTGAGGTCTGTCTGTAAATACTCGCACCTCCCTCCACCTGGTGGCTTTCAGTACAAGCGCTGATTTAGGACCCTGATGGGCATGGACTCACTAGATCTTCCCCCATACCCGTGTGAGGCAGTGTTTGCATTAGTTGCACAGTCGTGTCCGACTCTTTGCAATCCTGTGGACTGGAGCCCGCCAGATTTCTCTGTCCATGGGATTCTCCAGGAAGGAGTCCTGGAGTGGGTAGGCATTCCCTTCTCCAGGGGATCTTCCCGACCCAGGGGTCCAACCCAGGTCTCCCACACAGCAGGCAGGTTCTTTACCATCTGAGCCACCAGGAAGGCCTTGTCTTTATCGTAAGGTGAGCAGAAATGGGGTCCTGGGAGCTTATCCAGATGGTGAGCGGCAGAACTGAGGTTGGACCTCAGGCAGATCTGTTTCGTGCTAAGGTATGAATTCTTAGCACATGGCTGAGAAACAACAAGAGCGATCCTTAGACACACACAGGCCGATTCCCATGCTGGTGTTCCTCCTCAGTGTTAGGCTTCTCCGTTCCTGTGAAGTTACCAGAACCGTCCCCATGACGGCCTCAGGAAACCATGTCAGGGTCACAGTGGATTTCACACCGCCCCCAGTTACCAGCTCTTTAGCTTGCTTCCAATTGTGTTCCTTCCAAAATACTATTATCAAAAATGTTCAAACATATAGGAAAGTGGAAAGAACTGTAGTCAACAAGCTTATATCCACTGCCTAGGTTCTACAAGCCACACGCTATTTGCCTTATCACACAACCAGCGATCCTACCAACCCTTGCTCCATCTCTGCATCCATCTTATTTTTTCTTTATTTTTTAAAAGTATTCATTTATTTGGGCTGCCCTGGCATTCATTATTGCTGCGCGCGGGCGTTCTCTAGGCTCAGCGAGCAGGGGCTACTCCTCTCCAGTTGTGATGTGCTGGCTTCTTGTTGCAGTGGCTTCTCTTTTGTGTGCAGAACACGGGCTCTAGGGCACATGGGCTTAATAGTCGTGGTGCACGGGCTTAGTTGCCCCTCAGAATGCGAGACCTTCCCGGAGCAGGGATAGAACTGGTATCCCCTGCGTTGTAAGGCAGATTCTTAACTACTAGACCGGCAAGGAAGTTCTGGTCTTAGGTCCTGTGTGTTACCTGTTAGGACCCTGATGGGCATGGACTCACTAGATCTTCCCCCATACCCGTGTGAGGCAGTGTTTGCATTAGTTGCACAGTCGTGTCCGACTCTTTGCAATCCTGTGGACTGGAGCCCGCCAGATTTCTCTGTCCATGGGATTCTCCAGGAAGGAGTCCTGGAGTGGGTAGGCATTCCCTTCTCCAGGGGATCTTCCCGACCCAGGGGTCCAACCCAGGTCTCCCACACAGCAGGCAGGTTCTTTACCATCTGAGCCACCAGGAAGGCCTTGTCTTTATCGTAAGGTGAGCAGAAATGGGGTCCTGGGAGCTTATCCAGATGGTGAGCGGCAGAACTGAGGTTGGACCTCAGGCAGATCTGTTTCGTGCTAAGGTATGAATTCTTAGCACATGGCTGAGAAACAACAAGAGCGATCCTTAGACACACACAGGCCGATTCCCATGCTGGTGTTCCTCCTCAGTGTTAGGCTTCTCCGTTCCTGTGAAGTTACCAGAACCGTCCCCATGACGGCCTCAGGAAACCATGTCAGGGTCACAGTGGATTTCACACCGCCCCAGTTACCAGCTCTTTAGCTTGCTTCCAATTGTGTTCCTTCCAAAATACTATTATCAAAAATGTTCAAACATATAGGAAAGTGGAAAGAACTGTAGTCAACAAGCTTATATCCACTGCCTAGGTTCTACAAGCCACACGCTATTTGCCTTATCACACAACCAGCGATCCTACCAACCCTTGCTC
The DNA here is from genome assembly GCA_022376925.1 of Tragulus kanchil. Classification (NCBI taxonomy): domain Eukaryota; kingdom Metazoa; phylum Chordata; class Mammalia; order Artiodactyla; family Tragulidae; genus Tragulus; species Tragulus kanchil. The sequence continues at coordinate 120,276,145 of JAIOJX010000024.1, read as the reverse complement.
CATCTCTGCATCCATCTTATTTTTTCTTTATTTTTTAAAAGTATTCATTTATTTGGGCTGCCCTGGCATTCATTATTGCTGCGCGCGGGCGTTCTCTAGGCTCAGCGAGCAGGGGCTACTCCTCTCCAGTTGTGATGTGCTGGCTTCTTGTTGCAGTGGCTTCTCTTTTGTGTGCAGAACACGGGCTCTAGGGCACATGGGCTTAATAGTCGTGGTGCACGGGCTTAGTTGCCCCTCAGAATGCGAGACCTTCCCGGAGCAGGGATAGAACTGGTATCCCCTGCGTTGTAAGGCAGATTCTTAACTACTAGACCGGCAAGGAAGTTCTGGTCTTAGGTTTTGAATCCATTTCCCTATACTTTACTCTTAAACACGTCAGCATGTACATGATGAAAACAGGGTGAGTATTTGGTGACTATTCTTTATTTTAGGTAAAGTTTATACACAGTGAAACGTTATGTATCTTATGTGTGCCGTTCAACTAATTTTGACACAGAGAAATACCTGTGGAATACAAACTTTGCATGATAGAAACATTGCTTTCACCCCCAGAAGGCTCTCCCATACCCTTCCTCAGTTGCTTTCAGTTTTTACTAATATCAATAATATATATTGCATCATTTCCCCCGAGATTCAGACAGTAAGGTATCTGCCTGCAATGCAGGAGGCCCGGGTTTAGTCTCTGCGTCTGGAAGATTGCCCTGGAGAACCGAACGGCTACCCACGTGCCCAGCGTTCTTGCCCGGAGAATCTCCGTCGTCAGAGGAGCCTGGAGGCTCGTGGGGTCACAGAGAGCCAGACACGAGTGAGCGACTCACAGTTTCACTTTCAGTGTGTCCTAAGATGTGAAGACCTAATTTATTAAAGTACAGTGCGAACTGGACCAGAAGGTAGGGTGCTGGATCCAAGGAGTGGATGCTTTTGAGCTGTGGTGCTGGAGGAGTCTCTTGAGAGTCCCTTGAAGAACCAGGAGATCAGACCAGCCAATCCGAAAGGAAATCAACCCTGAATATTCACTGGAAGGACGGATGCTGAAGCTGAAGCTCTGAAAATTTGGCCACATGATGCAAAACGTTGACTCCTTGGAAAAGATGCTGATTCTGAGGGCAGGAGGAGGAGGGTTGGGGGACCTGGGATGAGACGGTTGGATGGCTCTGCCATCAGGAGTCTGAGCTCTGGGAGACGGTGAAGGACACGACTCAGCGAGCCTACACCACCACCACCGATAAAGTACAGCACTGCTTCACCCCACCTTGGCCTTGGGCGCAGGGCCCGTGGCCGCAGAGGCCCCCAGCAATTCTGGGCAGACCCCACAGGGGGTTCAAGTACAGATTTTAGCTGGGGTCTTGGGAGAAGGGAGTGACTTCAAGCAGATGGTTTGTTGGGCTGGAGGCGGGGGCAGATGCAGACCTGTATGTACGTTTTAAAAAATTCTGGTCTTAGGTTTTGAATCCATTTCCCTATACTTTACTCTTAAACACGTCAGCATGTACATGATGAAAACAGGGTGAGTATTTGGTGACTATTCTTTATTTTAGGTAAAGTTTATACACAGTGAAACGTTATGTATCTTATGTGTGCCGTTCAACTAATTTTGACACAGAGAAATACCTGTGGAATACAAACTTTGCATGATAGAAACATTGCTTTCACCCCCAGAAGGCTCTCCCATACCCTTCCTCAGTTGCTTTCAGTTTTTACTAATATCAATAATATATATTGCATCATTTCCCCCGAGATTCAGACAGTAAGGTATCTGCCTGCAATGCAGGAGGCCCGGGTTTAGTCTCTGCGTCTGGAAGATTGCCCTGGAGAACCGAACGGCTACCCACGTGCCCAGCGTTCTTGCCCGGAGAATCTCCGTCGTCAGAGGAGCCTGGAGGCTCGTGGGGTCACAGAGAGCCAGACACGAGTGAGCGACTCACAGTTTCACTTTCAGTGTGTCCTAAGATGTGAAGACCTAATTTATTAAAGTACAGTGCGAACTGGACCAGAAGGTAGGGTGCTGGATCCAAGGAGTGGATGCTTTTGAGCTGTGGTGCTGGAGGAGTCTCTTGAGAGTCCCTTGAAGAACCAGGAGATCAGACCAGCCAATCCGAAAGGAAATCAACCCTGAATATTCACTGGAAGGACGGATGCTGAAGCTGAAGCTCTGAAAATTTGGCCACATGATGCAAAACGTTGACTCCTTGGAAAAGATGCTGATTCTGAGGGCAGGAGGAGGAGGGTTGGGGGACCTGGGATGAGACGGTTGGATGGCTCTGCCATCAGGAGTCTGAGCTCTGGGAGACGGTGAAGGACACGACTCAGCGAGCCTACACCACCACCACCGATAAAGTACAGCACTGCTTCACCCCACCTTGGCCTTGGGCGCAGGGCCCGTGGCCGCAGAGGCCCCCAGCAATTCTGGGCAGACCCCACAGGGGGTTCAAGTACAGATTTTAGCTGGGGTCTTGGGAGAAGGGAGTGACTTCAAGCAGATGGTTTGTTGGGCTGGAGGCGGGGGCAGATGCAGACCTGCAGGCTGGGCCTGGGCTTGGAGTGGCCAGGACGGGGGAGGCAGAGCAGTCTCCCTTCCTGGGGATGGGACCTTCGGGTGGCGAGGGGAGTAGGTCGAGGCTGTCTGTGCACTCGTGTGTCCCAGGGCCTCACGTGGGGTCCCCACAGAGTCAGGGTGAGGGGTCCAAGCTGTTTTCACAGGAGTTGCCTTGGACGTCCAGGCTGGTCCAGGAACGGGAGAAAGTGGGAGCCTCCGTCACTGGGAAGATGAAGACAGAGGCGGCCGGCGTGGGAATCGCGCGGTGTAGGTGGATACGTTTCCGTGCCTGAATGGCTGGGGTGGTAGGAGATGGAAATGGACCTCTGGCTTCCGCACCCTAGTTCTGTCCCGGTTGAGGACGGCGTCTGGCACATTGTGGCAGTGTGCCGCATCAGGAATACAGCGCTGATACTCGTTGAAACAGCCCCGCAGTCAGGCAGTGAGACTCTCCTTATTGAAGTGTTTTTTTTTTTTTTAGTTAATTTTGATTTCTCGTGGCTGTGCTGGGTCTTCGTTGCTGTGCGGGCTGGTCTCTAGGTGTGGGGAGCAGGCACCGCTCTCTAGTTGTGGTGTGCAGGTTTCTCATTGTGGCGGCTTCTCCTGTTGTGGGGGATGGGCTGTAGACGCACGGGCTTCCGGAGCCGCGGCACGTGGACTGAGTAGGAGCGGCTCACAGGCTTGGTTGCCCCACAGCATGTGGGATCTTCCTGGACTGAGGACTGACCCCGTGTCTCCTTCATTGGCAGGTGGGTTCTTTACCACTGAGTCACCAGGGAAGCCCTTGAAGGCTTGCGATAACACATTATCACAAAAGAGGCCTCTGAAGCTCGGAAGGGGGGGCCTATCCCAAGTGGCACAGCGGATCAGCAGCAGCCTGTGAATAAGCGCTCAGGGCTCTGGACTCCTGGACTGTGTGCTTCCTGCCACAGCCTGCCTGGGACTGGAGAGTGCATACGTCCCTGGTCGTGTGGTCAGGTGTACCCACCTGTGTCTACCTCTCTCTAGATCTGAGTCTATGCATCTGACCACAGAGACCCCTCTCTGTCTCTTTCCTCCTGCCTTTTTCTCCGGTTTTCTCTTTCTCAGTCCTTCCTCTAACACTGTTTCACATCCGGGAACTGTGCAGGGCTACAGAGAGAGAGAGGGAGGGAAGACTGTCCCTGGCATCAGAGATCTCACAGTGACTGTAGAAGACCCAGATGAGTGAGCTTTGAGATTACGGAAGAGTAGCCCCTAATTCCATTGGTGAGTCGGGAGGGAGGTGTCCTGGAAGACTTCTTGGAGGAGGTGGCTCGGAGCCAAACGTGAGAGCTGGCCGGGAAGCAGGGCCTCCATGAGTTGGGAAGGGGCAGCGTGTGCGTGTGCCCAGGTGTGGAGGTAAGAGAAGACACGGAAGCCTCCGGAGGAGCTTCAAGCCTGGGAGAGACAAGCCTGCGACCTCGGGCAGGAATTGAACATTTTCACTTACTGAGTCAGTCATGTCATGACAATAACACATTAAGAAAAAAAAGCAGGGATTTCTTCATCTTTAAAACCGTTGCTTTCTGATGCAAGGCAGGAAGCCACGTTCCTTAGATATCTGTGTAGGCAGGAGGGCTGTGGGGGGCGTCTGGCTGCGCCCACCCCTGCTCGCCCCTTGGCCAGTCTGAACATACGCTGGACGAGGCCGGGCCCCTGGCTGTGGGAGATCCAGAATCCTGTAGGAGCCGGAAAAAAACGGTAGACTTGACTGTCTCTACACCCTTGTAAAAGGCAAGACCCCAGACGGAACGCACAGTTCCTGCCAGAATCTTGCAGAGTGAAACACCTCTGCCTCCGTCTCCCCCTGGGTGGGTCAGTCATTCATGAATACCTGGCCTTTTCTTGTGGTGGGCTGGGAGGGGGGAAGCGTGCGTGAAGACCGTCCTGATCTTGGCCTTGAAAAGGCACTGCCCGAACGCCAGTCCTTCCCTCTTGCTTCAGTGCTTAACCCCTTGTCCACCTCCTGCCCCTGTGCCGGGGCTGCCGGGCTGGGCAGGGATTTCCAGATTGCTCAACTCTGCACGGTTTATTTATTCAGCGTGTATTCCATGGGCCGGAACTGCCTGGACTTTGTTGTCAGATAACCTTGGGTCCGCACACTGGCTCCGTGCCTCAGGAAAGCCTGTTACCATCTGGTACCTCCTCTCTCCTTCCTCGTCCGGAAAACAAGGGTAATGTTTCACATCCGGGAACTGTGCAGGGCTACAGAGAGAGAGGGAGGGAAGACTGTCCCTGGCATCAGAGATCTCACAGTGACTGTAGAAGACCCAGATGAGTGAGCTTTGAGATTACGGAAGAGTAGCCCCTAATTCCATTGGTGAGTCGGGAGGGAGGTGTCCTGGAAGACTTCTTGGAGGAGGTGGCTCGGAGCCAAACGTGAGAGCTGGCCGGGAAGCAGGGCCTCCATGAGTTGGGAAGGGGCAGCGTGTGCGTGTGCCCAGGTGTGGAGGTAAGAGAAGACACGGAAGCCTCCGGAGGAGCTTCAAGCCTGGGAGAGACAAGCCTGCGACCTCGGGCAGGAATTGAACATTTTCACTTACTGAGTCAGTCATGTCATGACAATAACACATTAAGAAAAAAAAGCAGGGATTTCTTCATCTTTAAAACCGTTGCTTTCTGATGCAAGGCAGGAAGCCACGTTCCTTAGATATCTGTGTAGGCAGGAGGGCTGTGGGGGGCGTCTGGCTGCGCCCCACCCCTGCTCGCCCCTTGGCCAGTCTGAACATACGCTGGACGAGGCCGGGCCCCTGGCTGTGGGAGATCCAGAATCCTGTAGGAGCCGGAAAAAAACGGTAGACTTGACTGTCTCTACACCCTTGTAAAAGGCAAGACCCCAGACGGAACGCACAGTTCCTGCCAGAATCTTGCAGAGTGAAACACCTCTGCCTCCGTCTCCCCCTGGGTGGGTCAGTCATTCATGAATACCTGGCCTTTTCTTGTGGTGGGCTGGGAGGGGGGAAGCGTGCGTGAAGACCGTCCTGATCTTGGCCTTGAAAAGGCACTGCCCGAACGCCAGTCCTTCCCTCTTGCTTCAGTGCTTAACCCCTTGTCCACCTCCTGCCCCTGTGCCGGGGCTGCCGGGCTGGGCAGGGATTTCCAGATTGCTCAACTCTGCACGGTTTATTTATTCAGCGTGTATTCCATGGGCCGGAACTGCCTGGACTTTGTTGTCAGATAACCTTGGGTCCGCACACTGGCTCCGTGCCTCAGGAAAGCCTGTTACCATCTGGTACCTCCTCTCTCTCCCTTCCTCGTCCGGAAAACAAGGGTAATGAAAAACACAGATCCTGTGAGTTCACTGTGGAGACGGACGCCGGGTCCACTGCACTCAGTGGAGTGTCTGGTGCACAGCAAGCGCCGCACAGTGACAGCTGTTACTATTAGTATTAGTATTACTGTTAGTAGTATTGGCCACACCGCCTGGCCTGCGGGATCTTAGTTTCCCGGCCAGGTATCGAACCTGCACCCTCTGCAGAGGAAGCTCGGAGCCCTAACTCCTGGACCGCCGAGGAGGCCCCAGTTGTTACTATCGTTAGTCAGTCAGTTTCTGTGCCTCCAAGTGTTCTTCATCCCGTAGCGATGGATTAAGCCCAGTGACTCTGCTTGTCCCACCCAAAGGGTACTGATGCTCTCAGAAATAGCCCTTCTTCCCTCGGAGAGAACACGCTCACTCTCCCCTCATCTGTGGCCCTTGAGAAACTAGGAGAGAGGGTGAGAATAGTTTCTTTAAGTGTTAGTCATCCAGTCGTGTCCCACTCTTGGTGATCCCACAGACTGTAGCCCGCCAGGCCCCTCTGTTCATGGGATTCTCCAGGCAAGGATACTGGAGTGGGTTGTCATTGCCTTCTCCAGGGGATCTTCCTGACTCAGGCACTGAACCCAGGTCTCCTGCACTGCAGGCAGATCCTTTACCATCTGAGCCACCAGGGAAGCCCCCTAGGTTCTTTAAGTTCCGTCTAAATCGGAGCATGGTCACCTAAATTAGATTAAGAAAATGTCTTCCAGAGCTCCCCCTAGATTCTAAAATACAAACAAATGTGAACGCTGGTCGCATGGCATTAGTCATTTATTTATTCATTCAGTTTGGGGTTGATTCATTCGGTAAGTGTTTACTGAGCTCTTCTGGACCAGCCATGCCTGAGGGCTGGAGACCCCGCCGTGAACAAAGCTGATGGATTCCTCCTGTCTGGGCTCCTTGGAATCCTACACAGGACACAGAGGCACAGCCTGCAGACCCAGGAGGCTACAAGACGCCTTCAGAGGCTGACGGGCTCTATGAAGAGAGTAAGGAAAAGGAGATGTACCTCAGCTTCTTTATCCACTCCTCTGTCGACGGCATCTAGGTTGTTTCCCTGTCCTGGATATTGTAAATAGTGCTGCTTTGAGCACTGAGGTGCATGTATCTTTCCTGAATTACGGTTTTCTCTGGGTGTATGCCCAGGAGTGGGGGTTGCTGGGTCATATGGTAGCTCTCTTTTTAGTTTGTAAAGGAACCTCCACAATGTACTCCACAGTGGCTGCACCGACAGTGTAGGCAGGTTCCCTTTTCACCACACGCCCTCTGGCATTTGGTGTTTGTAGATTTTTTTTAAATGATGGCCGTTCTGATGGGAGTGAGTGGATACCTCATAGTAGACTTTTTCTTTTTTTTTAATATACCATTTCTTGGTGACTCAATTATTATTTTTTTAAATTTTGGTCTCTTTCATTGATTTTTTTTCCCATTTATTTTCATCCATCTCTGTTCTTTTGCCTGTGTGGGCCTCCCATTGCAGTGGCCTCTCTCGTGGCAGAGCACTGGCTCTGGGCGCATGTGCTCCATAGCGCTGGCTTGTAAATTGGACACACTGGTCCAGCCGCTCCGTGGCACGTGGGATCGAACCAGTGCCCCTTGCACTGCAAGGCGGACTCTTTACCCACTAGACCACCAGGGAAGCCCCTTATAGTAGTTTTGATTGCGTCCCCCTAATAATTAGTGATGTTGAGCATCTTTTCATGTGTTTGTTGGCCATTGGGGTGGGAGGTTTTAATTCCCTTTGGCAGAGAAGTGAGCTAAAACTGAGACGTAACTGAGATCCCACAGTAAGACATTGACTGAGCTTGGTTTGTAGCTCGGGGGCTCTCCCAGGCAAGAGCTCACCTATGGGGAGTGTCAGATGCAGAGGGGAGGCTCTCTTTTCTTGAAAGAGTCCGGGGGAGGGGCAGATGAGATGCAGTCTTTGAGGGAAAGCCCCTCTGCTGTGCCAGTGAAGGTCTGGGCGGGAATGAACTCACCTTCTGGGAGTGAGTGGGTGTGCATCCTTGGAGATGGGCAGGCAAGCCCTGGATTCTGGCACAGGCACACATGAGGGAGGAGGCTCTGGGCCCCTCAGAGGTCATGGGGCCTGGAAGGGCCAGGCTGGCCTCCTGGGCTGCCAGATCGCCCCACCCCCCACCCCGCCACCCCTGTCTCTGTGCCAGTGAAGCAGCCTTAGCGATCGAGCCCTGACTGCGACGCAGGCGTGAGCAGAGCAGGCAACACCGAGTCTCCCTGCGTTGTATACAGTTTTATTTCTGGCTGCGCTGGGTCTTCGCTGCTGTGTGAGCTTGTCTCTAGGTGTGGGGCGTGGGCTTCTCATTGCTGTGGCTTCTCTTGTTGCAGAGCACGGGCTCCAGGGCAAGGGGGCTTCAGTAGTTGTAGTTCCTGGGCTCTAGAGTCCAGGCTCCGTAGCTGAGGGGCATGGATGGGCTTAGTTGCCTCTTGGCACATGGGAATTCACCAACCCAGGGTTCGAACCAGTGTCCCCTGCATTGGCAGGCAGATTCTCTGCCACGGTGCCACCAGGGAACCCCCCTTGCGTTTTAGAAGTTACTCCACTGCACCGCAGATTCAGCCCTGCCATGTGAGGTTGCCGCCTGCACCCGCGGACAAAGGCAGCTTTATCCCCGTGTGACCGCAGACCCCGGTGCCACAGCAGTAGCCTGATCTCCAAAGCCTCGCATGGAATCCCGGGGGCTTCCCATGAGGCGCACCTACACACTCATTAAAGCCCCCGGCCAGCCCTGAAACATTTGGTGGTGAGCGTCAGAAAGCATTCATTCCATCTGTTACAAGAGAGGGTCACACAGAAGTCTCTGCCTGGCTCGTACAAGCAGCTCACAGAGGCTGCACTCAGGCCAGAAGTGTGGGATGCTCTTTGAGGGGCAGATGGGTTAAATGGCGCCTTTAGATCAGGCTCTCCAGCGGGACCTGCGGGGGAAAAGCACTCTGCCCACATGATGAGAATCCTGATAGGACCCACAGAAGCGCCTTGTCCCCGGATGCTGTGGTTCTCAACACGCTAAGTCAAGTCCTCGGTTCTTAAACTTGGGCATGTGTGCTCAGTTGCTCAGTCGTGTTTGACTCTGTCTCAACCTGTGGTCTGTAAGCCTACCAGGCTCCTCTGTGCATGGGATTCTCCAGGCAGGGATCCTGAAGTAGGCAGCCGTTCCCTTCTCCAGGGGATCCTCCTTGGCAGGAGGATTCATTACCAGTGGTGCCAGCTGGGAAGCCCCCTTGAGCTTGAGCTGGCACCCAGTGATTTTGGAGGGCTTGCAAAAACAGAGTGCCAGGGCAGGCCCGCTGCTCAGAGTTTCTGGTTCTGGAGGACTGGATGCAGCCTGAGAATCTGCATTGTTAGCAGAATCTTCCCTGGGGTCAGACTTGTTATGTACCTTATTCTTTCCATTGTTTTCCCAGAGGCGTCCGTATTGATGCCCACAACTGGTTTGGGGACCAGACAGACTCCCTGAGAGTTAGTTGCGCTCTCTTTTTTTTTTTTTAAATTTGTTTTTATTTATTTGGCTGTACCTTGTCTTAGGGCTTCCCAGGTCGAGCTAGTGGTAAAGAGCCAGCCTGCCAGTGCAGGAGACACAAGAGACACAGGTTGGATCCCTGGGTCAGGAAGATCCCCTGGAGGAGGGCATGGCAACCCACTCCAGGATTCTTGCCTGAAGAATCCCCATGGACAGAGGAGCCTGGCGGGCTACAGTCCATAGGGTCGCAAAGAGTAAGACATGACTGAGCAACATAGCATATCTGAGTTGTGGTGTGCAAACTCTTTTAGTTGTGACATGTGGGATCTAGTTCCCTGACAAGGGATTGAACCTGAGCCCTTGCATTGTGAGCAGAGTCTTAACCGCTGGACCGCCAGGGAAGTCCCACCATGATGCCATGAAAAGAGCCTGGGCTTTGGGGTTAGGTGGGTCTTGACTAGACCCCTGACTTGACACCTTGCTAGCCAGGTGACTGCTGGGAAGTCCCTGGATTTGGCTAAACCAACAGTGGCCTATGGCCCAGGGTCACCCAATCTGGCACATCAGGCTCTCCAGCGGGACCTGCGGGGGAAAAGCACTCTGCCCACATGATGAGAATCCTGATAGGACCCACAGAAGCGCCTTGTCCCCGGATGCTGTGGTTCTCAACACGCTAAGTCAAGTCCTCGGTTCTTAAACTTGGGCATGTGTGCTCAGTTGCTCAGTCGTGTTTGACTCTGTCTCAACCTGTGGTCTGTAAGCCTACCAGGCTCCTCTGTGCATGGGATTCTCCAGGCAGGGATCCTGAAGTAGGCAGCCGTTCCCTTCTCCAGGGGATCCTCCTTGGCAGGAGGATTCATTACCAGTGGTGCCAGCTGGGAAGCCCCCTTGAGCTTGAGCTGGCACCCAGTGATTTTGGAGGGCTTGCAAAAACAGAGTGCCAGGGCAGGCCCGCTGCTCAGAGTTTCTGGTTCTGGAGGACTGGATGCAGCCTGAGAATCTGCATTGTTAGCAGAATCTTCCCTGGGGTCAGACTTGTTATGTACCTTATTCTTTCCATTGTTTTCCCAGAGGCGTCCGTATTGATGCCCACAACTGGTTTGGGGACCAGACAGACTCCCTGAGAGTTAGTTGCGCTCTCTTTTTTTTTCTTAATTTTTATTTATTTGGCTGTACCTTGTCTTAGGGCTTCCCAGGTCGAGCTAGTGGTAAAGAGCCAGCCTGCCAGTGCAGGAGACACAAGAGACACAGGTTGGATCCCTGGGTCAGGAAGATCCCCTGGAGGAGGGCATGGCAACCCACTCCAGGATTCTTGCCTGAAGAATCCCCATGGACAGAGGAGCCTGGCGGGCTACAGTCCATAGGGTCGCAAAGAGTAAGACATGACTGAGCAACATAGCATATCTGAGTTGTGGTGTGCAAACTCTTTTAGTTGTGACATGTGGGATCTAGTTCCCTGACAAGGGATTGAACCTGAGCCCTTGCATTGTGAGCAGAGTCTTAACCGCTGGACCGCCAGGGAAGTCCCACCATGATGCCATGAAAAGAGCCTGGGCTTTGGGGTTAGGTGGGTCTTGACTAGACCCCTGACTTGACACCTTGCTAGCCAGGTGACTGCTGGGAAGTCCCTGGATTTGGCTAAACCAACAGTGGCCTATGGCCCAGGGTCACCCAATCTGGCACATAGTAGGAACTCAATGAGTTTCTGTGCAGTGACTTTTCACTTGTAAAATGAGTATGATGATGTTAACAAGATCCACAGCGAGATAGTGTGAGCTGCCCTTGCAGCCAGGCTCTCTGGAGGCACTGGGCTGTGCTCATGACCCTCCTGCCCTCCCGGCCACTTCCGGGCTATCCAGGGAAGGCAGGGGTCACCTGGGACCGCATGGAGGCGCCTCGCGGGCTTCCGGGGCTCTTGGTGGCTCTGGCCTCCTGTGAGTTCTCTGCCAGCCCAGCAGATGGTGGACTCTGTTCTGAGGCCGAGCTTCCCAGTGCTGGCAGCCCGGCCCTTTTGGAGCAGGCCTCTTCCTGCGGAGAAGTCAGATGGCTCTGCTCGGGAGTCTCTGAGCCGGCCCGTGCCAGGTTGGCCACGTTAGCCCCGAGTCACCTGTCCAGAGCTGGTGGTGACAGAGCATCGGACTCCCGCCTCCCAGACATTGGAACCCGGGATCCGATTCGGAGAGCAGCCTCTGGGTGAGAAAGCAGCGTCCATTTCTTGTTTTTTTGCCATTCCTGTCCTCCCGGGCTGGACCCTGGCTCTCCAGGGATAAATGACGCCGTGGTCCCCGCTCGGCAGTTGGAGAGGGAAGCCAAAGGGGCGGGCAGCCCCAGGGGCTGTGAGCAGAGAGGTATGTGGGCTCGGGCAAGAGAAGCTCCCTCGGGAAGTGGCTGTGACCTGGTGGCAGTTCACCGAGGCAGGAGGCAGGCTTCTCTGACCTACAAGGGCACAGGGCATGGTTGCCTGGACTTGGTTTTCTGTTTGGCTGCTTTGCTGGGGTTGGGCAGGAGCAGAAGTCGGTCACTGGGGTGGGACTCGTGGGCCACCTTGCAGAGTGAGGGGGAGGAAGCCCCCTGGGAGGTCGGGTTGGGTGCGGCTGTCACGTGTCCTCACTTTGCAGCCCCCAGAGCTTCTGGCCTGAGCATTTCCGCCTTAACGGCCAAGACCTCATCTTGACACCTTGCTAGCCAGGTGACTGCTGGGAAGTCCCTGGATTTGGCTAAACCAACAGTGGCCTATGGCCCAGGGTCACCCAATCTGGCACATAGTAGGAACTCAATGAGTTTCTGTGCAGTGACGTTTCACTTGGAAAATGAGTATGACGATGTTAACAAGATCCACACCGAGGTACTGTCAGCTGCCCTCCCAGCCAGGCTCTCGCGAGGCACTGCGCTGTGCTCATGACCCTCCTGCCCTCCCGGCCACTTCCGGGCTATCCAGGGAAGGCAGGGGTCACCTGGGACCGCATGGAGGCGCCTCGCGGGCTTCCGGGGCTCTTGGTGGCTCTGGCCTCCTGTGAGTTCTCTGCCAGCCCAGCAGATGGTGGACTCTGTTCTGAGGCCGAGCTTCCCAGTGCTGGCAGCCCGGCCCTTTTGGAGCAGGCCTCTTCCTGCGGAGAAGTCAGATGGCTCTGCTCGGGAGTCTCTGAGCCGGCCCGTGCCAGGTTGGCCACGTTAGCCCCGAGTCACCTGTCCAGAGCTGGTGGTGACAGAGCATCGGACTCCCGCCTCCCAGACATTGGAACCCGGGATCCGATTCGGAGAGCAGCCTCTGGGTGAGAAAGCAGCGTCCATTTCTTGTTTTTTTGCCATTCCTGTCCTCCCGGGCTGGACCCTGGCTCTCCAGGGATAAATGACGCCGTGGTCCCCGCTCGGCAGTTGGAGAGGGAAGCCAAGGAGCGGGCAGCCCCAGGGGCTGTGAGCAGAGAGGTATGTGGGCTCGGGCAAGAGAAGCTCCCTCGGGAAGTGGCTGTGACCTGGTGGCAGTTCACCGAGGCAGGAGGCAGGCTTCTCTGACCTACAAGGGCACAGGGCATGGTTGCCTGGACTTGGTTTTCTGTTTGGCTGCTTTGCTGGGGTTGGGCAGGAGCAGAAGTCGGTCACTGGGGTGGGACTCGTGGGCCACCTTGCAGAGTGAGGGGGAGGAAGCCCCCTGGGAGGTCGGGTTGGGTGCGGCTGTCACGTGTCCTCACTTTGCAGCCCCCAGAGCTTCTGGCCTGAGCATTTCCGCCTTAACGGCCAAGACCTCATCTTGGAACTGGGATCTGTAGGGAGGTAGAAGGAAGGATGGAGAGAAGGGAGCGGAAGCATCTCGAGGAGACTTCCCCTGCTGCCCACCAATCTTCTCCTCCCCCAGGCAGGCGCAGGTGTGGGGCAACTCAGACACTGGCCTTGGGAAGGTGGGCACTCGCTGCACTTGCCTTAGAGGAGGGTCCACTTGCTTTAGACCAACTCTGCGTGGTTTTAGTCCCACGGCTGGTTGGGTACTCTCTGGTTGGTAAACGTGCTTGCTTTCTGGTATCAGAGGACTCAGCAGATTCTTTGCTCCCGTGGACAGAGGGGAGCATCCACTTCCTTCTTCTGCCAGGTGCAGAGCCCCTGGAAGGCCACACCCTTATCCCAGGAGCCTGTCGCCAAGCTGTCCCCAAGCAGCCCTTGGTCCAGGCCACTGAGAAGGTGGCTCCATTCCTCTCTACTCCTCTGTTCTCTCTCTTTTATAAAGTTACTGATTTGTTTTTGGCTGCGTTGGATCTTCCTTGCTGTGTGCAGGCTCTCTCTAGTTGTGGCAAGTGGGAGCTGCTCTCTAGTTGTGGTGCAAGGGCCTCTCCTTATGGTGACTTCTCTTGTTGCAGAGCATGGGCTCTACGGCCCAGGCTCAGTAGTTGTGGCACATGGGCTTAGTTGCCCCTTGGCATGTGGAATCCTCTGGGACCAGGGAATGAACCCTTGTCCCCTGCATTGGCAGGCAGGCAGATTCTCTTTTTTAATTTTGGGCTTTTTTTTTTTTGTAATATATTTATTTTCATCCGTCTTTATTCTTTGGCCTGTGTGAGCCTCCCATTGCTGTGGCCTCTCCCATTACAGAGCACCGACTCTGGGCGCATGCGCTCCGGAGCGCTGGCTTGTAATTGGACACACCAGTCCAGCTGTTCCACAGCACGTGAGATCTTCCCGGGCCAGGGATTGAACCAGTGTCCCCTGCACTGCAAAGCAGACTCTACCCACTGGACCACCAGGGAAGTCCCTGCTGTTTTAAGTCCTGCAGTTAAGTGGCGGTCAACATTTATGACTCCAGTTGAGGGCACTTGCTGTGTCCCAAACATGATGTGGGCGTGACCTATTAGGGTGAGCCAGCCCCCTGCTTGACGCACCAACTGCTTGTTTATCCGCCCCCACTGATGTTTATCAGTCATGCTTCATACCCCAACCATTTCCTGAGTACTCCTCTGGCTGCAGGCTCTGTGTTACAGTCTTTTCCTGCATCATCTCATTTTAAGCCTTACATCAACCCTGTGTTAGGTAGTGTATCCCCAACACTGAAAGATGAGGTGATTGGCCCTGGGTCACTCAACTAGAAAATGGCATCAAACCCCAGCCTATCCTTCTGCCCTGCTAACTGCTTCAACAAATATTTCTATCTCCTGAATGCAAAGACAGTCATATATCCACAGGGTTAAAAAAAAAAAGAGAGAGTTGGATTGCAGTTACCTGCAGCGGTTGTGGCCTTGTTCTTTTTATCCATGGAAACTTCTTCAGAATTGACATCTTTCATAAAAATTCGGTGGCTCAGTTGGTAAAGAATCTGCCTGCAATGCAAGAGACCACCTGCAGTGCAGGAGACACGTTGGATCCCTGGGTCAGGATGATCCCTTGGAAAAGGAAATGGCAACGTACTCTGGTTTTCTTGCCTGGGAAATCCCATGGACAGAGGAGCCTGGTGGGCTGTAGTCGACTTAGCGACTAAACCACCACCATAATAAAGAGTTAGAATCATTCAGACCAAAGGCAGACCAGGAGCTTGAGACCTGCCCTCTTGCCAAACTATGCACTCCTCTTTGTGTGCCCCATGTGGGGGCCCCCAGGGTTGGGAGGTGAAATGAAATCCTCTCCCCAGCAGGGTCAGGTCTTCATTCCTTCACCACGACTGCTCATCTGCCTGCACTGGCCGTCTGGCCTTCCCCGCTACTCACTGCCGCAGACTCCAGTGTCGCCTGGAGATCTGCTCTGGTCTGAATACAGTCTTCTTCAGCTTTGTGACTTTGCATTTTGTTTTGTCTGCTGGAGATGCTCCCCAAAGCCTCCTGTCTTTCTTTCCTCTCATGGAAAACTCTCATGTGGCTTTCAGGCCTCAGCGCCTGGGCTCATTCCTTGGTGAATCACGCATAAAGTCACTTCAGACTTTCACACCATGACAGCTGATTCAGACTTCTATTATTAAACTTCCACACCAGGAATATTACCCAGATACACATCTGTCTTCTCCGACTGAGCGTAAAGGATCATGTCTTCATCCTTTACCTCATCATCCCCTGGCATAGGTCTCAGAAATTAGTTGTTGCGAAAATGAATGAACAGGGCTTCCCTGGTGGCCCAGTGGGTAAGGACACCACCTTGCAGCGCAAGGGGTGCTGGTTTGATCCCTGGCCTGGGGAGATCCCACGTGCCACAGAGCGGCTGGACCGATGTGTCCAACTACCAAACTGGAGCTCTGGAGCGCACGTGCCCAGAGCCGGTGCTCTGTAGCGACAGAGGCCACTGCGATGGGAGGCCCACACGGACCAAAGAACAAAGATAAATAAATGAAAGACCAATAGAAGTGGCCAAAAAAAGAAAAAAAGAATGAACAGCATCCACATGTCTGTTCTCTGTGTCTGTATCTCTGTTTCTGTCCTGGAACAAGGTTCGTCTGTACCATTTTTCTAGCTTGCATGTATGTGCATTAATGTGCGATATTTGTTCTATTTCTGACTTGTTTCACTCTGTAGGACAAACTGTAGGTGCATCCCTATCGCTACGAATGACCCAGTTTCCTTCCTGTAGAAACTGGATGTGTGTACGCAGGGGCGGTGCGGAGGAGGGCGGGGTGAACTGAGACAGTGGCACTAACATGCACACCCCACCGCGTGTAACCCAGCTGGCTAGCTGGAAGCTGCTGCATAGCACAGGGAGCCCAGCTCAGTGCTCCGTGATGACCGGAGGGGTGGCCTGGGGGTTGGGGGTGAGGTCCAAGAGGGAGGGGCCACATGTGTACATATAGCTGATTCAGCTTAATGAACAGCAGAGGCTAACACAACATTGTAAAGCAGCTACACGCCAATGAAAAAAAATCTTTAAACAATCAAGAAAATGAATGAACAGTATCAACACAACAGTCACCCTGACTGACAGTAGCACCTTCTGTGTGGACTGTCCGTTTGGACTGACAACACATTTTAATATATCAGATGTTTTTGGTGCTGAGACACGAATCACCGTGAATAGCAGCGTTTTCCTACACGCAGGGAGAAACATACCCCATGAGGCCAAATGAGAGCTCAGAGTTGGGTTAGGAAGGCAGCCTGGAGTTAGAAATTGGCTTCCAATTCTTCTTTTGGATCCCGCTTTAAAGGAGGACATGTCTCTGTTGGTCTCGTCAGCTCGGTGAGTTGCGGCAGAAAGCCTGAGGGGTCTGCGTGGAAGGGCGCAGAGCTGGTGGGGTGCTGAGGGGACTTGTGGGGTAGGGCGTAGGGTGCTGGGGTGGAAGGCCGAGCCCCCTGGAGCCGCAGCACTGGCCGGCCTTGGAGCTGCTGCAGGAGAGTGTGTGGACTGCAGGGAGCTGCTCTCAGGGCTGCCAGGGCCTCTGTGCTGTGCCCTGGCTGTGGGGGACCGCCCAGTGGGGGACCTCCAATGCTCCTGCTCCTGGCTGAGATGGGGCACGCGCATCTTGGCCAGAGCTGCTTGTCAGGGAGACGGCTACCGCAGCGAGGACAGGGCTGCCCTGTCTGATCCCTCCCTCCCCCAATGCGCTTTCCACATGATACACAGGCTCTCCTCCCTGCTGCCAGCAGCGCTCGCCAGCACGGGAAAAACTGGAGTCAGCCCGAGGCTCTTCCTCAGCTCCCAACTGCATGGGGAGGATCTGAGCAGGAATTTCAGTAAGTGAAAGTGTTAGTCGCTCAGTCATGTCCGACTCTTTGCAACCCCATGGACTGCAGCCCACCAGGCTCCTCTGTCCATGGGATTCTCCAGGCAAGAAGCCTGGAATGGGCTGCCATTCTCTTCTCCAGGGCATCTTCCTGACCCAGGGATTGAACCCACATCTCTTTTGTCTCCTGCGTTGGTAGGCGGGTTCTTTACCACTAGCGCCACCAGTAGTTCTGCTGTGAATGTCGAGGTGCATGTATCTCTTTGAATTATACTTTTGTTCAGGCATATCCCAGGAGCGGGGTGGCTGGATCCTGTGGCAACATGCCTTCTAGTTCTTTGAGGAACCTCCATACTGTTCTCCATCGCAGCTGCACCAATTTAAGCAAAATCATTTGTATGTGATCTTTGTCATGTTTTCACATTACTACATAAACCTTGGTTTTAATCATTTGTATGTATTTATATGTTTACAACTATTTATATACATAGACGTCTTCTGTGTGTCCATGTGGTATGGACTGTGATGGAAATGTAAATTCTTACCATACGTCAGGATTTACAGAGTTTTAAGAACAGGACTGCAGAAAGAACAGTGGGTGGGATATGGAATGGCAGGGATGTGTTAGGAGAGTGTTGAAGCCCCAGGGATTCCTGATCTTCCCTTCAATCAGGTGGTCTTCTACCTGCATCCAAGGCAGGATCCAGACGTGAGTCAGCTATGAGGTACTCTTTCTGTTTTTCTGTCCTCCCCTTCCCTTAAGTCAAATAGAAGAGTCAAAGCAAAAGGAAGAGTTGGAGAAAGTGAGAGACCCTCTGGGCTCACGGGCCCTTCCCATTCTCGCTTCTTCTCATCCAGCAAGTGTGGTCAGCGTCAGTTCAACCGCGCTGCAGTGGCCTGAGCACCTGGGGCCATGGCTGACAGAGGGAGACTCATGGCCTTGACTAAGGGTGCATGCTTCTCCTGCATTGACCTTAAAAGCAAATAGTATCAGTGTTGTGAGAGCCTAGATGGGAGGGGAGCTTGGCAGAGAATGGGTACATGTACATGTATGACTGAATCACACTGCTCCGTACCTCTAAGTCTCACAGATTTTTTTTTTAACTTTTATTTTGTATTGGAGTATATTTGATTAACAGTGTGATAGTTTCAGGTGCACAGCAGAAGGACTCAGTCATACATATACAGTGGAAATGGTGACAGACGTTATTTTCTTGGGCTCTAAAATCACTGCGGACGATGACTGCAGCCATGAAATTAAAAGATGCTTGTTCCTTGGGAGAAAAGCTATGGCAAACCTAGACAGCATGTTAAAAAGCAGAGACATCCCTTTGCCAACAAAGGTCCATAAAGTCAAAGCTCTGGTTTTCCAGGAGTCATGTATGGATGTGAGAGCGGAACCATAAAGAAGGCTGAGCGCCAAAGAATTGACACCTTTCACCTGTGGTGCTGGAGAAGACTCTTGACAGTCCCTTGAACTGCACGGAGATAAAACCAGTCCATCCTAAAGGAAATCAGCCCTGACTATTCATTGGAAGGACTGATGCTGAAGCTGAAGCTCCAGTCCTGTGGCCACCTGATGCGAAGAGCCAACTCACTGGAAAAGACCCTGATGCTGGGAAAAATAGAAGGCAGGAGGGCATGACAGAGGACAAGATGATTGGGTAGTATCACCTACTCAATGGGTTTGAACAAGCTCTGGGAGATGGTGAAGGACAGGGAAGCCTGGCGTGCTGCAGTCCATGGGGTCGCAAAGAGTTGGTCATGACTGAGAGACTAAACTGAACTGTTTATCCCCCAAGCTCCCCTCCCATCCAGCCTGCCACATAACATTGAGCGGAGTTCCCTGTGCCGTACAGTGGGTCCTTGTCAGTTATTTCTTTTAATTATTACAGTGTATCACAGCATTGTTAATTGGCTATACACCAGTATAAGAAGTTGAAAAAAAAAAACCAATAAGAGCATTTGTGTGTGTAACTGACAGAAATAGAGAATAATATTGAAAGAGATGATGCATAATCTCTTACCAAAATCCAAACCCCAAACGATCATTGTATACACACACATTTGGGCCATGAAAGGAGGCTAACCTTAAGTTAGATCTCAGTCATTGACTATTCTCCACAGGATTTTGAAATAATGTCAGTACAAATGATAAAATATAATGTTGGAAGAGATTATACATGATGCCCCCCCAAATCTCTAAGCTGAGAGATTGGAATCAGAAGGCATGAGAGGACTCCCTGCAGGTGTAGAAAGTGGCACCAGATACAGTGCCTTTCTCAGAATGGATGAAGAAGAAATGTTTAGGCTCAAGCATCACGTCCAAACATTCTTTATGGAGCCATCAGTAATGTAGAAATAGAACACAAAACCTCTGATTCATTAAAGACAAGATGTAGCAGACAGGTTTCCTGAAAAGCAAGAAAAGGAGGCAGTTAGAAGCCATAGAAAGAGCAAAACAAATTAGGTTGGAAGGAAGACATCTCAATGAAGAGGAAAAATACAAGGTTGTCCATTAAATGTGTATAAGATACATAGAATATAGTATCAGAGACAAGGTTATATATTTTTAAAGACAGTCTCCCAGATTCAGCTTAAAAAAGAGACATTGAAAAACTGAAAGAGGAACTTCCCTGTTGGTCCAGTGCTTAGAAGTCCACCTTGCAATGCAGGAGACAGCAGTGTGATCCCTGGTCTGGGAAGGTCCCACATCATTGTTGTGAAGAGCAGCTGTGCCTGTGTGCCACAGCTGCTGAGCCTGTGCCCTAGAGCCTGTGCTCCCCAGCGAAAGAAGCCAGCACAACTAGAAAGTAGTCCCAACTTGCTCCAGCTGGACAAAGCCAAAGTGCAGCAACAAAGACTCAGGGCAGCCACAAATAAATAAACAAAATAATAAAAATATTAAAATAAACGTAAGAGGTACAGTTAAAATCACATGAAGCTAAACATGAAGTGATGGGTAAAAACCAAGCAAATGCAGATGAAAAGGAAGTGGGGCAACAGTGTTAATTCTGTCACACAAAATTAAAGCTGAGGCCATGGTTAAATAGATCAAGATGTGTTTTTTTTTTTTTTAATATATATATATTGGCATCTTTTATTGGTTCTTCATTTATTTATTTTCATCCATCTTTATTCTTTGGCCTATGTGGGTCTCCCACTGCAGTGGCCTCTCTCATCACAGAGCGCTCCAGAGTGCTGGCTCCTAACTGGACACACCGGTCCAACCGTTCTGCAGCATGTGGATTCTTCCTGGGCCAGGGATAGAACAGATGCCCCTTGCACTGCAAGGCGGATTCTTTACCCACTAGACCACCAGGGAAGCCCCAAGAAATAGTTTTTACGAAACAACAAAAGAAGAGTGCACCATGGAGATCTGAGTATCAGAAACTTCATGTACCTGGTAGAGGCAGTGGAATATGTAAGGAAGACAGTTTTGGAAATGTGTTACAAGCATGGTACCAGATCTCAGTGAACACCACTCTAAGCTTTTCAGATTAGACAAAAATATAATTAGTTGATGATGTGTAAGATTGAATTTATCCATATTTTAATATCAAACTTGGGTATGTCTATATTTGAAATTCCTAACAAAGACTCCTCAATCTTTTCAAATGAACACTGAGCATTTAAAATGTTTAACTGCCTCACATTCTGGCTCACAAAATAAAGCTCAATAAATTCCAACAAATAAAAAGTGTCCAGGACACATCCTGTGGCCACGATGCAATGAAACTGGAATTTTCTAATAAAAAAATTATAAGAACACCAAGGCTAAATCATGAAAATTTAACCACAAGAAACTAACGATAACAACAACAGTCTTCTAAAAAACTGGTCTTAAATTGGAAATCAAAAAAGCTGCAATTACAGGCCACTTCTAAAATGACAATAATTAGAGCCTCATATTTTAAAATCCCTGGGTTGGGGCCAAAGGGACGTGCAGAGGAAACTGTCTAGCTTGTTGTAATCATGGGGACAGTGGTGGCTATGGTAACTGTCCTGCCAACAAACCCCTGAGCGGTTTACGTCTGGCCCTTCAGTGCTTCACCCGTCACAAAACTGCTGCGAGGTGGCTTCTACCGTCACCCCACCTACAGACAACAAAAGTGGAGTCACAGGAAAGTTCAGTAGATTTCCCAAGTCAGGCCCTTACTAAATAACCAGACTGAGATTTAAACCCTGGTCCAGTTGGACTCGAAGCCAGAGCAGGTGACCACTGCATGGTATGCTGTTGTTTCTGAGGTAGGAAGCCTGGATGTGAGGGAACTAAAGGTGAGACGCCAGGAGAGGGACGCGAGCAGGCAATGAATATCAGGGAAACGGGAAGAGAAAAGGACTGAACTCAAGCAGAAGTAGACATGTTAGAAAATAAACCAAAAAGAGTATATGTGTGTGTGTGTGTGTGTGTGTATGTATGTTTTTTTTTTACACTAATTCCTTTGAGAGGATAGTAGAAGAGCTGTCTTCAGTCAGGTGAGTCAAAGCAAAGAGCAAAGAGGACCAGGGAATCAACCAAAATGCACGTCACTGGCCATGTATGTAGTTCAGAGAAAAATATAAATTGTGAATCTGTAATGGACAACTCTGTACGAATAAATTTGAAAATCTTGTTGAAAGGGCCATTATGTGAACAATGTAAGTGACCAAGACTAACAAAGGAAAAGATTTTTCTAAGAATTGAACAGATCAAGGGACTTCCCTGGCCTAGGCCCAGTGGTTAAGACTTTGCTCTGGACCCAAGGGGCATTGGGTTCCATCCCTGTTCAGGGAACTAACATCCCACCTGCTGTGCATGGCCTGGCTTAAGACCTAAAGCAGAGATTAAATTTTTTTAAAAAATTGAATAGAGCAACAACCAAGGAAGCAGTAGACAGTTTAAAAGCAATGCCTCAAAAGTGACGCCAAGACCAAGAGATTTTATGCAAAACTGTTTCAAACTTTTACTGGATGTGTTTTAAATAAGTAAATTATTTCAGACCTGGGCCCTCGGCACTGAAAGTGCAGAGTGCTAGCCACAGGACCTCAGGGGGTTTCCCCAGTTCCTTTTATAGTAATAACCTAAGACAGCACAAAGAGAGAGGAGGGGCCATATCTTTTTGTTTGTTTTTAAAGACTCTTAGAATTAATTAATTTTTGGCTGTGCGGGATCTTCCCAGCTGCTTGCTGGCTTTCTGAGCTGCAGCGAGCAGGGCCTGCTCTTCGTCGCGGGGCGTGGGCCTCTCATCGTGGTGGCTTCTCTTGTTGCCAAGCACAGGCTCTAGGCTCACCCGGGGTTTCCCTCGTTGTGGCCCTCAGACTCAGTGGCTGTGGCACACGGGCAGTTGGCTGCCCCGTGGCGTGTGGGAGCTTCCCGGGCCAGGGATCGCACTCACGTCCCCCTGCATTGGCAGGCAGATTCTTAGCCACCATGCTACCAGGGAGGCCTGCTGTTTCCTTCTGGGAACATAAAGACCCTAAACAAAACAGTAGCAAACCAAACCCTGTTCTCTATGAGAAGACCTGCACCCTGGGCTCCAGTGGATCACAGTGTCGGGGCTCAGTGTTAAAAAGCCAGTAACGTACCTCTTCGCACTGAGAACTCCAAAGAAGGATACACAGCATGGCGAAGGAGCTGAAAAGCATGTAGTAAGCAACACCATTCTTAGAGAAAATACTTCCCAAATTACAACCAGTCACTTGGACTACTTCCTTAATATAATAAAAATAATTTTATCTCAATATAATCATCAATATTCTACTCAGCTGTGAAAGGCTAGAAAATTTCCATTGATGTCTAGAAAAAAACACGGAACTCCTCTATTGTTGCCATTATTTATTAAGGTTCTGGAAACTTTAGTCAGTAGATTTAGAAAGTAAAATGAAATAAGTGGTATAAATATTTTAAAATGAAACAAGTTTATTAATATTCATAGGCCATCCCTGTTCAAAAAGTGACGCCAAAAAAAAAAAGGGCAACAACCAAGGAAGCAGTAGACAGTTTAAAAGCAATGCCTCAAAAGTGACGCCAAGACCAAGAGATTTTATGCAAAACTGTTTCAAACTTTTACTGGATGTGTTTTAAATAAGTAAATTATTTCAGACCTGGGCCCTCGGCACTGAAAGTGCAGAGTGCTAGCCACAGGACCTCAGGGGGTTTCCCCAGTTCCTTTTATAGTAATAACCTAAGACAGCACAAAGAGAGAGGAGGGGCCATATCTTTTTGTTTGTTTTTAAAGACTCTTAGAATTAATTAATTTTTGGCTGTGCGGGATCTTCCCAGCTGCTTGCTGGCTTTCTGAGCTGCAGCGAGCAGGGCCTGCTCTTCGTCGCGGGGCGTGGGCCTCTCATCGTGGTGGCTTCTCTTGTTGCCAAGCACAGGCTCTAGGCTCACCGGGTTCCGTCGTTGTGGCCCTCAGACTCAGTGGCTGTGGCACACGGGCAGTTGGCTGCCCCGTGGCGTGTGGGAGCTTCCCGGGCCAGGGATCGCACTCACGTCCCCCTGCATTGGCAGGCAGATTCTTAGCCACCATGCTACCAGGGAGGCCTGCTGTTTCCTTCTGGGAACATAAAGACCCTAAACAAAACAGTAGCAAACCAAACCCTGTTCTCTATGAGAAGACCTGCACCCTGGGCTCCAGTGGATCACAGTGTCGGGGCTCAGTGTTAAAAAGCCAGTAACGTACCTCTTCGCACTGAGAACTCCAAAGAAGGATACACAGCATGGCGAAGGAGCTGAAAAGCATGTAGTAAGCAACACCATTCTTAGAGAAAATACTTCCCAAATTACAACCAGTCACTTGGACTACTTCCTTAATATAATAAAAATAATTTTATCTCAATATAATCATCAATATTCTACTCAGCTGTGAAAGGCTAGAAAATTTCCATTGATGTCTAGAAAAAAACACGGAACTCCTCTATTGTTGCCATTATTTATTAAGGTTCTGGAAACTTTAGTCAGTAGATTTAGAAAGTAAAATGAAATAAGTGGTATAAATATTTTAAAATGAAACAAGTTTATTAATATTCATAGGCCATATGATTAGAAACACAAGGACATCTACTGAATAGTTTCTAGATAAGAGAGATCTGTAAGGTTGCTGGTTGTGAAATAAATGTGCAAAAGTCATATCTTACAGATAAGTTATAACCAACTAGAAAAATATTTTACAAATGAGTGCTGAAGAACTGAGGCTTTTGAATTGTGGTGCTGGAGAAGGCTCTTGAGAGTCCCCCAGACTGCAAGGAGATCAAGCCAGTCAGTCCTAAAGGAAATCAACCCTGAATATTCATTGGAAGGACTGATGCTGAAGCTGAAGCTCCAATACTTTGGCCACCTGATGTGAAGAGACGACTTATTGGAAAAGAGCCTGATGCTGCGAAAGATGGAGGGCAGGAGGAGAAAGGGGCAACAGAGGATGAGATGGTTGGATGGCATCATTGACTCAATGGACGTGAATCTGAGCAAACTCCAGGGATGGTGAAGGACAGGGGAGCCTGGCATGCAGTGCATAGGGCTGCAAAGAGTTGGACACAACTTAGTGACTCAACAAACAACAACATCAAAACAGAAATAGAAGTGCTGAGGGACAAGTGTTATTAGAGCTATTTAAAGCCTATATTATGAAGAATATAAAATTGAATTGAAAGTCTGAAAATAAAAGCTGAACAAAAAACGAATAAGTAAATAAATGTTACTGGGAAAACTTCCTCCCCAATTCATCTGTTAATCTGAGAATCAATAAAAATGTACGAATTTAAAGCCAGTAACGTACCTCTTCGCACTGAGACTCCAAAGAAGGATACACAGCATGGCCAAGGAGCTGAAAAGCATGTAGTAAGCAACACCATTCTTAGAGAAAATACTTCCCAAATTACAACCAGTCACTTGGACTACTTCCTTAATATAATAAAAATAATTTTATCTCAATATAATCATCAATATTCTACTCAGCTGTGAAAGGCTAGAAAATTTCCATTGATGTCTAGAAAAACACGGAACTCCTCTATTGTTGCCATTATTTATTAAGGTTCTGGAAACTTTAGTCAGTAGATTTAGAAAGTAAAATGAAATAAGTGGTATAAATATTTTAAAATGAAACAAGTTTATTAATATTCATAGGCCATATGATTAGAAACACAAGGACATCTACTGAAAAAGTTTCTAGATAAGAGAGATCTGTAAGGTTGCTGGTTGTGAAATAAATGTGCAAAAGTCATATCTTACAGATAAGTTATAACCAACTAGAAAAATATTTTACAAATGAGTGCTGAAGAACTGAGGCTTTTGAATTGTGGTGCTGGAGAAGGCTCTTGAGAGTCCCCCAGACTGCAAGGAGATCAAGCCAGTCAGTCCTAAAGGAAATCAACCCTGAATATTCATTGGAAGGACTGATGCTGAAGCTGAAGCTCCAATACTTTGGCCACCTGATGTGAAGAGACGACTTATTGGAAAAGAGCCTGATGCTGCGAAAGATGGAGGGCAGGAGGAGAAAGGGGCAACAGAGGATGAGATGGTTGGATGGCATCATTGACTCAATGGACGTGAATCTGAGCAAACTCCAGGGATGGTGAAGGACAGGGGAGCCTGGCATGCAGTGCATAGGGCTGCAAAGAGTTGGACACAACTTAGTGACTCAACAAACAACAACATCAAAACAGAAATAGAAGTGCTGAGGGACAAGTGTTATTAGAGCTATTTAAAGCCTATATTATGAAGAATATAAAATTGAATTGAAAGTCTGAAAATAAAAGCTGAACAAAAAACACGAATAAGTAAATAAATGTTACTGGGAAAACTTCCTCCCCCAATTCATCTGTTAATCTGAGACAAGTCTCAATAAAAATGTCAACCAGAGATTTCCAAATCAGAAAATTTTTTTGAAGTTAATGAGAACTACTAGCTAACAAAAATCATCCATAAATTTCTATTTTTATGTTTCAAAAGAGAAACCTTTGTTTTTCTGGTTATAATTGCGATGGAAAGTTATAATTAAAATTTAATTTAAAATGGAAATTTCTTATAACTGTCATAAGAAATCAGGAATAGGAAATTAGTAAGTGGAAAGGAAAAGCTCCTTATAAGTTCCACCCCCAGCATCTTCACCTGCCAAAAATATCATTCTCAGTTTGATGTCTGTTCATGCAAGTACATTTTTATAGCCTAAACTAGTCAGTAACAACTATTTGAAGAAATATTTCTATTAGAATAGAATAGAAATAGTTTCTATTTATAAGAAATGATGTTTCTTAGCTTTACAATGTACTGCGGCCCTCTTTCCATATTCATATGTTTTATTCTTGATCTTGCTCATGTAACGCTCCATTGTGTGAATGTACCATCATACATTTAATAAAGTCTCTCTCTGATTTTTATTAGGTTGTACACTTAGGTTGTTCCCTCCATTCTGCTTCTTCCTCCTTCTGCTTTAGTCCGCGCATGTGTCAGGTGTTTGGCCGAGTCCTTCTCAGAGCGATCTGCTTTCATTCGTGCAGTGGTTAGCATTGTCTTCCCCATTTTTACGGGCAATCCACTAAGTCATACAGGAATTCAGTACCTGGCTTGAGGTTGCCCAGGTAAGGGGCAGGCCTGGCATGAAACTGAGGCCAGATCTGGAGACTAAGCTCTCCACCAGGACCTTTGTCCACCTGCTTGCCACTCCTCCCCAGGGATAAGTGTCTGTGTGAAGCACTGTGGTCAACTGACTGCTTATTTCATGGCAACAGCCCTGGTGGCTCAGTCGGTAATGAATCTGCCTCTGGGAGACACAGCTTGAGTCTCAGACACACCTTAGTGCCTAAAGTGCTACCAGTATTTATTGTTTCCTATCTGCGAAGCCTGCTTCCAAGCATTGGGTTTTGTTTTTTTTTAATTATTTGTGTGTTTATGTTTTATTTGGCTGTGTTGAGTTTTAGTTGCGGCACGTGGAATCTTCACTGGACCCCGCAGGGTCCTTAGTTGCAGTACACAGACTTTCTAGTCATGGCACATGCACTCAGTAGTTGTGGCCGTGGGCACACTCTAGTTGCAGCATGCGGACTTAGTTGCTCTGTGCCATGTGGGATCTCAGTCCCCAAACCAGGTGTTGAACCCAGGTCCCCTGCATTGGATGGTGCATTCTTTACCACCCAACCACCAGAGAAGTCCCCAAGCACTGGGATTTAAGGAGGAATCCGCCAGTCTCTCCAAAACAGCAGTGGGCAGAGGTGCCTTTCTTGTATTTACCGAGGTTCTTCTTGGGGTTAGTTATATCTTCAGCCTTGTCCATCATGGAGGGAATACATGCTGATAAAGGAACAGTCCTGTCTGTCTGCCTCCTTTGTCTTAGAGGCCTGAGCTTTTGAGGGGCATCCTGGTGACCCAACTTGTGCCTGTGTGTTGATGGATTTGGTCACCTTCCAGAATGCTTGAAAGTGTGCAGCGTCCCCTGTGCAGGCCTTCTCTCGAGATCTCTCACACAGCTTTAGGATTTTCCCGAGGCTCAGACTTCAGAATGTTTTTCCAGTGACCCTGTGTGAGTGCATATGTGCTTAGTCGCTTAGTCACGTCTGACTCTTCTGCGACCCCATGGACTGTAGCTTGCCAGGCTCCTCTGTCCATGGAATTTCCCAGGCAAAAAGACTGGAGTAGGTTGCCATTTCCTGCTTGAAAGTATCTTCCTGACCCAGGGATTGAACCCGGGTCTCCTGCATCTCCTACAGTGGCAGGTTGATTCTTTACCACTTGGACTACCTGGAAGTCCAGCAACTGTATAGACACCATTGTTTTATTCTAAAAGTCGTGTCCTGTTCTTCTGTGATTCCTCTGTTCATGGGATTTCCCAGGCAAGGGCACTGGAATGGGTTGCCATTTCCTCCTTCAGGGATCTTCCGGACTCAGAGATCAAACCTGCATCTCTTACATCTCCTGCATTGGCAGGCAGGTCCTTTACCACTAGCACCACCTGGGAAGCCCAAGCACCCCTTAGCTCAGTGGAGTTGACGCATAAAGTTAACCAGACATTTCACCTTATATTAGTGTGGGAAAGGTCCATTGAGGGCAAAGGAACCTTTGAGATGCCCCCACCCACCCTTCATTCCTTCATTCACTAGTTGTGGCCGTGGGCACACTCTAGTTGCAGCATGCGGACTTAGTTGCTCTGTGCCATGTGGGATCTCAGTCCCCAAACCAGGTGTTGAACCCAGGTCCCCTGCATTGGATGGTGCATTCTTTACCACCCAACCACCAGAGAAGTCCCCAAGCACTGGGATTTAAGGAGGAATCCGCCAGTCTCTCCAAAACAGCAGTGGGCAGAGGTGCCTTTCTTGTATTTACCGAGGTTCTTCTTGGGGTTAGTTATATCTTCAGCCTTGTCCATCATGGAGGGAATACATGCTGATAAAGGAACAGTCCTGTCTGTCTGCCTCCTTTGTCTTAGAGGCCTGAGCTTTTGAGGGGCATCCTGGTGACCCAACTTGTGCCTGTGTGTTGATGGATTTGGTCACCTTCCAGAATGCTTGAAAGTGTGCAGTGTCCCCTGTGCAGGCCTTCTCTGAGATCTCTCACACAGCTTTAGGATTTTCCCGAGGCTCAGACTTCAGAATTTTTTTCCTGTGACCCTGTGTGAGTGCATATGTGCTTAGTCGCTTAGTCACGTCTGACTCTTCTGCGACCCCATGGACTGTAGCTTGCCAGGCTCCTCTGTCCATGGAATTTCCCAGGCAAAAAGACTGGAGTAGGTTGCCATTTCCTGCTTGAAAGTATCTTCCTGACCCAGGGATTGAACCCGGGTCTCCTGCATCTCCTACAGTGGCAGGTTGATTCTTTACCACTTGGACTACCTGGAAGTCCAGCAACTGTATAGACACCATTGTTTTATTCTAAAAGTCGTGTCCTGTTCTTCTGTGATTCCTCTGTTCATGGGATTTCCCAGGCAAGGGCACTGGAATGGGTTGCCATTTCCTCCTTCAGGGATCTTCCGGACTCAGAGATCAAACCTGCATCTCTTACATCTCCTGCATTGGCAGGCAGGTCCTTTACCACTAGCACCACCTGGGAAGCCCAAGCACCCCTTAGCTCAGTGGAGTTGACGCATAAAGTTAACCAGACATTTCACCTTATATTAGTGTGGGAAAGGTCCATTGAGGGCAAAGGAACCTTTGAGATGCCCCCACCCACCCTTCATTCCTTCATTCACTGGGACTTGCAGATGCTCCTAGCCTGTGCTAAGCCTTGGCAGAGCTCTGAGGACATAAAAACAATGAGATACGGTCTCTCCCCTCTGGGAAGGGACCGTGCAGCGGAAGAAAGACCAAGTGTTTGAAGCACACGTGAATACAGCCCGCTTACTCTACCAGCTGGGAACGAGGCTGAGAGGCGCTGTGCCTTTTGTCTTGTCCTGTGACCAATGTAGACAGACACCCCGCCCCCACCCCACCTGGTCCCAGCTACAGGTCCCAGGAATCCTGTTAAGACACTCTTTTAGGAAGAAGAGGAGCCCTCAGCTTCCTCCCTTCGTTTCTTATCTCTGAGTCACTCTTCAGCTCCAGACAAACATTACCCCCTGGGCTGGCGTGACCAAACTTTAAAAACTGCCTTTGACATAGAACACTGTCGGAGAATTCAGAAATTCGAAACACATTTTATCAGCTAGTTCCCCTCTCTCCATATGGTTATTCACCCTCACGACGTTCTCCAGTGAGTTGAGTGTATTTTAACCAGATGGAAATGCCACGGTCTCTCCTCCCGTGGGTTAGCTTTGCCCAGCAGGAGTGGATGCGTTAAGAGTTTCTCTCAGCAAGTGCTTGCCGAGTGAACAAATGAGAAGGAAGAAAGAGAGAAGAAAGAAGACCATAAAAGGAGACAAGAATGCTGCTCCCTGGCCCCAGTCTGGAAGTTTTCCAATACACTTTACCACTTGGACTACCTGGAAGTCCAGCAACTGTATAGACACCATTGTTTTATTCTAAAAGTCGTGTCCTGTTCTTCTGTGATTCCTCTGTTCATGGGATTTCCCAGGCAAGGGCACTGGAATGGGTTGCCATTTCCTCCTTCAGGGATCTTCCGGACTCAGAGATCAAACCTGCATCTCTTACATCTCCTGCATTGGCAGGCAGGTCCTTTACCACTAGCACCACCTGGGAAGCCCAAGCACCCCTTAGCTCAGTGGAGTTGACGCATAAAGTTAACCAGACATTTCACCTTATATTAGTGTGGGAAAGGTCCATTGAGGGCAAAGGAACCTTTGAGATGCCCCCACCCACCCTTCATTCCTTCATTCACTGGGACTTGCAGATGCTCCTAGCCTGTGCTAAGCCTTGGCAGAGCTCTGAGGACATAAAAACAATGAGATACGGTCTCTCCCCTCTGGGAAGGGACCGTGCAGCGGAAGAAAGACCAAGTGTTTGAAGCACACGTGAATACAGCCCGCTTACTCTACCAGCTGGGAACGAGGCTGAGAGGCGCTGTGCCTTTTGTCTTGTCCTGTGACCAATGTAGACAGACACCCCGCCCCCACCCCACCTGGTCCCAGCTACAGGTCCCAGGAATCCTGTTAAGACACTCTTTTAGGAAGAAGAGGAGCCCTCAGCTTCCTCCCTTCGTTTCTTATCTCTGAGTCACTCTTCAGCTCCAGACAAACATTACCCCCTGGGCTGGCGTGACCAAACTTTAAAAACTGCCTTTGATATAGAACACTGTCGGAGAATTCAGAAATTCGAAACACATTTTATCAGCTAGTTCCCCTCTCTCCATATGGTTATTCACCCTCACGACGTTCTCCAGTGAGTTGAGTGTATTTTAACCAGATGGAAATGCCACGGTCTCTCCTCCCGTGGGTTAGCTTTGCCCAGCAGGGAGTGGATGCGTTAAGAGTTTCTCTCAGCAAGTGCTTGCCGAGTGAACAAATGAGAAGGAAGAAAGGAGAGAAGAAAGAAGACCATAAAAAAGGAGAAAGAAGGGCTTAAGGAATGCTGCTCCCTGGCCCCCAGTCTGGAAGTTTTCCAAATCACTTTACAGGAAGAACCATCCGTTTCTTTGCCCTTCAGCTTTATGCTTTTGGCTCTGCATTTTCTTTCTTTCTTTCTTTTTCTAATATTGATTTATTTGACTGTCTGGGTCTTAGTTGCAGCATGTGAGAGCTTTCACTGCTGCGCGTGGACTCAGTCGCTGTGACTCACGGGCTTCGTTGCTTCGTGGCGCGTAGTTCCCCCCAGCCAGGAACTGAACTCGTGATCCATGCCCTGCTTCGTGCATTCTCAGCCACTGGGCGGCCCGGGCGGTCCCGGCTCTGCCTTTTCTGTACAGATGACAGCTCAGCCAGGGTGGGTCTCTGAGGACGGGGATGGCGAGTCGGTTCTCATCCCATCTGACTGCGGATCGTCTCCTTCAGGGAACGGGGAGACCCCTTCCTGCCCAGGGATTCTGCGGAAGCTCTACTTAAGAGGATACGATCATGGTTTGCGGGGAAAGGCCTCCAAGGAGTGGGAGGAGCTGGTCCCTGGGGTGAAGCAGATCTTCTGGAGTTTTCTGCTGGGAAAGCAAGCAGCTGGTCCTTTTAGCTCAGCCACGCTGGAAGGCTGAGCTGCGCCTCCCTGGGCAGCCTCTGGAAGAGACCCTCAGGACAGCCCGGTGGAGGACCCGCGGAGGCAGAGCAAGGCTGGCGAGAGTTTAACAAATGCTCCTGGAGCCCTGGGGTGACACCAGAGAAAGCTCATTACTTCTGACCTTTTGAAAACTGGAATTGGGCAATGGGGAATGCCTTTGAATAGAACACTGTCGGAGAATTCAGAAATTCGAAACACATTTTATCAGCTAGTTCCCCTCTCTCCATATGGTTATTCACCCTCACGACGTTCTCCAGTGAGTTGAGTGTATTTTAACCAGATGGAAATGCCTGATCTCTCCTCCCGTGGGTTAGCTTTGCCCAGCGGGGAGTGGATGCGTTAAGAGTTTCTCTCAGCAAGTGCTTGCCGAGTGAACAAATGAGAAGGAAGAAAGGAGAGAAGAAAGAAGACCATAAAAAAGGAGAAAGAAGGGCTTAAGGAATGCTGCTCCCTGGCCCCCAGTCTGGAAGTTTTCCAAATCACTTTACAGGAAGAACCATCCGTTTCTTTGCCCTTCAGCTTTATGCTTTTGGCTCTGCATTTTCTTTCTTTCTTTCTTTTTCTAATATTGATTTATTTGACTGTCTGGGTCTTAGTTGCAGCATGTGAGAGCTTTCACTGCTGCGCGTGGACTCAGTCGCTGTGACTCACGGGCTTCGTTGCTTCGTGGCGCGTAGTTCCCCCCAGCCAGGAACTGAACTCGTGATCCATGCCCTGCTTCGTGCATTCTCAGCCACTGGGCGGCCCGGGCGGTCCCGGCTCTGCCTTTTCTGTACAGATGACAGCTCAGCCAGGGTGGGTCTCTGAGGACGGGGATGGCGAGTCGGTTCTCATCCCATCTGACTGCGGATCGTCTCCTTCAGGGAACGGGGAGACCCCTTCCTGCCCAGGGATTCTGCGGAAGCTCTACTTAAGAGGATACGATCATGGTTTGCGGGGAAAGGCCTCCAAGGAGTGGGAGGAGCTGGTCCCTGGGGTGAAGCAGATCTTCTGGAGTTTTCTGCTGGGAAAGCAAGCAGCTGGTCCTTTTAGCTCAGCCACGCTGGAAGGCTGAGCTGCGCCTCCCTGGGCAGCCTCTGGAAGAGACCCTCAGGACAGCCCGGTGGAGGACCCGCGGAGGCAGAGCAAGGCTGGCGAGAGTTTAACAAATGCTCCTGGAGCCCTGGGGTGACACCAGAGAAAGCTCATTACTTCTGACCTTTTGAAAACTGGAATTGGGCAATGGCACGGGCTTGCCCCCAGCTCTACTGACATTTGGTTCCATTAGAGAGCAAGAACTGGTTCCAATGTCCTGAGCAGACATTACCAAGGCTAAGCTGAACCGTGTGACCACGGTGCTGTGTTTCCAATTATTGTCTCCCTCTCTCCTCTCTATGCCAGGCCTAGAGGGAGCACAGGCTCTCATAGAAGTCTGATCCTGGCTTCTCCTCTGTGGCCCTTTTGCAGCCGTTCCCTTTCTTTTTTACATTTTCCATAGTAACAAGGCTCATTTGGAGAACCTCTTTGCCCGGATCCCCAGCACTCGCCAGCCTCCCATTCTGGGGCTCCAGGGGATATGGCAGCCGAGGCCGCAAAGGTCGTGATTCTCTCTGGAAAAGCTTATTTTTTAAAAACCAGCTGTCCTCATCAGATGCTCCTGCAATGGTCCCCTGGGATTAGCCCAGTTTCCCCCAAGGAATTTGATCTCTTTCCTCTCCTAAACCCTACACGCAGCCAGTGTTTCCACCTCTGAAGCCTTTTACCTGGTCCCCGAGGTCCCCACGTGTTTGTGTCCTGGGAAGTGCCCAGTGAGTGAGCTCTCCCTTGCTGGGACAGCTCTCATGGGCTGGGGTGGGGGTGGGGGTAAGAGAATTGGGTTTGGAGTCTAAGAATCCACGCAGATGGTGGCAGTGCTTGGTGAGAAAGAAAGCGCAAGGCCTTCATCCCTTTATTCAGAGCCAAGCACTGAAGGGAGAAGAGTCTGGGCCATCGCTGGCATGACTGGCTCCTCTGCTGGGCTTGGGATGGGATAAAAAGTTTCAAAAAGCCTCCTGGCCTTTGAAGGTCACTGCTTTCCATAAATGAGGCCAGTGGCACCAGAGACGAGAACAGCTATGCCAGGAGGATTTTGAAGTAAACAAAGAGGAAGTTTTATTTGTGTAAGTGAATAAATGGCATAGCTTCAGGCATGGCTGTGTCTAGGTGTTTGTATTCTGTCATCTAGGCTCGTCTTTCTCTTTCTCTCTCTCCGCCTTTCTTTCTTCTTCTTCCTCTGTGAGTTCTGGACCTTCTGTGTTGGCTTCAGGCACCCCTTTCCACATGGTGGTATGGGCATTTCTGTATTTATAGGCTCTGCGTACAGCACCAGCAAAAGTCCAGAAGGATTTTACACTTTGATTGTCTTTCAGTATTTCAAAAAGATAATGGACCAGCGCTGGCTGTGAAACACACACACAGTTTCTTCTCCATTGGTTCCCAGGTGATCTATGGGGAACTCTCATGAAGTTGAACAAAACGCAATGTGGTGTGGACACATTCACCTTTCCAGGGTGCTGATGTTTTTAGCTACTCATTCTGGGATGTTGCATTGGCAGAATGCAAAGGAGTGCATGTGTGGGGCGTGGTGGCAGTGGGGAGAGCGTTCATAATTTGGATTTGAAAGACGACCTCCAGGAGTAAAGACTAGTAATGAGAAGAAAGGGGAAAAAGAATTAATCTGAAACCTTGAATTCTGTGTATTCTTCAGCTAATACATAGGTGGAGCATCAATATTTAGGTTAACAGATCTCTAGCCCAGTTTCCCCCAAGGAATTTGATCTCTTTCCTCTCCTAAACCCTACACGCAGCCAGTGTTTCCACCTCTGAAGCCTTTTACCTGGTCCCCGAGGTCCCCACGTGTTTGTGTCCTGGGAAGTGCCCAGTGAGTGAGCTCTCCCTTGCTGGGACAGCTCTCATGGGCTGGGGTGGGGGTGGGGGTAAGAGAATTGGGTTTGGAGTCTAAGAATCCACGCAGATGGTGGCAGTGCTTGGTGAGAAAGAAAGCGCAAGGCCTTCATCCCTTTATTCAGAGCCAAGCACTGAAGGGAGAAGAGTCTGGGCCATCGCTGGCATGACTGGCTCCTCTGCTGGGCTTGGGATGGGATAAAAAGTTTCAAAAAGCCTCCTGGCCTTTGAAGGTCACTGCTTTCCATAAATGAGGCCAGTGGCACCAGAGACGAGAACAGCTATGCCAGGAGGATTTTGAAGTAAACAAAGAGGAAGTTTTATTTGTGTAAGTGAATAAATGGCATAGCTTCAGGCATGGCTGTGTCTAGGTGTTTGTATTCTGTCATCTAGGCTCGTCTTTCTCTTTCTCTCTCTCCGCCTTTCTTTCTTCTTCTTCCTCTGTGAGTTCTGGACCTTCTGTGTTGGCTTCAGGCACCCCTTTCCACATGGTGGTATGGGCATTTCTGTATTTATAGGCTCTTCGTACAGCACCAGCAAAAGTCCAGAAGGATTTTACACTTTGATTGTCTTTCAGTATTTCAAAAAGATAATGGACCAGCGCTGGCTGTGAAACACACACACAGTTTCTTCTCCATTGGTTCCCAGGTGATCTATGGGGAACTCTCATGAAGTTGAACAAAACGCAATGTGGTGTGGACACATTCACCTTTCCAGGGTGCTGATGTTTTTAGCTACTCATTCTGGGATGTTGCATTGGCAGAATGCAAAGGAGTGCATGTGTGGGGCGTGGTGGCAGTGGGGAGAGCGTTCATAATTTGGATTTGAAAGACGACCTCCAGGAGTAAAGACTAGTAATGAGAAGAAAGGGGAAAAAGAATTAATCTGAAACCTTGAATTCTGTGTATTCTTCAGCTAATACATAGGTGGAGCATCAATATTTAGGTTAACAGATCTCTAGAAATCAGTCTGGTTTTGAGCAAGCAGACTATGCCCTCTGGACTTGGGTTCATGACTTTGGTAAAATGCAAAACTGATTAAAAAAAAAGAGTTTTAGTGGTTTGGGGAGAGGAAACAGACCCTGTGGGCTGTGGCTCAAAGAGGAGGTGAGCCTGCGGGCAGAAAGTACGGAGTGTAGAACCAACTGTTCAGAAAGATAAGAAGGGTGGAAGAACGGTCCAGATCAACACTGTGCCTGCTGAGAGCAGCGTTAGGTTGTATGCTTAGAAATCTGTTCAGGGGCTTCCCTGGTGGTCCTGTGGCTAAGACTCCATGGTCCCAGTGCAGGGGGCCCAGGTTCGATCCCTGATCAGGGAACCAGATCCCACATGCTGCAAGCAAGAGTTCACATACCACCACTAGTGGTCCTGCATGCCACAGCTCGGACCCAGTGCAGCCAAGCAAATATTTTAAAACATCTGTGAAGACGGCAGATCTCGTGTTAAATGTTCTTACCATGTTTTTATAAAGGGGAGCGGGGAGATAGGAAGGGATAAAAGAGAGGTAGGTAACAAGGGGAGATGTGGATTCAACAGGTGGTTTTTCAGACACAAACAATTTGAGTGTGTTTACACGCTGATGATAAGCCCAGAACAGAGGGGGAGACTGAAGCTGAAGAGACGCTGATCCACAGCCTGCGGCGCCGTGGCAGAGACACAGGCTCCAGAGTCAGGCTGCCGCTTGAATTCTTGCCTTCCCCAAGTGCTAGCTGGGATCTTAAGACCCAGCCTTTCTGTGCCTCAGTTTTCTTTTTCTAAAGCTCTTTGCAGCACACAAGATCTTTAGATGAGGTATGCAAGCTCTTAGTTGTAGCCTGTAGGATCTAGTTCCCTGCCCAGGGATCAAACCGGGCCCCCTTCATTGGGAGCATGGAGTCTTAGCCTCCGGACCACCAGGGAAGTCCCATCAGTTTTTTTTTTTTTTTGGTGAAACGAGGATATCGATGGAGTTCATATCCTCTGCAGCATCCGAGCCCCTCTCACCACCTGCCTCGTGGAGGCGGAAGCCATGGCAGGTACCTCTCGGGCAAGTGGAGCAGGGCTGCGCTGAGAGCGGTGCTGTGGACCTGACGGGTGAAGCCAGTCTCTGAGCCCCGAGTCTATGAGAGCTTGATCCCATGGGACTAAGGGGACAGAACAGACGACCTTTGCCTGCCTTTACACCAGCCACGTGTGGCCGTGTCCCTGGTAGGGCACACAGGTTTTCCAAGCCTTTGTTGTGTACTAAGTCCTTTGGCATGAACTATCCAGGAATTACCTTCTTTTATACTCAGAACAAGCCTAGTAGGTCGGTGTTAGGTGAGACTCCTAGCCTCCCTAGGTTTTAGGTTCTTCATCTGGGAATTGGGCTTCCCAGGTAGCTCAGTAGTAAAGGATCCACTTGTCAAGCAGGACACATGGGTTCGATCCCTGGGTCAGGAATATCTCCCTGGAGGAGGAAATGGCCACCCGGTCCAGTATTCCTGCCTGGAGAATCCCATGGACAGAGGAGCCTGGCAGGCTACAGTCCATAGGATCGCAAAAAGTCAGACACGACTTAAGTGACAAAGCAGCAGCATCTGGGAGTGGAGGGCATAGACGTCAGCAGTCTTCAGCTGGGCTCTGAATCCTTAGGTTTGCTTAGAGAGGCTACAGGATGACCAGGAGTAGCAGACGGGGACTGGCAGGTGCCACTGAGTCTCCGTCTTCACCATGACCTTCTCTGTGGTCTGGAGTTCCCCGCACACTCTAGTCTGAAGAGCGGCTTTTATGTTTAGACTCTCACAAAGAACAGCTCTCTGTGATCTCTAAACTCCCTCCTGGGATCAGATCACAGGCTCACCCATGATTGCTCTTTGTGGCTTTGCGTTTGAGCCTCTTTCTTTGTGTCTCAGTGTCCCTGTGTGTAGAAGGGGGGCTTGAATAAGAGAAGCTCTGGACTCCAGGAGCCTGGAAGCGGTGGTTGTGGTCCAGTCGCTCAGTTGTGTCTGACTTTTTGCGACCCCATGGACTGCAGCGTGCCAGGCTTCCCTGTCCTTCACCATCTGCCAGAGTCAGTGATGCCCATCCAACTGTCTCATCCTCTGTCATCTGCTTCTCCTCCTGCCCTCAATCTTTACCCACATTAAGGTCTTTCCCAATGAGTTGGTTCTTTGCATCAGGTGGCCCAAGTATTGCAGCTTCAGCTAGGTACAGTAAACGCTGGAGCCCCGTGGGGCCACTCAGGGGCCCCTGGAAGGGCTGGTCACACTGAGTGGTGATCTCCCATCTGTCCTGTTGCATGGGCATCGTGGCTCAGTTCCGGGATTCCTGTTTTGCTTCACTTGTCAGCTGCAAGTCCCATCACCTCTTCCTGTTTACTCTCTCCCCCCAGGGACCCATGAAGTGGTGGCTAAACCCAGTCTGGTCGCCACCCATCAGCCGAGGACCAGAGATCAGGAAAGGAAGAAGGGCAGCTTCACCTCCTCCCTGAGAATGGAGCCGCACAGCCGTTCTGGAAAGAGCAGAAAATCCACCAAGTTCCGGTCTATCTCCCGCTCCCTGATCCTCTGTAACGCCAAGACCAGTGATGACGGCTCCAGCCCCGACGAGAGATACCCCGACCCCTTTGAGAGTTCCCTGGGTCAAAGCAAGGAGGGAATTTTCCACTCCTCCGTGCAGCTGGCAGACACGGAGGCCGGGCCCGGCAGCATTCCTGACCTCACGCTGTCCTCTGAGGCCACTCAGCTCCAGGCGGCAGGGAGCGATCGAGGCAAGACCTGCAGGAGGATGTTCTTCATGAAGGTGCGCTGGGGGTGTGTAGGGTGGGAGGAATCCGCAGTGGCTTTTGGGCTGTGAATGAAAGGCAGCACGTGCTCTTCGTCCAAGCTCAGGGGAGCCAGAGTTCACATTCTGAACCAGAGCAGGGAAAATGCTAGGGACGCTCCCTCTGCAATGATAACAACGAGTCAGGCTCGGCTGACTTTCCTGCCGTGTCAGGCCCAGGTAAATGGAGCCTAGCTCCCTGCTGGGAACTGCCAGGCACAGTGCACCAGGAGGGCCACGTCGCTAGGCGCGGTCTCCAGCAGCCAGCAGGCAGCTCAGACCACCCCGGGGGCCAGATTTTCAGTGATGCCCAGGCTTCCTGTCCTTCACCATCTGCCAGAGTCAGTGATGCCCATCCTTTTTGTCATCTGCTTCTCCTCCTGCCCTCAATCTTTACCCACATTAAGGTCTTTCCCAATGAGTTGGTTCTTTGCATCAGGTGGCCCAAGTATTGCAGCTTCAGCTAGGTACAGTAAACGCTGGAGCCCCGTGGGGCCACTCAGGGGCCCCTGGAAGGGCTGGTCACACTGAGTGGTGATCTCCCATCTGTCCTGTTGCATGGGCATCGTGGCTCAGTTCCGGGATTCCTGTTTTGCTTCACTTGTCAGCTGCAAGTCCCATCACCTCTTCCTGTTTACTCTCTCCCCCCAGGGACCCATGAAGTGGTGGCTAAACCCAGTCTGGTTGCCACCCATCAGCCGAGGACCAGAGATCAGGAAAGGAAGAAGGGCAGCTTCACCTCCTCCCTGAGGATGGAGCCGCACAGCCGTTCTGGAAAGAGCAGAAAATCCACCAAGTTCCGGTCTATCTCCCGCTCCCTGATCCTCTGTAACGCCAAGACCAGTGATGACGGCTCCAGCCCCGACGAGAGATACCCCGACCCCTTTGAGAGTTCCCTGGGTCAAAGCAAGGAGGGAATTTTCCACTCCTCCGTGCAGCTGGCAGACACGGAGGCCGGGCCCGGCAGCATTCCTGACCTCACGCTGTCCTCTGAGGCCACTCAGCTCCAGGCGGCAGGGAGCGATCGAGGCAAGACCTGCAGGAGGATGTTCTTCATGAAGGTGCGCTGGGGGTGTGTAGGGTGGGAGGAATCCGCAGTGGCTTTTGGGCTGTGAATGAAAGGCAGCACGTGCTCTTCGTCCAAGCTCAGGGGAGCCAGAGTTCACATTCTGAACCAGAGCAGGGAAAATGCTAGGGACGCTCCCTCTGCAATGATAACAACGAGTCAGGCTCGGCTGACTTTCCTGCCGTGTCAGGCCCAGGTAAATGGAGCCTAGCTCCCTGCTGGGAACTGCCAGGCACAGTGCACCAGGAGGGCCACGTCGCTAGGCGCGGTCTCCAGCAGCCAGCAGGCAGCTCAGATCACACCCGGTCAAGACCCTGATAGAAGCTGACATGGAGGACTCAGACCAGCCCGAGCCCCTGTGTCAAGCTGGGCGAGGAGTACAGGCTGAGTGAGTTTGCGCTTGAAGGCCGACCTTGAACATCTTCCAAGTGCACCCCCGTCAGTTCCAGCACAGGAGTGAGTGAGGGGTGGCCAGTGGAGCCGTAGAGAAGGGCACAGAGACAAGTGAGTGTCGTGTCTGACTCTCTGTGACCCCGTGGACTGGAGCACGCCAGGCTCCTCTGTCCACGGGATTCCCCAGGCTGCAGTGGGCAGCCGTATCCTCCTCCAGGAGATCTTCCCAACCGAGGGATCAAACTCAGGTCTCCTGTGTTGGCAGACAGGTTCTTTACCACTGAGCCACCAGGAAAGCCAGCAGTGCACACAGTAATTGCTTAATAAATACCATTATTATCTCTGTTTTAGGATGGGGATGTTGACTGGTACTGGGTAATTATAGACTAGATTAAGGCACGTGCCTGAAAGTGCCCGGCAGTGGGCGAGACTTGTAGCTTTGCGGTGCTCCTAGGTCATCGGTGCAGACAGGGACAAGGCAGGATTCCTGTTTCAGGGCGTGGCTACAGGTCTGTAAGGGGCCTCCACCGGGGAGGAATGTGCAACTCTGTTTGGAGAAGGGCATCCTGGAGTGGGTGAGAGCAGGATCTCACAGAGCAGGTCCAGATCACAGCCGTGGGAACCGCCAGGGGTCATGAAGGGGTCTCGGAGGTTGGAAGGAGGTTTGTTTGCGAGGGTGGGGTGGGAGCAGTGTGCAGCTGGGTCAAGGCTGAGGCAGGGATGGACTGGGAAGGCAGAGGAGCACCAGGCAGTTCAGCACTCAAGATATTTTTTTCTTTTAAAGGAGCTTAGGTGATCCTTAACGACCCATTAGTGAGTTGTAAGCAGGTAAGGGTTTCAGTTGTCTGAGGAGTGAAAGTGAAGAGAAGAAAATGGTAGTTGCTCAGTCGTGTCCAGCTCTTTACCAACCCCATGGACTGCAGCCTGCCAGGCTCCTCTACCCGAGGCATTCCCCAGGCAAGAATGCTGGAGTAGGCTGCCATTTCCTCCTCCAGGGGATCTTCCTGACCCAGGAATCAAATCCGGGTCAACACAGGACATTGGTAGGCGGATTCTTCACCAGCTTAGCCCACTGTCTGTATCAAAAGTGCCAGAGCAGGAAGGCCCAAGATGCCAGCTGGGCCCAGTGTCCTTTCCTGGCGGAGCCTCCGCGTCCTCGGTAGCCCCCCTTCCTCTCCCTCCCCGCCGGGACCGCTGCTCCCCACCCTGCCCTGCACCCAGGCGTGACTCAGTTGGCCCAGGGGCACTCCTCGGCTTCCAGCAATTCCATGGTTACACTGATTTCAAAACAACATCTGGAAAGAGGCCTTATGACATCAGGCTCGTCTCTAGCCTAATACAAAAATTAAAAAAGAGGAAGTCAGATAAACAGCCAACTGGAAAAAAAAGGCCTTATTGGATGTATTGTGTTGGCATGATGGGAGCAGGTCTGTCACCTCTGTGAGATGTGCCAGAGCTGGGCAGGGGAGTGCTGAGTCTGAATTGGGCGTTTGGATCGGTGCTAGACATTGAGGGACAGTGGGGCTCCTTCTTCCTGGGGAATCTGGTCAAGGCCAGATCCCCCAGCCTAATAAACAGAAACTCAGTGTTTCAGACCTGGGCTTTTCTTTTTAACTTTAATAAAAAATTAATTCAGTATATCCAAAACATTATTTCATTAATATCAAATTATTACCAAAATATTTTGCATCACTTCTTTGGTAGTAAGCCTTGGAAACCAGGCATATGTTTTATACTTACAGAACATCTCAGTTTGGACTAAGTGCATTCTTTTTCTTTCTCTTTCCTTTTTTGAATTATGAAAGTATGATAACACATTTACAGGAGACTTGGAAAATACAGAACAATGTTACATATTGTCCCATTATATGTTATAATTATCCTTTAAGCAGATAAATTAAGATTTTTTAGTTGAAGTTTCAATACAGATCTCTCAAAAACTAATAGAATGAATGAATATATAGAAAAATAGAAGGATAAAGTAGACCTGAAAAACACCATGAACCAGTTCAACATGATTAAGGTTGATACAGTTTTCACACAAGAGTAGATAACAAATTCTATTCCAGTTCCCATAGACTATAAACTAAGGCACTGGAACATATCCAGGGACATGAGACGAGATGCAAGCTTTTCACAGACAGAGTTTTCAAAGGAAGGAATGGACAGACTCCTTGGCTGCTCCACACCCAGTGTCTTTTTCCAAATGGAAAGAATATTTTCAAATGCCCTTTAAGTAGGATGTGGGATGCATTGGGAAATTGAGAGTGACATACATGCATTTATGGTACGAGGTATGCAACAGACAGCTCAGGAGAACCTGCTGCACAGCACAGGGACCTCAACCCTGTGCTCTGTGAGGACCTAAATGGAAAGGACATCCAAAAAAGAGGACATATACGTATGCATATGGCTGG
Source organism: Tragulus kanchil (assembly GCA_022376925.1). Classification (NCBI taxonomy): domain Eukaryota; kingdom Metazoa; phylum Chordata; class Mammalia; order Artiodactyla; family Tragulidae; genus Tragulus; species Tragulus kanchil. The sequence continues at coordinate 120,234,042 of JAIOJX010000024.1, read as the reverse complement.
TTCATTTTGCTGTATAGCAGAAACTAACACAATATTTTAAAATAGCTATACTCCAATACATTTTTTTAATTAAAGAAATTAAAGTTATAAATCAAAGTGAAAATATATCTTTTCTCCTCCTCCCTTGACAAACACAAGTACTTGGACAGCAAAGGTCAAAGAAATTCTTGGATTTCTCTCTCTTTAAAGTATCTTTTACCTGGCTGCACCAGGTCTTAGCTGGGACACCAGGATCCCTAGTTGCAGCACGTGGGATCTGGTCAAGGCCAGATCCCCAGCCTAATAAACAGAAACTCAGTGTTTCAGACCTGGGCTTTTCTTTTTAACTTTAATAAAAAATTAATTCAGTATATCCAAAACATTATTTCATTAATATCAAATTATTACCAAAATATTTTGCATCACTTCTTTGGTAGTAAGCCTTGGAAACCAGGCATATGTTTTATACTTACAGAACATCTCAGTTTGGACTAAGTGCATTCTTTTTCTTTCTCTTTCCTTTTTTGAATTATGAAAGTATGATAACACATTTACAGGAGACTTGGAAAATACAGAACAATGTTACATATTGTCCCATTATATGTTATAATTATCCTTTAAGCAGATAAATTAAGATTTTTTAGTTGAAGTTTCAATACAGATCTCTCAAAAACTAATAGAATGAATGAATATATAGAAAAATAGAAGGATAAAGTAGACCTGAAAAACACCATGAACCAGTTCAACATGATTAAGGTTGATACAGTTTTCACACAAGAGTAGATAACAAATTCTATTCCAGTTCCCATAGACTATAAACTAAGGCACTGGAACATATCCAGGGACATGAGACGAGATGCAAGCTTTTCACAGACAGAGTTTTCAAAGGAAGGAATGGACAGACTCCTTGGCTGCTCCACACCCAGTGTCTTTTTTCCAAATGGAAAGAATATTTTCAAATGCCCTTTAAGTAGGATGTGGGATGCATTGGGAAATTGAGAGTGACATACATGCATTTATGGTACGAGGTATGCAACAGACAGCTCAGGAGAACCTGCTGCACAGCACAGGGACCTCAACCCTGTGCTCTGTGAGGACCTAAATGGAAAGGACATCCAAAAAAGAGGACATATACGTATGCATATGGCTGGTTCATTTTGCTGTATAGCAGAAACTAACACAATATTTTAAAATAGCTATACTCCAATACATTTTTTTAATTAAAGAAATTAAAGTTATAAATCAAAGTGAAAATATATCTTTTCTCCTCCTCCCTTGACAAACACAAGTACTTGGACAGCAAAGGTCAAAGAAATTCTTGGATTTCTCTCTCTTTTAAAGTATCTTTTTACCTGGCTGCACCAGGTCTTAGCTGGGACACCAGGATCCCTAGTTGCAGCACGTGGGATCTGGTTCCCCTACCAGGGATCGAACCTGGGCCCCTACATTGGGAGTTCAGAGTCTTAGCCACTGGGCCTCCAGGGAAGTTGCTGTTCTGGGATCTCTCCGTGTTCTGCGCTGGGATGTGGAGCCCAGAGATAGCCGTTTCTCGACTGCTGGCCACCGGCCGTGCTCCCCTTTCTCCTTTTGTTCCCCTCTCTGTTCAGTTCCGCAAGAGGTCTTAGCGTAAGCATGTGGACACCTGCAGTCCTCTCATCACCCCCCGCGCCCCAAGCAGCCAGCCTGACACTCCTCCAGCCGTGGGCTGTCCACACCAGGGGTGCGATTTGCTCTTGATCACATAGACCTGGGGGAGAGAGATGGGGTTGGGGGCTCCAGGTCCCCGGAAGCAGTCTGATCCCTCCCACCTCATTTGTGTTCCTAGCTCAATATTAGCAGATCACCAGTGAGGCCTGAAGTGGTGTTTATCCATTCTAGAGCTGGCATTCTTTAGGGCACTGAATGAGACTGGGGCCTGGCACATGGCCGTGACTCTATAAATATCTGTGGAAAGAACGGTTGCCTAAACGAGTATAATGAGGCCACCCTCAAGGCCGAGAGTCTACTGACAGAGCCTGTGCTCGCACTGGGTTTTCATTTGAGCCAACCCGTGGGTTTACATTGGATGTGGCTTTTGGCATTCCCACTGCTTCGGGTCTGGAGACACTGGACACTTGATCTGGGAATAAGCTGGCAACTGATGAGACCAGACGTGGGGGGGTGGGCTGCCCCCTGGGGCCGCCTTCCTAAAGGGACGTGGGATGCTTTGATCCACATGGGAATGGCCTTCATTGTGTGGAAAACCCTGCTTCTCTTTACAAGTTCAAATGATGGGTTAGGCCAAGTCACTGCTCACGCAGAGTGGCCCAGGAGGCGCTGGGGTGGGATCATTCCCTGGCATGTGCTGTCTGGTGGAGCGGGGTCTGTCAGGGCCCTCTGGGAGCAGACGGGTCCCTTCGTTTAGCTGCCCGTGAGCCCGCTCAGCCTGTGGCTTTGAGGCCCAGCCTTCCTTGGCAAGTGGGAAACCCAATCCTTTGGCCGCCTGCCCCTTCTTGCCACAGAAGAGCGGCTTGTGGAGGCTGAGAGCAGCCCCTGGGAGGGAAGCCTGGGGCTCCAGGACTCCCACGGAGCCAACCGCATCCCTGTGTGCCAGGGAGGATGGGGAGGGAGCCGAGGGTGGTCCATGTGCGGAGAAGGGGAGGCACGCGGGGCGGCCCACCTTGCTGCCTCCCAAACATCGCGTGGTTTCGTGTCGCCTTTTCTGTTGTCAAAGGCATCTGGAGCTATTTGCCTGGAAGCTGGCCTTTTCAAGTCTCATTGGTTCTGACAGGACAGCATCTGGTTAGGGAAAAGGGCTTTGGTGGAGAGCAAAGTGGGAGAACAAGGGAGATGGAGAAGAAGTCATAAACCATCTACATTTCCTAGTCTCTGTTCTTTTTTTTTTTTTTTTAATATGGAGCATTTTTTAAAGTATTTATTGAACTTGTTGCAATATTGCTTCTGGTTTATGGGGTTTTTTTATGGCCATGGAACATGAGGAGTCTTAGCTCCCCAACCAGGATTCAAACCTGAATCCCTTGCATTAGAAGGTGAAGTCTTAACCACTGGTCCACCAGGAAAATCCCCCGCCTCTGTTTTCAATATGGTCCTTCACATGTACATCACAGGCCACCTTAGGCTTCTCCCTATTCTTTGCCTCCAAGCCTGGTTACTGTCTCCAGGCCTCTGTCCTTGACAGCCTGTCCACTTGGAATACTTTTCTGACTTACCTGCCTCCACATCCTTGTCATTCCTTAAGGCACAGCCCCCCTTTCAGTAGAATATCTGCCTTGGCCCCTCTGGGTTTATCCACATGGGAATGGCCTTCATTGTGTGGAAAACCCTGCTTCTCTTTACAAGTTCAAATGATGGGTTAGGCCAAGTCACTGCTCACGCAGAGTGGCCCAGGAGGCGCTGGGGTGGGATCATTCCCTGGCATGTGCTGTCTGGTGGAGCGGGGTCTGTCAGGGCCCTCTGGGAGCAGACGGGTCCCTTCGTTTAGCTGCCCGTGAGCCCGCTCAGCCTGTGGCTTTGAGGCCCAGCCTTCCTTGGCAAGTGGGAAACCCAATCCTTTGGCCGCCTGCCCCTTCTTGCCACAGAAGAGCGGCTTGTGGAGGCTGAGAGCAGCCCCTGGGAGGGAAGCCTGGGGCTCCAGGACTCCCACGGAGCCAACCGCATCCCTGTGTGCCAGGGAGGATGGGGAGGGAGCCGAGGGTGGTCCATGTGCGGAGAAGGGGAGGCACGCGGGGCGGCCCACCTTGCTGCCTCCCAAACATCGCGTGGTTTCGTGTCGCCTTTTCTGTTGTCAAAGGCATCTGGAGCTATTTGCCTGGAAGCTGGCCTTTTCAAGTCTCATTGGTTCTGCCAGGACAGCATCTGGTTAGGGAAAAGGGCTTTGGTGGAGAGCAAAGTGGGAGAGCAAGGGAGATGGAGAAGAAGTCATAAACCATCTACATTTCCTAGTCTCTGTTCTTTTTTTTTTTTTTTTTAATATGGAGCATTTTTTAAAGTATTTATTGAACTTGTTGCAATATTGCTTCTGGTTTATGGGGTTTTTTTATGGCCATGGAACATGAGGAGTCTTAGCTCCCCAACCAGGATTCAAACCTGAATCCCTTGCATTAGAAGGTGAAGTCTTAACCACTGGTCCACCAGGAAAATCCCCCGCCTCTGTTTTCAATATGGTCCTTCACATGTACATCACAGGCCACCTTAGGCTTCTCCCTATTCTTTGCCTCCAAGCCTGGTTACTGTCTCCAGGCCTCTGTCCTTGACAGCCTGTCCACTTGGAATACTTTTCTGACTTACCTGCCTCCACATCCTTGTCATTCCTTAAGGCTCAGCTTCAGTAGAATATCTGCCTTGAAGCTTTCCCCCATCTTTCCTTTCTTTCTGGGTTTCCACTGCCCCTACTTGAAGCACCCTTCTCCCTCTGGATTTCTAGGTCATGCCATGCCCCTGATTTTACTACAGTAATTTGTCACTGAAACACAAACCTGTGTGTTCTCACTGAAGAGTGAATTCTGGGTACTAGTCACAGGAGAAGGTCTGAAATAATGTTAAAAGCCATGTGAGTTTCCATCACGCGAATGTGTCATCCTTTATTATTTTAGAATGTTAAAAATATGTTATCAAATACTGAGAATATAAAGTGTGCTCAGTTGCTCAGTTCTGCTGACTCTTTGTGACCCCATGGACTGCAGCCCACCAGGTTTCTCTGTCCATGGGATTCTCCAGGCAAGAATACAGGAATGGGTTACCATTTCCTACCCCGGGGGATCCTCCCAACCCAGGGATCGAACCTGCGTCTCTTGGGTCTCTGGCATTGGCAGGCAGATTCTTTACCACTGAGCCAGCTGGGAAGCCCTGAGACAATAAAAGTGAATTTATAAAATGTATATGCACTCTAAAAAATAAAGATGCCCTAAATACCTCTCCATCATCAAGTTTAAGAAACTAACCTTGCCATGAACTTTGATGTATTCTTTCATTCTGCTACTTTCGATTAATCTTTGCATAACTTTTTTGTACTTTCACTTTTTGGCCTTCCTCTATCCTTGTGTTTCAAGTAGACAGCGTATAGGTGGATCATTTAAAACTTGTACCTGCTCTGTCACTCTCTGTATTTTGGATGTATTTAGATTGTTTACATTTAAAGAAAAAACAGCGTGTTTAGACCGTTTACGTTTCAAGTAATGGTTAAGATGTTAGGCTTATGTCTGCCACCTGCTGACAGTATGTGCCCTACATAGCGACCTTCCACTGGTGAACCTTCGAAGATGCAAACGTGCGCGCACATGTCCAGCCACGTGAGTTCGCTCACGTGCCTGGTGTACGTTGTCACGTGGGTGCGTCCTCTACAAGGGGCGGTGCTCCTGTGTCCTTCACTGTACAGGCCTATGTAGAGCACAGCAGGGCAGTGACTATATTTCAAGCCCAGGATGTCCCGAATCAAGAGGGTAGGCAGAACTGAATCCAGCTAGGAACCAGGCCCTGTGCCATCGGCGGCAGGCGTGACGTGGCAGCTGCCCTCCGTCTCCTGTTGCTGGCGACCCTTCAGCTCCACCCGCTCCCACCTGCTCTCCCTCCTCCTCCAGCCCCTCCTCTTGCCTGCTCACTCGATGCCAGCCCCTGAATGCGCACTGCTGTACTGTACCACTGCACTTCTCAAGATACTGTGCTGGAAGAGCAAAAATGTTTTATTTTTTGTGTTTGTTATGTATTGTTTGTGGAAAAGTATTATAAACCTATTACAGTACAATACTGCATAGCCCGTTGTGTTAGTTGGGTGCATAGGCTAACTGTGTTGGAACAAACTGGACTTGCGAACACACTCTTGGAACGGAACTTGATTGTATGTAGGGGGCATACTGTACTTGTTTTCTGTCTGTCCCCTCTATTTCTTGTTCCTTTGTTGCTTTTCTCTTGCCTTCCTGTAGATTCCTTAAACATTTCTCAGAGTTCTGTTTTGATTTATTTATAATATTCTTGCATGTATCAGTATCATTTTCATTGTGGTTGCTCTATTATCATAGTGTCATGTATTGAATGTAACTTTAGTATCATATATTGAATATTACTTTATTGGTACAAATGGTTTCCTATTTTGAGTGAAGTGTAGAAAAATGGCTTCATTTACCCCCCTTTATTTTTCTCTTGGGGCTTCCCTGGTGGCTTAGATGGTAAAGGCTCTGCCTGCAGTGCTGGAGACCTGGGTTTGATCCCTGGGTTGGGAAGACCCCCTGCAGGAGCGTATGGCTACCCACTCCAGTGTTCTTGCCTGCAGAATTCCAGAGACAGAGAGGCCTGGTGGGCTACAATCCATGGGGTCACAGACAGACACACACATGCTCTTCTCTCATCTTAAGTGTTTTCTCTACATCCATCGAGTACCCTATCGGGTGACATTATAACTTCTGCTTCAACCATAAAATATGATCAAAGAGATTCGTGTGGGAAAAAACTAAGCTATTATGTTTATGCCTGTTTTTTATTTTTTGTTTTTTTAACCAATTCTGCTGTTCTTTCTGAAGTTCCCAGCAGTTTTATCATTTTCTGATTTGGAGAGCTTCTCTGAGCCTTTCTTTAAGGGTCCCTCTTGTAGCAACACATTCTTTTAGCTTTTCCTCCTCTGAGAGTATCTTCATTTCCCCTTCGCTTCTGAAGGATCTTTTCGATGAATATGGGACTTAACAGTTGGCATGAATTTTTCTGCACTTGAAAAATCCTGTATCCTTTCCTCCTGCATTCCACATTTTCAGATGTGAAATCTGTCTTTTGACTTGGCGGTCTTTTCTGTAGGGGTAGTGTTGTCGTTTCTCTCTCTTTTTAAAGAATTTCTTTGTCTTCAGTCTTTTAGAAGTTTTAATTATGAGTTATCTTGGTGCTAATTGTTTTGGGTTTCTTGCATTCATTTCTCTAACCTCCATTTGCTTCTTATTTTTAAGAAAAAACTTCTATTTCTTGGTTGATGTCTCTTAGTTTTTCATTTGTATTAAGACAATTGGCCAATGACTGTTGAAGCATTTTTACGATGACCCCTTGATAATCCTCCTTAGATAATTCTCACATCTGATTCGTCTTGATACCAGCATTGCTGGTTGTCTTTTCTTATTCAAATCATGTCTTCCTGGTTCTTGATGTAAGCCAAGTGACTTTTGATTCTATCTTGGACATTTTCATGGTTGTGTTGAGGGGAGTGTCTCTTGGTTTCCTGGTTTAATCTGTAGAAAATGGCTTCATTTACCCCCCTTTATTTTTCTCTTGGGGCTTCCCTGGTGGCTTAGATGGTAAAGGCTCTGCCTGCAGTGCTGGAGACCTGGGTTTGATCCCTGGGTTGGGAAGACCCCTTGCAGGAGCGTATGGCTACCCACTCCAGTGTTCTTGCCTGCAGAATTCCAGAGACAGAGAGGCCTGGTGGGCTACAATCCATGGGGTCACAGACAGACACACACATGCTCTTCTCTCATCTTAAGTGTTTTCTCTACATCCATCGAGTACCCTATCGGGTGACATTATAACTTCTGCTTCAACCATAAAATATGATCAAAGAGATTCGTGTGGGAAAAAACTAAGCTATTATGTTTATGCCTATTTTTTATTTTTTGTTTTTTTAACCAATTCTGTTCTTTCTGAAGTTCCCAGCAGTTTTATCATTTTCTGATTTGGAGAGCTTCTCTGAGCCTTTCTTTAAGGGTCCCTCTTGTAGCAACACATTCTTTTAGCTTTTCCTCCTCTGAGAGTATCTTCATTTCCCCTTCGCTTCTGAAGGATCTTTTCGATGAATATGGGACTTAACAGTTGGCATGAATTTTTCTGCACTTGAAAAATCCTGTATCCTTTCCTCCTGCATTCCACATTTTCAGATGTGAAATCTGTCTTTTGACTTGGCGGTCTTTTCTGTAGGGGTAGTGTTGTCGTTTCTCTCTCTTTTTAAAGAATTTCTTTGTCTTCAGTCTTTTAGAAGTTTTAATTATGAGTTATCTTGGTGCTAATTGTTTTGGGTTTCTTGCATTCATTTCTCTAACCTCCATTTGCTTCTTATTTTTAAGAAAAAACTTCTATTTCTTGGTTGATGTCTCTTAGTTTTTCATTTGTATTAAGACAATTGGCCAATGACTGTTGAAGCATTTTTACGATGACCCCTTGATAATCCTCCTTAGATAATTCTCACATCTGATTCGTCTTGATACCAGCATTGCTGGTTGTCTTTTCTTATTCAAATCATGTCTTCCTGGTTCTTGATGTAAGCCAAGTGACTTTTGATTCTATCTTGGACATTTTCATGGTTGTGTTGAGGGGAGTGTCTCTTGGTCTGGTTTAAATCTGCCCACTTTTGTGGGCTTTTGTTGTAAGGACATTTTAGTTCTCAGAGCCCTCGCGAGGCTATTCTGGTCTGTTTCATTTTTTTGGCACGGTTCGATTTCTTGCTTACTCCCTGCAGCTCTGCCTCTCTGGCCTGCCGGGCGTCACTGGTGACCATCTGCCACTCCAGGTGGGGAGGTACAGAAGCTGCTGGGCCTGGATCTCTTTGGCCACCAGGCGGAGGACAAGAAAACTAAGGAAGAGCACTCAGCTAATCCTGTCCCAGTAGGTGGGCTGACTCTGGCTTGAGCCCCAGTATTAGAGTGGGGGCTGGGATGGCCTGGGGCTTAGCTACTGCCACTATTACAGGTGCATAGGATCACCTACTGGTGCCCTAGCTATGAGGCGGGCTGGGACACCTGCCATGGCAGGCAGGTCACACCTCCCATTGGTACCCTGGTTGTGAGTCAGGGCCTGGGGGTCTGCTAGGCCTTTATTTCCCATTTCCTGGTCTCTCTGAAAGACCAGAGAGGGTACTTGTTTGTTTGCTTGTTTCTTGTCTTTGCCTACTGGAAGTTCTGGGTTGCAAGTCTCCAGTGCTTGGTCTAGGTATATGGTTGTTTAATGTGTCTGAGTCATGTCCAACTCTTTGCAACCCCATGGACTATATCCCACCAGGTTCCTCTGTCCTTAGGATTTCCTGGGCAAGAATACTCGAGTGGGTTGCCATTTCCTTCTCTACTGAGTATATAGTACTTAATAAGAAGATACAAAGCATTCATGAGATTGTCAATCAACAAGTCCTGGGGTCTCTTACCAGTTAGTTTTCTTCTTGCTGGCACTCAGAATCTTTTTATTGCTACTGGTTGAATACTTTTCAGGATATTTAGTTGTATTTAGCAAGGAGGAAGAAAGTGAGTTAACACCAATGTGTCTTAGAACTGGAAGCCTCAATTCTATTTTTTTAAAAATTTTATTGGAATATTAGTTGTTCAACAGTGTTGTGTTAGTTTCCTGTTATACAGCGAGTGGATCAGTTATGTGTACACATATATTCATTCTATTTTGGATTTCCTTCCCGTTTAGGTCTTCACAGTGCACTGAGTAGAGTAGCTCAGCAGTAAATAACCTGCCTCCAATGCAGGAGACGTGGCACGAGTTGCAGGTTCGATCCCTGAGTCAGAAAGACCCCCTGGAGAAGAAAATGGCAACCCACTCCAATATTCTGTCCATGGGGCCACAAAGAGTCGAATAGGACCAAGTGACTAACAGTTTCACGTCTCATTTTGAATTATTTCATTAGTGTTTCAAGGTTTGCAGCGTACAAATCCTATACATATTTTGTTGCATTTATCGCTAAAATATTTATTTATTTTTGAGCGATTGCAAAGGGTATACTTATTTATTTATTTATTACCTTTAAGTCATCGTTTATTTTTCATTCATCTTATTCTTTGACCTGTGTGGGCCTCCCACTGCAGTGGCCTCTCTCACTGATGAGCACTGGCTCTGGGTACATGCACTCCAGAGCGCTCGTTCATAATTGGACACACCAGTCCAGCTGCTCTGCAGCATGTGGAATCCTCCTGGGCCAGGGATTGAACCCGTGCCCCTTGCACTGCAAGGTGGACTCTCTACCCACTGGACCACCGCGGAAGCCCAAGGGGTATGCATTTTAATTTTGGTATCCGTATGTTCTTTCCTAGTAGAAGGAAATGCTATTGATTTTTGTATGTTCATTTTGTTAAATGCTGTATTCACCAACTATAGAAATGATCCCTGAAGACATCGACACTAACACAATCATAGTAGGAGACTTTAACACTCCTCTCACACCAATGGACAGATCATCCAAACAGAAAATTAATAAAGAAACACAAGCCTTAAATGCCACACTAGAAAAAATGGACCTCACTGATATCTTTAGGACTTTCCATCCAAAAGCAGAAGAATACACTTTCTTCTCAAGTGCTCACGGAATATTCTCCAGGGTAGACCACATCTTGGGCCACAAATCAAACCTCAGTCAATTCAAGAAAACTGAAATTATATCATCTATCTTCTCGTACCACAAGGCAATGAGACTAGAGATCAACTACAGGACGAAAACCACTGAAAACACAAACACATGGAGATTAAACAACACATACCTAAAAAGCCAACTAATTACCAAGCAAATCAAAGGAGAAATAAAACAATTCCTAGAAGAAAATGACAATGAACACACAACAGTGCAAAACCTATGGGATACTGCAAAAGCAGTCCTAAGAGGGAAGTTTATAGCAATTCAATCCCACCTCAAGAAACTAGGAAAATCTCAAACAGACGACCTAACCTTACGCTTAAAACAATTGGAGAAAGAAGAACAAAAACACCCCAAAGCCAGCAGAAGAAGGGAAATCATAAAGATCAGAGCAGAAATAAATGAAAAAGAAACGAAAGAAACGATAGTAAAGATAAATAAAACAAAAAGCTGGTTCTTCGAAAAGGTAAATAAAATCGACACACCACTGGCCAGACTCATCAAGAAAAAGAGAGAGAAGAACCAGATCACCAAAATCAAAAAAGAAAAAGGAGAGATTACAGCAGATAATGCAGAAATCCAAAGGATGATAAGAGACTATTATGAGCAACTCTATGGCAACAAACTGGACAGCCTGGAAGAAATGGAAAGTTTCTTAGAGAAGATTAATCTCCCAAGACTCAACCAGGAAGAAATAGAAACTATGAACAAGCCAATCACAAGCTCAGAAATCGACTTTGTGATCAAAAATCTACCCCAAAATAAAAGCCCAGGGCCAGATGGTTTCACAAGTGAATTCTACCAAACATTTAAAGAAGAGCTAATGCCTGTCCTTCTAAAACTTCCAAAAAATTGCACAGGAAGGAACACTTCCAAACACATTCTATGAGGCCACCGTCACCCTGATACCAAAGCCAGGCAAAGACAACACAAAAAAAGAAAATTATAGGCCAATTTCACTGATGAATCTAGACGCCAAAATCCTCAACAAAATCCTAGCAAACAGAATTCAACAACACATCAAAAAGCTCATACATCATGATCAAGTTGGGTTCATCCCAGGCATGCAAGGATTCTTCAATATCCGCAAGTCAATCAGTGTGATACACCATATCAACAAATTGAGAGACAAAAATCACATGATCATCTCAATAGATGCAGAAAAAGCATTCGACAAAGTACAGCATCCATTTATGATAAAAACTCTTCAGAAAATGGGCATAGAAGGAACCTATCTCAACATAGTGAAAGCCATATATGAGAAGCCCACAGCGAACATTATCCTCAATGGTGAAAAACTGAAAGCATTTCCTCTAAGATCAGGAACAAGACAAGGGTGTCCACTTTCACCACTCTTATTCAACATAGTCCTGGAAGTTCTAGCAACAGCAATAAGAGAAGAGAAAGAAATCAAAGGAATCCAGATTGGAAAGGAAGAAGTCAAACTCTATTTGCAGATGAGATGATATTATACATAGAAAATCCCAAAGACACTATTACAAAACTACTAGAGTTAATCAGAGAATTCAGCAAAGTCGCAGGATACAAAATCAATATGCAGAAATCACTGGCATTCCTATACACAAACAATGAAAAATCAGAAAATGGAATCAAAGAGGCAATCCCCTTCACCATTGCAACCAAAAGAATCAAATATCTAGGAATAAAACTACCTAAAGAAACAAAAGAACTGTACACAGAAAATTATAAGACACTCATGAGAGACATTAAAGAAGACTTAAACAGATGGAGAGATATTCCATGTTCCTGGGTTGGCAGAATCAATATTGTGAAAATGACCATACAACCAAATATAATCTATAGATTCAATGCAATCCCTATCAAACTTCCAATGACATTCTTCACAGAACTAGACCAAAGTATAACACAGTTCATATGGAAACACAGAAGACCTCGAATAGCCAAAGCAATCCTGAGGAAGAAGAATGGAGCTGGAGGGATCAGTCTCCCCAACTTCAGACTCTACTACAAAGCAACACTCCTCAAGACAGTATGGTACCGGCACAAAACCAGAAATATAGACCAATGGAACAAGATTGAGAACCCAGAGATAAACCCATGCACCTATGGGTACCTTATTTTTGACAAAGGAGGCAAACATATAAAATGGGACAAAGACAGCCTCTTCAACAAATGGTACTGGGAAAATTGGACAGCTACATACAAATGAATTTGGAACATTCCCTGACACCATGCACAAAGATCAGCTCAAAATGGATTAAAGACCTAAATGTAAGACCAGAAACCCTTAAACTCTTAGAGGAGACTATAGGCAAAACCCTCAAGGACATCAATCAAAGCAAGATCTTCTCTGACCCACCTACTGGAATAGCGGAACTGAAAAGAAAAATGAATATGTGGGACCTCATGAAACTTAAAAGCTTCTGTACAGCAAAAGAAATGACAATAAAGCTGAACAGACAGCCCACAGAATGGGAGAAAATCATAGCAAATGAAACAACAGACAAAGAATTAATCTCCAAAATCTACAAGCAACTCAGACAGCTCAGCACCGGAAAAATGAAAAACCCAATCAGAAAATGGGGAAAGGACATAAACAGACACCTCTCCAACGACGACATACAAATGGCCCAAAAGCACATGAAACGATGCTCAACTTCACTTATAATTAGAGAAATGCAAATGCAAATCAAAACTACAATGAGATATCACCTCACACCCATCAGAATGGCCATCATCCACAAATTGACAGACAATAAATGCTGGAGAGGGTGCAAAGAAAAGGGAACACTCCTGCATTGCTGGTGGGAATGTAAATTGATACAGCCTCTATGGAAGACAGTCTGGAGATTTCTTAAAAAACTAAAAATAGAAGCACCCTACGACCCAGCAATCCCACTCTTAGGTTTATACCCTGATGAAATCAAAACTGAAAGAAGGACCTGTACCCCAATGTTCATTGCAGCTCTCTGTACAATAGCTAGAACATGGAAGCAACCTAGATGTCCATCGACGAACGAATGGATCCAAAAGCTGTGGTACATAAATACAATGAAATACTACACAGCTGTAAAGAGAAATGCAGAAGAATCAGCCCTAATGAGGTGGCTGGATCTAGAACGTATCATAAAAAGTGAAGTCAGAAAGAGAAGGACAAATACAGTATATTAACACACATATATGGAATCTAGTAGGATGGTGATGATGGCACATGCAGTGAAGCGACGGAAAGACAGCCATGGACAGTGGACATATGGACATTGTGGGGAAGGAACAGAGGGTGGGAGACGTAAAGGAAGTAGCATGAAGGCCTGTACTATCATAAGTGAAGAAAATAGCTCCAGTCATTGCTCTGTGAGAAAAGGGGATTCTTCAGGGGTGCTGTGTGATGGTTGGGAGGGGTGGGATGGGGGGGATATACATATGACTAACCTGGGAACATACATATCTGTAAACAACAAAACTCTGTCAAAGTTAAAAGCAAAATAAAGGTATAAAAAATGCTGTATTCATTATATTTCTAGGAATTATATTTATAGATGACTGGGGGTTTTCAGCATAGACAATTATGTCATTCTCAAATAAGGATTTTTTCCCCCTCTTTTCTAATCTTTATGCTTTATATTTCCTCTTGTTGGCTTATTGCAGTGACTTATTATCCACCTTCTGAATAATACAAAGGTCATTGAATATTTTCATTCTAAAGTACCCTTTCCTGTCTTATATTGTATTCAGGTAATTTGCTCTGTTTTTATTTGTAAATCCATCATTATCATTATTATTTCAAAGTCATGTTTTTGTTTAGATTTACCCAGTATTTGCTCTTTCCTGTTATCACCATTCTTTGCACTGTGGGCTTTGAAGCTGGGGTCACTTTGGGGGGATCTTCTTTAGTGAGGATAAGCTGGTGGAAAATTTACTCAGATTTTCTAAATGAGGAGACCTTTACTCAGCCTTTAAAGGTGCTTTAGCTGGTGTACAGTTTAACATTCATGGTTGTTTTCTCTTGCCAGATTGAATGAAATATTTCACTGTTGTTTGACATAGACAACTGCAGTTGAGACACAAGTTTTAAGTTTAATCATTGCTTACTCGAAGATTGTCTTTTCTCTCCTGAGAAATCTTTAGTATGTTTTCTATGTTTTGATGTTCTGTAGTTTCACTGGGAGGAACTAAGCATGCCCTTCTTTTCGTTCCCCTTCTTTGGGGTTCACTGGGTTTCATTGATCTGTGGGTTAATGTCTTTCATCAGGACTGGAACATTTCAGACATTATCACATGAGGTGTGTCTCTTTACAGAGATTTCTGGTCCCTCTGTCTGGATTGTGGATTAGATGTTGTCCTTTCTCACTCTGTCTTAATACTTCTGAATCTCTTTTCATATTTTCCATCTCTTTTTGTTGTCGTCTGGACATTTCTTCTGATCTGTATTTCATTCCTTTTGTGTTCCCTCCAGTATCATCTGGTCAACTTTTTAGTCTTTCTACTTATTTTTAAATATTATTTTTTTAATTTTAAATATCTTAACTCCTTTTCAGATCTGCCAGAAACTTTCATAGTTTCTCTCTCCTCAGAATTTTCAGTCACTTCTTTTATTTATTTAAAATATTAAATGTGTTTGTTTTTATCTTTGCATCTGGTATTTCAACCATTTGCCATCTTTGTAGGCCTGATCTGGATATGTATGGCTCCTCTGGTTCTCTCTCACGATGCCATATTCTGATGTGTGTTTTATGTTAAACATAAATTTATTTTGACTTTTATTTTTTTCTGAAATGTCATAAGACCTGTCATTTTTTTCTGCATGATTCCCAGTGACTGAAGTCAAAGCTGGTTCCTTTCCTCAGAGAAAATTCAGATTTGCTTCCGCCAGGTGGTCAGGGCACTAGTAGCCTGGAACCATTCTAAACTAAATTCTAGCCTAGAGATTTTTAAAGACATCCATGTGCTATGAATTAGGTTTGCCAGCTCTTGTGAGGCCCATCTGGTAATTATTATTCCCCAGCAAATTGGAAAGGCTTCCCCCCTTCCATTTGGGGCCATTTCCAGACTGATAATTTTTCATGCAGTTCCTGAAGGTGGGATGGATTTACTTCCAGTTCACATTTTAAATGAGGTTAAAATCCTCCGGGGTTCCCTCTATGTAAGGGGAGAATCCTATTAAACTTCTCATCTTGAAGAGGAACCAGGACTTTCCATCTGCTCCCAATATCCCATAAGGCTATGGAAGATGGAATTTAAATTCAATCAGTTCATAATATGATCCTGGGCAACAGCCAGCTTCTGGACTCTGCTTACTTCTTGGGGAAATTGTGGTACAGTGTTTATTTACTTTTCAGCTCTCAAGAATCTCTTACTTGTTTGCTATTCACTGATACATGTCCATGTCCAACCAACACTTTCATTTGTTGTAAGCAGAGGTGTCAAAGAAACAAACCCATCCTACTTCCAGACACAAAATCCTCCTGGTAGAGCATCTTTTAAATTTTTTATTTATTTTTCTTTCTTTCTTTCTTTTTTTTTTTTTGCCTCTAAGTCATTTATTTTCATCCATCTTTATTCTTCAGCCTGTGTGGGCCTCCCATTGCAATGGCCTCTCCCACTGCAAAGCACCAGCTCTGGGCGCATGCACTCCAGAGCACTGGCTCAAAATTGGACACAGTGGCCCAGTTGTTCTGCGGCACATGGGGTCTTCTGGGGCCAGGGATTAAACCTGTGCCCCTTGCACTGCAAGGTGGACTCTTTACCCACTGGATGACCAGGGAAGTTCCTCTTTTTTGTTTTTTCTTTTAACTTTTACGAGTTGTGTGGGTTTCTGCCCTACACTAACGTGAACCAACCACAATTATACACGTATCCCCTCTCTATGGTGCCTCCCTCCCCTCCTCTGCTGCCCCATCCCACCCCTCTAGGTCATCACAGAGGGCCATACTGGGTTCCCTGTGTTACACAGCAGCTTCTCACGAGCCATCTGTTTTATACATGAGAGTGTGTGTATGTTGACACTGCTTTTTCCCTTTGTCCCACTCTCCCTCGTCCCTGTGCCTGCAAGTCCATTCTCTACGTCTGTGTCTCCCTTTGGAAGCAACCTACATGTCATCATCAGATGAATGGATAAAGAAGATGTAGTACATATATACAAGTGGGTACTATTCAGCTGTAAAAAAGAATGAATTTGAGTCAGTTCTAGTGAGGCAGATGAACCTAGAGCCTGTCATACAGAGTGAAGTAAGTCAGAAAGAGAAAAACAAATATATTAATGCATGTATATGGAATCAAGAAAATAGTACTGATGAATCTAATATAATATCTTCAATCACTTCCCCATCATGGCCCATTTCTGCTCATGTTTTCTATTACAGACAATGAAGTGACAAAGATTTCTGTACATACTCCTTTGTGTATTTTCCCTATTATTTCCTATAATACATTTCTAGACTATTAAAAGGAAACGACAGAACTGAAAAATATTTGGGACATAGACTGACACTTTTTGGTAACTGATTGGATTCTCAGGGTTTTTGTTGGTTAATGACCCAAGTACTTTGCATATATTATTCCATTTCATCTTTCCAAAACATCCCACTGTGACTTAATATGATCAGAATTCCATGGAGAGGCGTTTCTATTTAGATAATTAGAAGTATACACCCTGTTTTTGAAGACTATCCACTTTTTAGAAAAGTGGTATTCCCTAGGGTTGCTTTTAGACTTTGGGTAGCTCTCCCAAATTAGTAAGAAGAATAATTTTTAACCAGACAGTTTAATTCTGTGATGTGTTTGGAAAAGCAAATAGCTAAGAATAGTTGAGAAGCAGAGTAATTAAGGGATGATCTTAGCAGGATGAATTGGGAGGTTGGAATGGGCATAGACACACTACTATGTATAAAATAGACGGCTAATGAGAACCTGTCTTACAGCACAGACTCAATGCTCTATGGTGACAAAGACAGGAGATACGTATATGTGTGACTGATTTACTTTGCTGTACAGCAGAAATTAACACAACATTGTAAAGCAGCTATACTCAAAAACAAACAAACAAACAAACAACAACAACAAACCCCAAAGCTATAGACAACCATCTCATTGTGTTTCTACATTTAAGCCTTCTTTGGCTCTTATTGGCAAACAAAGCCCATGATTGTCTCAGGGGCCAGCTATTTTGCATGGAAACGTCACTCCAAAGGTAGTGACATCTACATTGATCCTTGAAGAATGAATGGAGCCAGGATGGGTAACTCCACAGATAGAGCAGGAGCGCAAGGGTCCGCTGATAGGAAGTGCAGCTAGCTGGGTGCAGTGGAGGCTTGGGCAGCATTGATCCAGGGCCAAGTTAATGCATGTATATGGAATCAAGAAAATAGTACTGATGAATCTAATATAATATCTTCAATCACTTCCCCATCATGGCCCATTTCTGCTCATGTTTTCTATTACAGACAATGAAGTGACAAAGATTTCTGTACATACTCCTTTGTGTATTTTCCCTATTATTTCCTATAATACATTTCTAGACTATTAAAAGGAAACGACAGAACTGAAAAATATTTGGGACATAGACTGACACTTTTTGGTAACTGATTGGATTCTCAGGGTTTTTGTTGGTTAATGACCCAAGTACTTTGCATATATTATTCCATTTCATCTTTCCAAAACATCCCACTGTGACTTAATATGATCAGAATTCCATGGAGAGGCGTTTCTATTTAGATAATTAGAAGTATACACCCTGTTTTTGAAGACTATCCACTTTTTAGAAAAGTGGTATTCCCTAGGGTTGCTTTTAGACTTTGGGTAGCTCTCCCAAATTAGTAAGAAGAATAATTTTTAACCAGACAGTTTAATTCTGTGATGTGTTTGGAAAAGCAAATAGCTAAGAATAGTTGAGAAGCAGAGTAATTAAGGGATGATCTTAGCAGGATGAATTGGGAGGTTGGAATGGGCATAGACACACTACTATGTATAAAATAGACGGCTAATGAGAACCTGTCTTACAGCACAGACTCAATGCTCTATGGTGACAAAGACAGGAGATACGTATATGTGTGACTGATTTACTTTGCTGTACAGCAGAAATTAACACAACATTGTAAAGCAGCTATACTCAAAAACAAACAAACAAACAAACAACAACAACAAACCCCAAAGCTATAGACAACCATCTCATTGTGTTTCTACATTTAAGCCTTCTTTGGCTCTTATTGGCAAACAAAGCCCATGATTGTCTCAGGGGCCAGCTATTTTGCATGGAAACGTCACTCCAAAGGTAGTGACATCTACATTGATCCTTGAAGAATGAATGGAGCCAGGATGGGTAACTCCACAGATAGAGCAGGACGCGCAAGGGTCCGCTGATAGGAAGTGCAGCTAGCTGGGTGCAGTGGAGGCTTGGGCAGCATTAGAGATGCCAGGGAGTTTGGATTTAATCTTGAATCCATCACAGGCTTAATCAGGAAGTTATACGAGTACCAGGTGCGTTTTTGTAAAATGATGCGGACAGCTAAGTGCAGAGGGATCAAAGGTCAGAGTGGGGACAGGGGATTGGTGAATCAGTGAATGAGTGGATGAACATTCCATTTCAAATGGTTTTGTTAAGGTACAATTCAGACACTTATTTAGTTCAGACTTTATTCAGTTCACTTATTTGAAGTATACTCTTGAGTGGTTTTCGCTTCCCAGGTGGTGCAGTGGTAAAGAATCGACCTGTCAGGCACAGGAGACAGAGGAGATGTGAATTCAGTCCCTGGGTTGGGAAGATCTCCTGAGGAAGGAGATGGCAGCCCACTCGAGTCCTGCCTGGAGAGTCCTATGGACAGAGGAGCCTGGAGGGCTACATACAGCCCATGTGGCTGCAGAGAGCCAGGCACGCCTGAGCACGCGTGTGGGCGTCAGGGGTGGGGAGGAGTCGGTGGCTTTTAAGTATTTACAGAGTGCTGTACCTTCGCCACCAGCTGAGTTACTCATTTGCCCACCTCTGGTCTTAGTTGCGGCACTCAGGATTCCTGTGGCGGCCACGGGATCTCGTTGGATCATGTGGGAGCTTTCACTGAAGCGGAAGGACTCTAGCCGTGGCGAGGGCTTCGTTGCTCCACAGCATGTGGGATCTCAGTATCCTGATCAGAGACGGAGCTCATGTCCCCTGCGTGGCATGGTGGATTCTTAACTGCTGGATCAGGGGACGTCCCACCACTATCTGATTTTAGAACATTTCATCACCGCTAAAACAGTCTGATATCCACGGCCGTCATTCCTCATCCGCACCTCCCCCACACGGCTGTGCCATCCATCGTCTCTGCTGCTTGACTTTCTGTCTCCAGAGCTTTGCCTGTCGGGGGCATATGCATAGAATCGTATAATGCATGGCCCTTGGTCACTGGCTTTTTTACTTAATGTTTTCAGAAATCTTTCCATTTAAAGCATGTTTTAATATCTCATTTCTTTTTATCGCCAAATAATATTGCACTATATAGATACACCCTTTTATTCGCCTTTTCATCAGCTGATGGGCACCTGGGTTTTCTTCTGCTTTGAGGCTCTAATGGATAATGCTGTTTTGAACACTTGTGCACAAGTGTTTGTGTGGATGAATATTTTCCTTTCTCTCAAGTATGTACCTGGGAGTGGAATTTCTGGATCACCTGGTAGCTCTATATTTAACTTTTTAAAAAAATATATTTAACTTTTTGAAGAACTGCCAAGATGTTTCTGAAGCAACTACATCATTTTACATTTCACCCAGAAATGTACAAGGGTTCTAAGTTTTCTGAATTCTTCGTGTATTAGTACATGTTAAGAGAGTGTGGCGGTAGCCGTCCTAGCTGACGTAAAGTGGTGTCTCATTGTGGTTTAGATGTGCATTTCCTTAATGTACCAATGATGTTGAATATCTTTTTACATGTGTCTTGGCTTCTTGTATATCTTCTTGGAAAGATATCTAATCAGATCTTTCTTCCATTTTTAAAAACTGGATCATCTTTCTATAATTGAATTGTGGAAGTTCTTTTTTAAAAGATTTTTTTTTGATGTGGACCATTTTTAAAGTCTTTATTGAATTGGTTACAAGATAGCTTCTGTATTATGCTTTTTGTGTGTGGCTATAAAGCATGTGAGATCTTAGCTCCCTGACCAGGTGTTGAACCTGTGTTCCCTGCATTGTAAGATGAAGTCTTAGCCACTGGACCACCAGGGAGGTCCCTGTAAAAGCTCTTTATATATTCTTGGGCTTCCCTTGTGGTCCAGTGGGTAAGGACACTGCCTTACAGTGCAAGGGGCGCTGGCTCAATCCCTGGCCTGGGAAGATCCCACGTGCCGCGGAGCAGCTGGATGGATGTGTCCAACTACCAACCCAGAACTCTGGAGCCCATGTGCCCAGAGCTGGTGCTCTGCGACGAGAGAGGCCACTGCGATGGGAGGCCCACACAGGCCAAAAGAAAAAGATGGAAATAAATGAAAGACCAATAGAAGTGGCCAAAAAAAAAAAAAAAGCTCTTTATATATTCTTGATACAAGCCCCTTATCAAATGTGTGAATTATAAATGTTTTCTTCAAATCTGTGGGCTGTCTTTTCACCCTCTTGATTGTATCCTTTAAAATACAAAAGATTTTAATTTCAAAGAAACCCATTTATCTATATTTTCTTTTGTTGCTTGTACTTCTGACGTCATATCTACCAAGTCTTTCTCTAACCTACGGTCGTGACTACTTCTGTATGTTTCTATGAATTTTATAGTTGGAGCTCTTACTTGTAGGTCTGTGATTGATTTTGGATTAATTTTTGATATATGGTGTGAGGAAGGGGTTCAACTTCACTCTTTTGGATGTGGATACCCAGTTTGTCCCAGATCGTTTGTTAAAAATATTCTCAAGAATACTTTTCCTAGGCCCCATAGGCCATTGTAATGGTCTAATATAAAAGGAATCCTATGAACAGGAACATAAGCAGTGAGAATGGGTGTTTGGGGGAAATTTGAGAAGGTAGAAGTGCAAGGACCTGGTGGCTGTGGCTGTGGCTGTGGAGGGACTGCCGGAGAAGGAGGACTTCTGGGGGCTCCTGGGCCTCTGGCTTCC
The DNA here is from genome assembly GCA_022376925.1 of Tragulus kanchil. NCBI lineage: Eukaryota > Metazoa > Chordata > Mammalia > Artiodactyla > Tragulidae > Tragulus > Tragulus kanchil. The sequence goes on along the minus strand of JAIOJX010000024.1, from coordinate 120,212,705 downwards.
ACCCTTCCTCTCCGCATCAGAATGCATGTGGCCTCAGCATCCCGCACGACCACATGGCCACCCCAGAACCAATCTGCTGGGGCCAGTTGTTATAGTCATTTATCTTTATGACTCAGAGGTCCCATCTGCTGCTGCATGATCAACCCAACCACAGGAAGCAAGCCTTGACCAAGAGGGAAGGGAATTCTATTTTGTGGCTTCTTTAGACCAGAACAGCTATCACATCTCAGTTCAAAGAGAAGACAGAAAGGCATGTGTTTAAGAGGAGTGCAGCAAGCTCCAGAAGCATCAAGCTGTATCAGCAATGTCAAGGGTCTGTACGCAGAGTGAGCCCTTCTAAGAACATATGAAAACCTTCTCACCCTCTGGGAGGAGTTTAGACTCCAGAAGAACATTGCTCATGAAACAAAATGCCCCAGAATTCTGCCTCTCCATTCCAGGTTCGTCCCTTGGCAACATGTGGGTCGTGGGTTTTTTTCCATTTCTTGGGGCTGGCTGTTAAATCTCAGCAGTTACGTGACTGGTCCTTCCTTGGGAAGGGCTCTCTGACCAGTCTCTCCCATTCCCATGCTGGGTGCCAAGGGGACAACCACATGTAGAGACTGCCCCCCAGGTAATGATGGGCCATGCCACCCACAGAACTGCTGCCTCTGATGAGAACAAGGGATAGCATATCTGGGAATGGCTTTGCCAGCCTCTGACCGCAGGGACAGATCCCTGGCCTCCAGAGCAGCCCCACCTTGGGAGCAAGAACAGAAGAGTTCTTTTTGGCAGGCTGATAGGGGGTCTCTCCCGAGCACTGTTCCCAGGGGCTCCTACAGACATTCCTTTGCTGAGAAACCACTCCCCCCTGGCGTCCTTGCTGGCGAGCACCCAGGCTTTCCCGAGAGCTAAGGGGAGATTTCTTCTCCTCATGAGAGGTCTTCTGACATGTGACTACTTCAGAGCAGACAGTAGCCCTTTGACTCTTTAAACATAGTTGCCCGTTATGTTAAAAAGGGTGGAGCTGAAAGTGGATATAGAAGCTGTTGAGTCCACACCCTCAGCCTACAGAAGAGGACGCTGAGACCAAACGGCTAACTGGCCAGCCCAGGGTCATGAGAGGCTTAATGGTCTCATGACCCTTTTTCTGTTCTGTGACCACTGTGCATTTCTTGTGAGGAAGCATTATACTCAGCGTTTTATGAATTTAAAAGAACCAACAATACCTTGAGACGATCCCCGAGTCTGGGTGAACACTGGATCCTTGTTGATGTCCAGGAAATAGAAGGTCCACTGAACTTGTGCCTGGGTGCATGCATGCTCAGTCGCTTCATTCGTGGCTGGCCCTCTGTGGCCCCATGTACTGCAGCCCACCAGGCTCCTCTGTCCTGTGATTCTCCAGGCAGGAAGACTGGAGAGTTGTCATGCCTTTCTCCCCATAGCACTTGTCCATTCCCTCTGTTTTGGAACTTTTAGGGCCGTCCAACTTTTTGTTTGTTAAGATTCAACCCTGAATAGTCACTGGAAGGACTGATAGAACATTATGAAAACCCTTGGGTTCTAAAAACATCATGAAACAAAATGCCCCAGAATTCTGCCTCTCCATTCCAGGTTCGTCCCTTGGCAACATGTGGGTCGTGGGTTTCCATTTCTTGGGGCTGGCTGTTAAATCTCAGCAGTTACGTGACTGGTCCTTCCTTGGGAAGGGCTCTCTGACCAGTCTCTCCCATTCCCATGCTGGGTGCCAAGGGGACAACCACATGTAGAGACTGCCCCCCAGGTAATGATGGGCCATGCCACCCACAGAACTGCTGCCTCTGATGAGAACAAGGGATAGCATATCTGGGAATGGCTTTGCCAGCCTCTGACCGCAGGGACAGATCCCTGGCCTCCAGAGCAGCCCCACCTTGGGAGCAAGAACAGAAGAGTTCTTTTTGGCAGGCTGATAGGGGGTCTCTCCCGAGCACTGTTCCCAGGGGCTCCTACAGACATTCCTTTGCTGAGAAACCACTCCCCCCTGGCGTCCTTGCTGGCGAGCACCCAGGCTTTCCCGAGAGCTAAGGGGAGATTTCTTCTCCTCATGAGAGGTCTTCTGACATGTGACTACTTCAGAGCAGACAGTAGCCCTTTGACTCTTTAAACATAGTTGCCCGTTATGTTAAAAAGGGTGGAGCTGAAAGTGGATATAGAAGCTGTTGAGTCCACACCCTCAGCCTACAGAAGAGGACGCTGAGACCAAACGGCTAACTGGCCAGCCCAGGGTCATGAGAGGCTTAATGGTCTCATGACCCTTTTTCTGTTCTGTGACCACTGTGCATTTCTTGTGAGGAAGCATTATACTCAGCGTTTTATGAATTTAAAAGAACCAACAATACCTTGAGACGATCCCCGAGTCTGGGTGAACACTGGATCCTTGTTGATGTCCAGGAAATAGAAGGTCCACTGAACTTGTGCCTGGGTGCATGCATGCTCAGTCGCTTCATTCGTGGCTGGCCCTCTGTGGCCCCATGTACTGCAGCCCACCAGGCTCCTCTGTCCTGTGATTCTCCAGGCAGGAAGACTGGAGAGTTGTCATGCCTTTCTCCCCATAGAACTTGTCCATTGCCTCTGTTTTGGAACTTTTAGGGGCCGTCCAACTTTTTTGTTTGTTAAGATTCAACCCTGAATAGTCACTGGAAGGACTGATGCTGAAGCTCCTATACTCTGGTCACCTGATGCGAAGAAACGATTCACTGGAAAAGACCCTGAGGTTGGGAAAGATTGAGGGCAGGAGGAGAAGGGGGAGAGGATGAGATGGTTAGCATCAGCAGCACAATGGACATGAACTTGAGCAAACTGAGAGATAGTGGAGGACAGGGAGGCCTGGTGTGCTGCAGTCCATGGGGTCACAAAGAGCCGAACACGATTTAGTGACTGACAACAACAAGACAAGCTTTTTTGGATGTGGATCATTTTTAAAAGGTTTTATTTTTATTTATTTTATATAATTAAACTATAGTGTTGTGTTATAATTATTGCTGTTCAGCAAAATGACTCACTCCATTATATATATATATATATATATATATATACACACACACACATATATATATATATATATTCTTTTTCATAGTCCTTTCCATTATGATTTATCACAGTATATTGAATATAGTTCCTTGTGCTATATAGTAGGATCTTTTTATCTATCCATCCTATATATACCAGTTTGCATCTGCTAATCCCAAACTCCCAATCTAACCCTCTCCTACCCCTCACCCCCTCGACAACCACCAGTGTATTCTTTATGTCCCTGATTCTGTTTTTATTACATAGTTAGGTTCGTTTGTGTCATATTTTAGATGGATGTGGACCATTTTTAAGGTCTTTATTGAATTTGTTACAAAGTTTCTTGTGTTTTATGCTTTGGTTTTCTGGCCATGCGGCATGTGGGATCTTAGCTCCTTGACCAGGGATCAAACCTACAACCCCTTGCACTGGAAGGAGAAGTCTTAATCCCTGGTCTGCCAGGGAAGTCCCACCATATAGCGTTTTACATACACGTCTGATAGAAAAACGCTACATGGATCTCATCTTTGTTTACGGTAGTGCATCTACCTTCTTCCCTATAATAGTCATCCCGTGAGCAGACTCGTAGCACAGCTGAGTCACAGTGAAACCCCCGTGTTTCACGACTATCCAACAGGTTGACAGCTGCCTGGTTAGAGGCAACTCACTGAACCCTCCAGCTGTTCAGAGACTGGCTTCATGGCAGAGGCTGCAGGCCTCCTGTCTGAGACAGTTTTGGCCACGGGTCATGGAGTTGTGAAGGAGAAGGACCAGTCAGGGAAAGCCTTGTGCCGGCAGAAGAGCTGGCCTGTGCACAGTGAGATTACTGCTCCTGGAGCCATGGCCGGAAAAGACAGAAGCCCTGAAATGCAGACAACAAGGGTCCAAATGGTTGATCTGACTGATTCGATTTCTTGAAAGGTCTTAAGTCTTGTAAGATTCCTTCTTCGGGTCGGGCTTCCCAGGTGGCACTTGTGACAAAGAACTTGTCCATCCGTGTAGGAGACATGAGAGATTCCGGTTCTATCCCTGGGTCAGGAAGATCCCCTGGAGAAGGAAATGGCAACCCCACTCCAGTCTTCTTGCCTGGAGAATCCCACGGACAGAGGAGTCTGGCGGGCTGCAGTCCATAGGATAGCAAAGAGTTGGACATGACTGAAACAGCTTAGCATATAGCACTTCTGGATGTGACGCTGACCATTTCCAGGTAATCTGGACCCAAAAATGCTCCACTTCCATGATTTTTCTGCTATCAATTGGTTTTCTAGGTTAAGTAATTTCTAAATGGTGTTAGAACAGGGAGATTTGTCAAGAGGATTAAAAGAAAGAAATTGAACAGTAAATACACTTTCAAAACAAACAAAAAACCCACCTTGTTTGTTTCTTTGGCTGCGCCAGGTCTTAGTTTTGGCATGTAGGATCTTCACTTGCCACATGAGAACTATTAGTTGAGGCATGTGAGATCTAGTTCCCGGACCAGGGATCCAACCCGGGCCCCCTGCACTGGGGGTTCCTAAGACACCAAGGAAGCCCAGTAATCCATTTGTGAAAGAGTGGAAGTGAGAGTTGCTCAGCCGTGTCGACCCTTTGTGACCCATGGGATTCTCCAGGCAAGAGTACTGGGTGGGTAGCCTTTCCCTTCTCCAGGGGATGTTCCCAACCCAGGGACCAAACCCAGGTCTCTCGCATTGCCAGCAGATTCTTTACCATCTGAGTCACCAAGGAAGCACTTTATATATAAATCCCTTCCCATGTAAGCTTTCTCCTTTAAAACTTTCCTGGGCTACCCTGGTTAAAGAAGGTTATTTTGTTCAGGTTAATATAGCACCACCTGCTGCTGAAAAAGGAGAATGAACGTGTAGGAAAATGAGCTTTCTCGTTTTGAATATTGAAGGGTGTGGGAAAAAGAATTGACGTATCATTTCTTGCAGGATCCCTTTGTGTCAGAATCAGATATAGTTTTAAAAAGAAAAAAGTCTGTGAGCAGATTCTGGCTCCAGATGTTACAGAATATACTTTATTAACTCCCCCACCTGTTAGAAATTTCTTATCAAAAATTTTAAAAATACATATACATAGTACCAATAGGGAGGAATGCAGGTCAGAGCAGGAAATCCTGGAGAGGGGCCAGCCACATTCTGCAAGCCGTGAGAACCTTCTGCATGACGTAGTGCAGGTGAGACTGGGTTGAGGGAGGGTCTCGTGATCTGTTGACCACGTCGGGAGGGACAGGCCTGGGGAATTAAGTGGGACAGAGGCCAACAGACCCCTTCCCAGGACCTACCAGCTCAGAGTGCCTGGGCTGGAGGGGAGGGTGGTGACGGGTGCACAGTGAGAGACAGCAGTAGGTCGTCCTTCCTCTCTGGGAAACGCCCCAGGTGCTGGATGCCGGCAGGAACTGGGCGTGTGAAGTCAACCAGCACTGCCAAGCCTGGCTTTGAACAAGACAGACCTGTCAGAAAAGGGTGGCAGATCCCTCCTGCAAACCTGTGCACGAGAGCATTAAATCCCAGGTCACATTTGAGCCAGCTGGAATTTCTAGTTAGAATAACCAATACTCCAGAATTCTGTACTCAGCGAATCACTCAAGGGTGATGACCGCAGAAAGACACTCTTAGATGTGCAGATATTCAGAGAGCTTTCCATCTGCCCAGGTTTTCTGAGAGCACACACACACACACGTACACTCTCCTTTGTCTCCTAAGGATTAGGGTCATGAGTAATAAACTCAACATAACTCAAGAATGAAGTCCAGATCACTGTGGCTAATGAAGTTATGCAACAGAAAAACAGTATAAAAATAGCTCTGGGAAGAGAAGTAAGATAATTAATACCATTGTCCTTATCACTAACCTCCAGTCTTCTGTCCCTCTGTCCTGTTTCTAGAACACCAGGGCAAGGAGAGGGGGGTGAGTGAAAGTTGTTTTAGGTTCCCATCTTTCCTGGGAGAGGGTTGTATGTTTTCTCTTTCTTCCCTGGCCTGGTAGAGAGATGAGCTCAAGGGTGTGGTGTAATACGTACTGCTTCCAGACTCAGTGGAGAGTTTGCCAATTGTTAGGATAAAAAAAGAGGCAGGTAAAATTGATCAATATAGGCAAACATAGAAAAAGAATAATAGAATGATAACCAAATTTAATGTAAGAATATTGATTTTCAAGTCTTAAGTGGAATCTTCAGAGAGAAATCAACAGTATAATAATACTGTAGTACACTCAAGAATGCAAGGATTGTTCAGTAAAAGAAGTCTCTTTATATAATGTTCATTCAGTGACTGTTTCTCAGTGCCTGTTAAGAGGCAGAACAATGGAGAACTTTCGGGGCTGTCTCTAAGCATACCTCCTGCCTCTCATTCATGGCACTCTCTAGGTCTTTTCCTTGTAGCCCTTGCCCTCTGTCATTATCTTTCACCTTGCTTTTGGTCTTCTATCACTAAAATGCCTTTTCTCCAAGGTAAATCCCTCATGCCTAACCAAGAACCTGACAGGTCCTAGCTGACGTAGCAATCCACCATGTACTGTTGACTTATTTGTGGCCGTGTCCGGTCTTAGTGGCAGCGTGGAGGATCTGTCACAGCGGCACTCCGGCTTCTCTCTAGAGTGCATGGGCTTCGTTGGTGCAGTGCATGCGCTTAGCTGTTCTGGGGCATGTGGGATCTTGGTTCCCCGACCAGGGATCAAACCTGCACACCCTGTGTTGAAAAGTGGGCACTCAGCCACTGGACCACCCGAGAAGTCCCCATCACTTACCATTTATTGCATTAGTTCAATGTGTATGCAGTATCTATTCATTTTTTCTTACGATTTGTATTCCTCATAATATAAAGATACTCATTTCATGGCCTTTATTAAATGAATTATTGTATCTATGACTTAATGGATGACAATAATTCTAAATTCCTGCCTGCATAGAGCCTGTAATACAGTAGAAGAGACAAGCCATCTGACACATATTTCCACAGTCAGTGTTGAAATCTTAGGTTTTTGGGTTTTTTTTTTTTTCTGACTTGCTGAGTAAAAGATGGAAATTGTTTTGCAGGAAACTTCTACAACTTCCTCTCGAGAAAAGTCCGGAAAGCTGGGCACACAGAGTAACAGCTTCCTGTTTCCCAAAGTCTGTCATCAAAGGACACGCAGCAACTCAACGAGTAAGTGCATTATTGAACCATCTTCACAAGCAGGACTTAAATGTTGCTGAATATAGTAAATCCCCGACATCCGACCCTTTCCTTGGTGAACTTTCAAAGATGCAAAAACCGGGTGTTCGTATGTCTAATCATGTGCTAGTCATGCGTCTGGCATATGTTGTCACGTGGGTGCATCCTCTACAAGGGGCTGTGCCTGTGTGTCCTTCTGTGCCCAGGACTGTGTCGAGCACAGCAGGGCAGTGTCTGTATTTCAAGCCCATGATGCCCAGAGGCAAGCTCTAAGTCAGCAGGAATGTAGCTGGTAGTCCTGTACTTTTCAAGGTGCTGTGCTGAGAGATTAAAACTTTTGTTTTTGGTGTTTGCTTTTTTATGATGTATTATTTGTGTGAAAAGTGCTATAAACCTATGTCAGTACAGTCCTATTAATATAGAGCTGACTGTGTTGGCTGGATCCCTAAGCTGGCTTTGTTGCACGTACAAATGAATTGGACTTAGGAACCCACTCTTGGCCTGGGATTCGTTTGTACAAAGTAGGTGGGGCTTAAGAAAACAGTGGGACCCTGGAGGTGGGGGTACTTGCTGTATCGGGAACATCAGGGATGTGGGAGGTTTGGGGGAGGGTGGGCCTCTACTGGTCCAGCCAGAATGTCCCACCTTGGTGTCTGCGTGACTCTCTGGAGCATCCTTGGTCACCGGTGCATGGCCTGGCCAGCTGGAGCACCGTGCTCTTGTCGACAGAGTGCTGTGTGGGTTGGTCACCTCCTTTTCCAGCTGGACCTCGAGCAGGAAGACCTGCCACTGAGGACAAGGCCTTCACTCCTGCTCTGTCCCCTCATGCACTCCTTGGGTTTCAGAAGACCACGATCTCTCCCAGGGCTGACGTCACCTCTTCTGTTGCAGGGCGGGAGTTGGGACTGAAAGACAGCATGATTACTGGTTGTTGTAAATAGAGTAGTGCTAAAACAGAAGTCAGGAACATGTGAAGAATGCAGAAAATCACGAAGAATTTAATTAAAACCATGTCAGATCCAAATATTAGAGACAGTCTGTGTCTCCTGCTTGGCAAGCAGATTCTTTACCCCTGAGCCACCCGGGATGCCCTGGTGATGGCTTCCAGCTCGTGCCACTTCCAGGGTACCTCCAGGGCCTCACTGTTTTCGTAAGCCCTGCCTACTCTGTGCAGATGGCTCCTCCTTCCACTTCTCAGTGTCCCCGCTGCATCTGCCTTTCTCTTCTGTCCAACCCTCACTGGTCTGTGTGCCGTTCACCTCTGTGGAGAGAACACCTCTCTCCAGCTGCAGCTCAAGACCCCTTCATTTAGCTACTTCCCTTCCTTCGAGTGCACCCGTTCTTCTATGGGGGCTGCCCAGGTGGCGCTGGGGGTAAAGAGCCCACCTGCCAATGCGGGAGACCTCAGTGATGTGGGTTCGGTCCCCAGGCTGGAAAGATCCCCTAGAGGAGGGCATGGCAACCCACCCCGGTATTCTTGCCTGGAGAATTCCATGGACAGAGGAGCCTGGCGGGCTGTAGTCCCAGGGGTCACAAAGAGTTGGATGCAACTGAGTGACGGAGCACGCACGCACAGTAGGGGTGCATGTGTGCCTGTGCTTGAGTGTGTGTATGTGCATGAAGAGGCAGTCAGGTGTGGTTGGAAGGTTGGACGCTGTCATGGTGGATAGATCCCCCAGGCTCCTGCCCCATCTCTCCTCTGTCCCGGCCGCCTGTCTGGGGCTTCCTTTCTGCCGTCTTCCTCTCTCTCCTGGGTTGAGGGTTGAAAAGCCCCTGGCAGCAGAGACTGGAGCAGACGGAGCACTGTGCTTTCCTGAGAACCTGGCTTCCTGCCTGGTACGTAGGAGATGCCCCATCAACTCTCACAGAGTTGAGCTGAACCGAGATGGAGGTGACAGTCCCACCCTCAGTGCGTGGGGCAGACAGCGCACACGGAGGTCGTGAGCATGCCGCCCACCTCTCCCTCAGCCCCCTCCCCGACGGTGTACCCGCCCTGGGCGCTGCCTGGTTCAACTTCACCCTGGTCCCCGGCTCATGAGGGCTGGCCGTGGCCGAGGAGGACGTTGTTCTCCCTAGAGCTTCACCTTCTGAGAGCACAAATGATTTCCTCATTTCTTTCCTCTCCTGGGTTAGGTATTAATCCCTACTGCTCAGGAGAGACAGATTTTCCCGTGACCAAGAAGGTGGCTTCCACGGACCGGCAGCCTTACTCCCTCTGCAGCGGCAGGAAGTTTTCTCTCAACAGCTGGACTTCCCGGCAGCAAAGGCTATGGTAAGAATGAAGGGCGGGAAGTCCATAAAAGAGGGAGCGAGGGGACGGCTGGCTGAGGAGGCCTTTCTAGTGTTTGAATGTCCACGCAATTACAGCGGTGAGGAGCTGGCTCTGGGGCAAAGAACCCTGTGAGGAATGGTCACCTGTGACCACTGACCACACTACTTCCCTGCTGTTAGGAGCTTATGCGGAGAACATTCTACCTCTGCAGACCCTGAAGTGAGGCTTTACGTGGGCCCCTTTATTTCATCTCTATAGGGTCCCTAAGAGGCAACCCACCCCGGTATTCTTGCCTGGAGAATTCCATGGACAGAGGAGCCTGGCGGGCTGTAGTCCCAGGGGTCACAAAGAGTTGGATGCAACTGAGTGACGGAGCACGCACGCACAGTAGGGGTGCATGTGTGCCTGTGCTTGAGTGTGTGTATGTGCATGAAGAGGCAGTCAGGTGTGGTTGGAAGGTTGGACGCTGTCATGGTGGATAGATCCCCCAGGCTCCTGCCCCATCTCTCCTCTGTCCCGGCCGCCTGTCTGGGGCTTCCTTTCTGCCGTCTTCCTCTCTCTCCTGGGTTGAGGGTTGAAAAGCCCCTGGCAGCAGAGACTGGAGCAGACGGAGCACTGTGCTTTCCTGAGAACCTGGCTTCCTGCCTGGTACGTAGGAGATGCCCCATCAACTCTCACAGAGTTGAGCTGAACCGAGATGGAGGTGACAGTCCCACCCTCAGTGCGTGGGGCAGACAGCGCACACGGAGGTCGTGAGCATGCCGCCCACCTCTCCCTCAGCCCCCTCCCCGACGGTGTACCCGCCCTGGGCGCTGCCTGGTTCAACTTCACCCTGGTCCCCGGCTCATGAGGGCTGGCCGTGGCCGAGGAGGACGTTGTTCTCCCTAGAGCTTCACCTTCTGAGAGCACAAATGATTTCCTCATTTCTTTCCTCTCCTGGGTTAGGTATTAATCCCTACTGCTCAGGAGAGACAGATTTTCCCGTGACCAAGAAGGTGGCTTCCACGGACCGGCAGCCTTACTCCCTCTGCAGCGGCAGGAAGTCTCTCTCTCAACAGCTGGACTTCCCGGCAGCAAAGGCTATGGTAAGAATGAAGGGCGGGAAGTCCATAAAAGAGGGAGCGAGGGGACGGCTGGCTGAGGAGGCCTTTCTAGTGTTTGAATGTCCACGCAATTACAGCGGTGAGGAGCTGGCTCTGGGGCAAAGAACCCTGTGAGGAATGGTCACCTGTGACCACTGACCACACTACTTCCCTGCTGTTAGGAGCTTATGTGCGGAGAACATTCTACCTCTGCAGACCCTGAAGTGAGGCTTTACGTGGGCCCCTTTATTTCATCTCTATAGGGTCCCTAAGAGGCACTCCAGGGCAGTGGGGGCAAGTTAAGGAAGGTGTATGAGCTCACATTTTGTAAAAACAATTTTTCAAAGGAGTTTTATTTAGTTGGCTGCACCACAAGGCGTGTGGGATCTTAGTTGCCTGACCAGGGATTGAACCTGCATCCCCTGCACTGGAAGGTGGACTCTTAACCCCTGGACTCCCGGGAAGTCCCATATCTTTTGTCCCTCCTGACTGTTTGCCCACCACCCTGTGCCTGGCACAGAGGGAGGGACTCAATAAATGGGTCTTGGGTTCTATTGAGAACATTCTTGGCCACTGGCCTCCCAGCCTCTTCTGGGGACTCCGGGTATAGGACTCATTGTCCAGGAGCAGCATAATTAGTGATATGACCCAGGTCCCAGCCTTAATGAGCCTCTGGCTGCTGGTCTGACGGGAGACTGGGCTCAGCAAAGCCAGGGGGCCGCCCAAACAGCCCCCCTCTCCACCAGGCTTCCACCCCACCATTCACCACACTGTAGCCACCAGGCTGTGGACGCTCAGGAGAAGGGGCCTCAGGGTCATCTCCTCCGTGGGCCTTCCCCCTTCCCGGAGGTGCGAGCTGCCATCCTTGGACTTAGCCTCTCCCCGCCCCCTCCCTCGCTCCAGGGCTCCTCAAGACCAACACGGTCGCTCAGCACAGCCCAGCTCCTGCAGCCCTCGGGAGGCCTCCAGGCTTCCGTCATCTCCAACATCGTGCTGATGAAGGGCCAGGCCAAGGTGAGCCAGGACCACGGCCAGCAGAGGCTCCTGGATGGACTCAGGTTCCCCAGGAGCTGTCATGTCTCGGTGGGGATGAGGGAGGGACTGGGGACTCTGGTTCGAAACAGGGGTGTCGGTGCTCTCGAGCGGGCGGGCACAGGAAGGGCAGGCAGGCCTGCTCTGCACTGCGGGTCCCAGGGGACAAATGCTCCCAGTTAGTCCCTAGCTTGGCGTTTTCCAGAAGTTAGTTTTACCTAATGATTCAACTCAGATCATCATCATAGTTCAGCTGGCTGCAGACCCTGAAGTGAGGCTTTACGTGGGCCCCTTTATTTCATCTCTATAGGGTCCCTAAGAGGCACTCCAGGGCAGTGGGGGCAAGTTAAGGAAGGTGTATGAGCTCACATTTTGTAAAAACAATTTTTCAAAGGAGTTTTATTTAGTTGGCTGCACCACAAGGCGTGTGGGATCTTAGTTGCCTGACCAGGGATTGAACCTGCATCCCCTGCACTGGAAGGTGGACTCTTAACCCCTGGACTCCCGGGAAGTCCCATATCTTTTGTCCCTCCTGACTGTTTGCCCACCACCCTGTGCCTGGCACAGAGGGAGGGACTCAATAAATGGGTCTTGGGTTCTATTGAGAACATTCTTGGCCACTGGCCTCCCAGCCTCTTCTGGGGACTCCGGGTATAGGACTCATTGTCCAGGAGCAGCATAATTAGTGATATGACCCAGGTCCCAGCCTTAATGAGCCTCTGGCTGCTGGTCTGACGGGAGACTGGGCTCAGCAAAGCCAGGGGGCCGCCCAAACAGCCCCCCTCTCCACCAGGCTTCCACCCCACCATTCACCACACTGTAGCCACCAGGCTGTGGACGCTCAGGAGAAGGGGCCTCAGGGTCATCTCCTCCGTGGGCCTTCCCCCTTCCCGGAGGTGCGAGCTGCCATCCTTGGACTTAGCCTCTCCCCGCCCCCTCCCTCGCTCCAGGGCTCCTCAAGACCAACACGGTCGCTCAGCACAGCCCAGCTCCTGCAGCCCTCGGGAGGCCTCCAGGCTTCCGTCATCTCCAACATCGTGCTGATGAAGGGCCAGGCCAAGGTGAGCCAGGACCACGGCCAGCAGAGGCTCCTGGATGGACTCAGGTTCCCCAGGAGCTGTCATGTCTCGGTGGGGATGAGGGAGGGACTGGGGACTCTGGTTCGAAACAGGGGTGTCGGTGCTCTCGAGCGGGCGGGCACAGGGAAGGGCAGGCAGGCCTGCTCTGCACTGCGGGTCCCAGGGGGACAAATGCTCCCCAGTTAGTCCCTAGCTTGGCGTTTTCCAGAAGTTAGTTTTACCTAATGATTCAACTCAGATCATCATCATAGTTCAGCTGCTGGAACAAACACACCACAGACTAGGCAGCTTACACAGGTGATGTTGAAGGTACCAGCAGCTGCCACACAGATTGAGGACTCCCTTCCTGATTTTAGGGTGGTTCAGATGGTAAATAATCTGCCTGCAATGCAGGAGACACGGGTTTGATCCCTAGGTTGGGAAGATCCCCTGGAGGAGGCAAGGGCATCCCAGTCTAGTATTCTTGCCTGGGAAATCCCATGGACAGAGGAGCCTGGAGGGCTATAGTCCACAGGGTCCCAAAGGGTCAGACACGACTGAACACCTAAGCACACACATAGCTGATGTACAATATTGTATAAGTTCCGGGCATGCGACAGTGTGACTCACAAGCTGTAATGGTTACATGCCATTTATAGCCATTGAAGGGCTTTTCAGGTGGTGCTAATGGAAAAGAATCTGCCAGCCAATGGAAGAGACATAAGAGATTCAGATTCAATTCCTTGGTTTGGGAAGACTCCAAACCAAGACTCCCCTTCAGGGAGGGAATGGCAACCCACTCCAGTATTCTTGCCTGGAGAATTCCAAGGACAGAGGCACTTGGTGGGTTCCAGTCCATGGGGTCGCAAAGAGTCAGACATGACGGAGTGCCTGAATCACAGCAATAGATGAGGCTGAGGATCGGGCACTTACAGCCAAGGTCACTCAGTTAGTGAACAGCTGAACCATGGCAGTGACCGAAGACTCTGACCCCAGAATCTTGCTCTTGCTCACTACACCAGCCTTCTTCACCAGGATGGGTGAAAGTTAGGCCTAGGGCGGTTATGTCAGCCAAAAAGAAGCCAGGAGCTCATGCAGGAGCCCAAAAGCTGCTGGACTTCTCATTTTCCTAACCCCGTGCCGCTCCTGGACACTGTCGGTCTCCCATCGGTCTCCCCCGTCTGCGGCACCCACTGCCTTCACCGGAAGCTCACACCAGCACTGTGTCCACACGGCTTTCCTGTCTGGGCCCTGCTCGCCGAGTTTCCTTAGGGTCTGAAGGTGGCCTGCCAACTCCGTGCTACTGGGGTGAGACATGAGCTCCTCTGAGCGGCCTTGGAGAAACTGCCCGGGAGCGGTGAGGCTGTTAGCTGGAAGCCATCACTGGAGGGATCTTCCCAGGAGCCAGGTGCTGACTACGCCCTGGCACGCTGGCGAGCGGGACCCAGAGCCCCAGCCCCCAGCGGGCATTCCTGCCTCCACACTGCAACATTCATTTCCCAAGTGCTGACCTCTAGGGACCAGACCCCAACAAAAAAGATGCAACCACTGCCCCCAGGAGCTCACAGTCTCAAGAGGAGCTTACTCTCTGGGATTCTCCAGGCAAGAATACTTGAGGGGGTGACCATTTCCTTCTCCAGGGAATCTTCCCAACCCAGGGATCGCCCCGGTGTCTCCTGCATTGGCAAGCGGGTTCCTTTATCACCAAGCCATGGGGGAGGCCCCAGTAAATGGCATGGAACCCACCTCAGTCTGACCTTCTCCTCTTCTTTCTCAGGGCCTGGGCTTCAGCATTGTTGGAGGAAAGGACAGCATTTATGGCCCAATTGGAATTTACGTTAAAACCATCTTTGCGGGGGGAGCTGCGGCCGCTGACGGAAGGCTACGAAGGTAGATCTCCCGGCCTTTACTCGGTTACTAGGTATGAGGATGTTGTCAAAAGGGAGTCTTCAGGCTTCTAGTAGAAGCTGTTGGTCTGGACCATGTTAAAGTCTTTAATGAATCTGTTACAAAATTGTTTCTGTCTTATGGTTTTTACTAGGTATGAGGATGTTGAAGGATCTTCAGGGTTCCCACTACAGTCCACCAGACCTCTGACCCCAGAATCTTGCTCTTGCTCACTACACCAGCCTTCTTCACCAGGATGGGTGAAAGTTAGGCCTAGGGCGGTTATGTCAGCCAAAAAGAAGCCAGGAGCTCATGCAGGAGCCCAAAAGCTGCTGGACTTCTCATTTTCCTAACCCCGTGCCGCTCCTGGACACTGTCGGTCTCCCATCGGTCTCCCCCGTCTGCGGCACCCACTGCCTTCACCGGAAGCTCACACCAGCACTGTGTCCACACGGCTTTCCTGTCTGGGCCCTGCTCGCCGAGTTCCCTTAGGGTCTGAAGGTGGCCTGCCAACTCCGTGCTACTGGGGTGAGACATGAGCTCCTCTGAGCGGCCTTGGAGAAACTGCCCGGGAGCGGTGAGGCTGTTAGCTGGAAGCCATCACTGGAGGGATCTTCCCAGGAGCCAGGTGCTGACTACGCCCTGGCACGCTGGCGAGCGGGACCCAGAGCCCCAGCCCCCAGCGGGCATTCCTGCCTCCACACTGCAACATTCATTTCCCAAGTGCTGACCTCTAGGGGCCAGACCCCAACAAAAAAGATGCAACCACTGCCCCCAGGAGCTCACAGTCTCAAGAGGAGCTTACTCTCTGGGATTCTCCAGGCAAGAATACTTGAGGGGGTGACCATTTCCTTCTCCAGGGAATCTTCCCAACCCAGGGATCGCCCCGGTGTCTCCTGCATTGGCAAGCGGGTTCCTTTATCACCAAGCCATGGGGGAGGCCCCAGTAAATGGCATGGAACCCACCTCAGTCTGACCTTCTCCTCTTCTTTCTCAGGGCCTGGGCTTCAGCATTGTTGGAGGAAAGGACAGCATTTATGGCCCAATTGGAATTTACGTTAAAACCATCTTTGCGGGGGGAGCTGCGGCCGCTGACGGAAGGCTACGAGAAGGTAGATCTCCCGGCCTTTACTCGGTTACTAGGTATGAGGATGTTGTCAAAAGGGAGTCTTCAGGCTTCTAGTAGAAGCTGTTGGTCTGGACCATGTTAAAGTCTTTAATGAATCTGTTACAAAATTGTTTCTGTTTTATGTCTTGTTTCTTTTTCCGCCTGAAGCTATGTGGGATCCTAGCTCCCCAAACCAGGGATTGACCTGCACCCCTGCACTGGAAGAGAACATGATGCATCTCGAGCCTCAGAGTCCAGCTTGCCTGGATTCGGGAGTCTGCCGGCAGTGGGGCAGCTGGCCACAAGGGCTCCATTGTGCCTGGCCTGCGGGTGGGGTGTGTTTGCACACGCAGTCCTGGCCTGGGACAGAGGACCAAGGGGTCTGCTCAGCCCCTTGCATTCCTTCTGCTGCCCTCGCTTTCCAAGGCTCCTCTCAGTTGCTGGCACCTCCCCCAACCATTGACATCCGGTTTCTTTCCTGTTCTCTGCCCCCCCCCAGCCCATGAACCTGGGGAGGCGGGCCCATTGCTCTAATGAGATGGGTGACTGTTCTCTGGGAACCCGCCCCGTTCTGGACTCTAGGAAAGCAGAGGCTTACCAGACAGGATCCTTCTATCAAGGAGCTGGTGGTCCACCCCGCCACCCTCCCTCCCCTTCCGTCCACCCTTCTCCATCAACTGCCTCCCTTCCGCTTTTTCATCTCTTCTGGGGAAGGAAGCCCCTGGCTGTCCTGAGAGGAAGGAGTCCAGGGGGGCTGAGATGCGCCCTGAGGGCCCCTCTCTGTCTCCTTGTCCTGAAAGGGAGGGTTTTCTCCCCACCCCAGTTCCACCCCAGTCTGGTTATTGGGCAAGAGGCTTGACCCCAGGACATCTCCAGGTTCTAAATGGGAGACAGAATTTGGGGGCAGGTGGTCAGGGAGCAGACTGAAAACCCTGCCGGCCTGACGCTGAGCTGCAGATGGATCGTTAAAGACGAGTGATGTCACAGCCTTTTCTCTCTTCCCCGTCAGGCTGGTTTCTGTGTCCTCTGCGGGGAGCCTCACCACCGTTAATAATTTCCCGTGCTCAGGGCAGGGTCGACCAACTACAGCCTTGCAGGTCCCATCTGGACCTTCCGTGGCTGTAAGGCTAACACATGAAGAACAGTTTTCCTGTTTCTTCAATGGCTGAAAAAATGTCGAAAGAGGTTTTGATGCTTTTGTGACAAATTAAATTGAGATTTCAGCCTCCATAGAAAAGCTTTCCTGAGACTCAGCTGCACTTCCTCGTTCACCTCCTGACCTCGGGTTCTTGGCTGCTCTTGGGCAGCGTTGAGCAGTTTCGAAGGAGAGCATGTGGCTCCCAAGGCTTAAAATATTTATACTGTCTGGCTCCTTATAGAGAACGTTTGCCAACTCTAACATTATGCAGGGTTATGCGTGTGGATTTTTATTGTATGGGCAGTCAGGACTGTTTGAAGCCTTTTCTGATTTGGGAGGGATCGTCCAGGTTTTTTTTTTTTTTTTTTTTTTAGATGAGCGTTAGAGGAAGTGGGCTCGCTAGACACCAGAAGCTGTAAAACCAGTTCAGAGGCTATTGTAAGAGCCAGGCCCCAGCCCTTAACGGTCTGCCCTGAGGCTGTAACCCTGAGAGGAGAAAGATGCTGATAAGGGAAGCAGCCCCTGGAGGGGCAAATGAGGTCAGAGAACCCCGGAAGGCGCCCCATCTTAGTAGAGAACATGATGAATTACACAGAATAGGAGGTGGAGGACTGGGTGAAGCACAAGCTGGAATCAAGACTGCAGGGAGAAATAGCAACACCCTGAGATAAGCAGAAAATACCACCCTTATGGCAGAAAGTGAAGAGGAACTAAAGAGCCTCTTGATGAGGGTAGAAGAAGAGAGTGAAAAAGATGGCTTAAAACTCCACCTTCAAAAAACAAAGCATCTGGTCCCACCACTTCATGGCAAATAGATGGGTAAAAAGTGAAAACAATGACAGATTTTATTTTCTTGGGCTCCAAAATCACTGTGGACGGTGACTGCAACCGCAGAATTAAAAACCATTTGCTCCTTGGAAGAAAAGCTCTGACAAACCTAGATAGTGTATTAAAAAGCAGAGACATCACTTTGCCAACAAAGGTCTGTATAGTCAAAGCTGTGGTTTTCCCAGTAGTCGTGTGTGGATGTGAGAGCTGGACCATAAAGAAGGCTGAGTACTGAAGAATTGATGCCGTTGAACTGTGGTGCTGGAGAAGACTCTAGAGAGTCCCTGGGACTGCAAGAAGATCAAACCAGTCAGTCCTAAAGGAAATCAACCCTGACTATTCATTGGAAGGACTGATGCTGAAGCTGAAGCTCCAATCCTTTGGCCCCTGGATGGGAAGAGCAAACTCATTGGAAAAGAGCCTGATGTTGTGAAAGATTGAGGGCAGGAGGAGAAGGGGGCGACAGAGGATGAGATGGTAGGATGGCATCACTGACTCAATGGACGTGAGTTTGAGCAAATTCCAGGAAATAGTGAAGGACGGGTAAGCCTGGCGAGCTGCAGTCCACGGGGTCGCAAAAAGTCGGACATGACTGAGCGACTGAACGGCAAGGGCAAGGCGGTGGAGGAAGAGGATCAAATGCAGCTGGTTTGAACAGCAGAGTGTAGTCAGGGCTCCAGGTGACCACCAGGTGGTGCTGTCCATCAGGCGAACGAAAATCTGGCTCCCAGTTCAGGAAGGCAGTTAGGGTTGAAAGCAGATTTTTTGGGTCATTTGGAAAATAGCTGAAGTCACAGAGTGGGTGAAAGTGGCGGAGAAGAGGGGAGAGTGAAGAGGTCTGAGGCATGGCTTGAGGGTAAGAGCTAAATCTAGAGGCACAGAGAGGAGTCCTGAGAGAAAGAAACCTAAGTGGAATCAGAATACTTTATTATCTGCTTAACTTTTCTGTGTTTGAACAAAAGGTGGAGGAGGAACTGAAGTGGAAGGAGCTAAGCTTGGTTTTTCTTTCAGGGTATTTGTCTTGCTTGAGAGTGAACGTGTTAGTCACTCAGTTGCTTTGTGACCCCATGGTCTGTAGCCCACCAGGCTCCTCTGTCCATGGGATTCTCCAGGCAAGAAGACTGGAGTGGGTTGCCGTGCCCTTCTCCGGGGGATCTTCCCAGCCCAGGGACTGAACGCAGATCTCCTGCATTGCAGGCACCTCTGGGTGCCTACTGGCAATAAAGGGAAAAGTCAAAGCTGTGGTTTTCCCAGTAGTCGTGTGTGGATGTGAGAGCTGGACCATAAAGAAGGCTGAGTACTGAAGAATTGATGCCGTTGAACTGTGGTGCTGGAGAAGACTCTAGAGAGTCCCTGGGACTGCAAGAAGATCAAACCAGTCAGTCCTAAAGGAAATCAACCCTGACTATTCATTGGAAGGACTGATGCTGAAGCTGAAGCTCCAATCCTTTGGCCCCTGGATGGGAAGAGCAAACTCATTGGAAAAGAGCCTGATGTTGTGAAAGATTGAGGGCAGGAGGAGAAGGGGGCGACAGAGGATGAGATGGTAGGATGGCATCACTGACTCAATGGACGTGAGTTTGAGCAAATTCCAGGAAATAGTGAAGGACGGGTAAGCCTGGCGAGCTGCAGTCCACGGGGTCGCAAAAAGTCGGACATGACTGAGCGACTGAACGGCAAGGGCAAGGCGGTGGAGGAAGAGGATCAAATGCAGCTGGTTTGAACAGCAGAGTGTAGTCAGGGCTCCAGGTGACCACCAGGTGGTGCTGTCCATCAGGCGAACGAAAATCTGGCTCCCAGTTCAGGAAGGCAGTTAGGGTTGAAAGCAGATTTTTTGGGTCATTTGGAAAATAGCTGAAGTCACAGAGTGGGTGAAAGTGGCGGAGAAGAGGGGAGAGTGAAGAGGTCTGAGGCATGGCTTGAGGGTAAGAGCTAAATCTAGAGGCACAGAGAGGAGTCCTGAGAGAAAGAAACCTAAGTGGAATCAGAATACTTTATTATCTGCTTAACTTTTCTGTGTTTGAACAAAAGGTGGAGGAGGAACTGAAGTGGAAGGAGCTAAGCTTGGTTTTTCTTTCAGGGTATTTGTCTTGCTTGAGAGTGAACGTGTTAGTCACTCAGTTGCTTTGTGACCCCATGGTCTGTAGCCCACCAGGCTCCTCTGTCCA
Source organism: Tragulus kanchil (assembly GCA_022376925.1). Classification (NCBI taxonomy): domain Eukaryota; kingdom Metazoa; phylum Chordata; class Mammalia; order Artiodactyla; family Tragulidae; genus Tragulus; species Tragulus kanchil. Next base: position 120,192,952 of record JAIOJX010000024.1, on the reverse strand, counting down.
TGGGATTCTCCAGGCAAGAAGACTGGAGTGGGTTGCCGTGCCCTTCTCCGGGGGATCTTCCCAGCCCAGGGACTGAACGCAGATCTCCTGCATTGCAGGCACCTCTGGGTGCCTACTGGCAATAAAGGGAAAAGTAAGGTAGCAATCTGAGAGCACTGGGAATTCCACTGAAAAGCTGCCCTTGAAAATGAGTTGACAATAAAGATAATTACTCAGCCATAAAAAGAATGCAATCCTACCATTCAGAACACTGTGGATGGACCCTGTGGCCATTGTGCTGAGTGAGACGAGTCAGGAAGAGAAAGACGAATACAGGATGGCCTCATTTGTGCGTGGGCTCAAAAAGCACAACAAAATGCCTGAACTCAGATTCGGAGAATAGACGGTGGTCGCTGGAGGTGGGGACCACGGGTGGGCCAGGGAGTGAGGTGGTCACAAAGGTGTCCGCTTCCAGCCAAAAACAGGTCAGTCGTGGTGACTTCAGCTGAAAATACTCTGGGAAAGTTTGAATGTTGTTAAGAGAGTAGAACTTTTTTTAAAATTTTTTGTAGTTGATTTACAGTGTTGTGCTAATTTCTACCGTACAGCAAGGTCATTCAGTTATACACATTTGTATTATTTTTCATATTCTTCTCCATTATGGCTTGTCACAGGCTACTGAATATAGTCTGGTGCTCTGCAGAAGGACCTGTTGTTTATCCATCCTCGATATACTCGTTTGTATCTGCTAACCCCAAACTTCCAGTCCGTCCGTCCCCCACCCTCTCCTCCATCCCGCCTTTGGCAACCACAAATCTGTTAAGAGAATAGATCTTAAAAGTTTTCTCATCACAAGGGAAAAAGTGTAACCAGTGTGCATGGGTGCTAAATCTAGAGGCAGAGAGGAGTCCTGAGAGAAAGAAACCTAAGTGGAATAAAATCTTTATTATCTGTTTTTGTTTGAACAAAAGGTGGAGGAGGAACTGAAGTGGAAGGAGCTAAGCTTGGTTTTTCTTTCAGGGTATTTGTCTTGCTTGAGAGTGAACGTGTTAGTCACTCAGTTGCTTTGTGACCCCATGGTCTGTAGCCCACCAGGCTCCTCTGTCCATGGGATTCTCCAGGCAAGAAGACTGGAGTGGGTTGCCGTGCCCTTCTCCGGGGGATCTTCCCAGCCCAGGGACTGAACGCAGATCTCCTGCATTGCAGGCACCTCTGGGTGCCTACTGGCAATAAAGGGAAAAGTAAGGTAGCAATCTGAGAGCACTGGGAATTCCACTGAAAAGCTGCCCTTGAAAATGAGTTGACAATAAAGATAATTACTCAGCCATAAAAAGAATGCAATCCTACCATTCAGAACACTGTGGATGGACCCTGTGGCCATTGTGCTGAGTGAGACGAGTCAGGAAGAGAAAGACGAATACAGGATGGCCTCATTTGTGCGTGGGCTCAAAAAGCACAACAAAATGCCTGAACTCAGATTCGGAGAATAGACGGTGGTCGCTGGAGGTGGGGACCACGGGTGGGCCAGGGAGTGAGGTGGTCACAAAGGTGTCCGCTTCCAGCCAAAAACAGGTCAGTCGTGGTGACTTCAGCTGAAAATACTCTGGGAAAGTTTGAATGTTGTTAAGAGAGTAGAACTTTTTTTAAAATTTTTTGTAGTTGATTTACAGTGTTGTGCTAATTTCTACCGTACAGCAAGGTCATTCAGTTATACACATTTGTATTATTTTTCATATTCTTCTCCATTATGGCTTGTCACAGGCTACTGAATATAGTCTGGTGCTCTGCAGAAGGACCTGTTGTTTATCCATCCTCGATATACTCGTTTGTATCTGCTAACCCCAAACTTCCAGTCCGTCCGTCCCCCACCCTCTCCTCCATCCCGCCTTTGGCAACCACAAATCTGTTAAGAGAATAGATCTTAAAAGTTTTCTCATCACAAGGGAAAAAAAAGTGTAACCAGTGTGCATGGGTGCTTAAGTTGCTTTAGTCGTGTCTGACTCTGTGAGCCTATCGACTGTAGCCCACCAGGCTCCTCTGTCCATAGGAATCTCCAGGCAAGAATGCTGCAGTGGATTACCATGCCCTCTTCCAGGGGATTTTCCTGACCCAGGGATCAAACCCACATCTCTTCTGGCTCCTGCATTGGTAGGCAGGTCCTTTACCACTAGCGCCACGTGGGAAACCCTCTGTAACCAGATGTGGCGACTAGTATTACCTAGACTTATTGTGGTGATTGCTTCCCAATATGTAAGATGTTGAAAAAATAAAAGAAGGGATAGAAAAACAAGGAAAGAACAGAACACAATGAAAAAATAGATGGATGTGAAAAAAGAACTTTTAGAAACAAACAAAAAAAGCAAAGTCCTTAAAAAAAAAAAAACAACTCTGGTTTTCTCCCTTTCCCGGCAGGCGATGAGATTCTGGAGCTCAATGGGGAACCGATGGCTGGACTCACACATCAGGGCGCTCTGCAGAAGTTCAAGGTGACCATGTGTTATCAGGCAATGGCCAGACGCTGGGGCCTTCGGGCACAGGAACCAGGCTCCCAGCATCACCTTCCGTCCTCCAAACCTACAAACTCCAAACGTGGGCTCCTTGGCGTGGGGCACCCCGCTGACGCCGATCTTGGCACAGTGCCCCGAAAAGGCCTCGCTCAGGAGATCCCAGTGTGGTCAGGGCTGTTGTTGGAGACCAGGTCAACTGTCTGGGATTTAGAGCACCGTTTCAGAACGTTCTGTGTGTTTCTATTACCATCTGCTGTAAGTTTTGAAGACAGTCACTCAGAGGTGTTTTTTGAGTCTCTAGTTAGTTCAGCACTACCTTTTAGGCATATGTTCGGTTTCCCTTGTAGCTCAGTCAGTAAAGAATGTGCCTGCAATGCAGGAGACCTAGGTTCAATCTCTGGCTCAGGAAGATCCCCTGGAGGAGGAAACGATAACCCACTCCAGTATTCTTACCTGGAGAATCCTGTGGACAGAGGAGACTGGCAGGCTATGTACAGTCCGTGGATTCGCAGAGTCGGACACGACTTAGCGACTCAACAACAACATATGTACACACACATTTCTGTATCGCTCTCTATCTCACACACAAACGCACACACACATGCGCGTGGCTGCATGTCCTTAAAAAGTAATCCACTGCTGTTATTCACAAAGGCCTCGCTCAAGGCTGCTGCTGGAAGCCATGGCCTTCCCTCTTTCCTTCCAGCAAGCCAAAAAGGGGCTGCTCACCCTCACGGTCAGGACCCGCTTGACGGCTCCCCGTTCCCACGGGTCCCCCTCGCTGTGCCGCTCCCTGAGCTCGAGCACCTGCGTCGCCCCGGACTGCAGCCCCTTCGTCCTGGAGAGCCCCGAGCCGCCCACCGGCCACGCCAAGCCCAACTACAGGATCCTGGTGGAGGTGTCCCTGAAGAAAGGTAGGCGGGCATCACCTCCTGAGGCCCACTGTCCTCCCCCACCCTCTGCCTGAGCCCCATCTCAGAGCTGGCTCCAGACTTTCCTAGGGGGAATTCAGGCCAGGCTGTTGTCCCTAAACAGATATCTGTTGTTGTCATTGGAGCACTTACGGCTTCCTAGGTGGAGCTAGTGGTAAAGAATCCGCCTGCCAATGCAGGAGACCTAGGTTCAATCTCTGGCTCAGGAAGATCCCCTGGAGGAGGAAACGATAACCCACTCCAGTATTCTTACCTGGAGAATCCTGTGGACAGAGGAGACTGGCAGGCTATGTACAGTCCGTGGATTCGCAGAGTCGGACACGACTTAGCGACTCAACAACAACATATGTACACACACATTTCTGTATCGCTCTCTATCTCACACACACACACACACACACATGGGGCGTGGCTGCATGTCCTTAAAAAGTAATCCACTGCTGTTATTCACAAAGGCCTCGCTCAAGGCTGCTGCTGGAAGCCATGGCCTTCCCTCTTTCCTTCCAGCAAGCCAAAAAGGGGCTGCTCACCCTCACGGTCAGGACCCGCTTGACGGCTCCCCGTTCCCACGGGTCCCCCTCGCTGTGCCGCTCCCTGAGCTCGAGCACCTGCGTCGCCCCGGACTGCAGCCCCTTCGTCCTGGAGAGCCCCGAGCCGCCCACCGGCCACGCCAAGCCCAACTACAGGATCCTGGTGGAGGTGTCCCTGAAGAAAGGTAGGCGGGCATCACCTCCTGAGGCCCACTGTCCTCCCCCACCCTCTGCCTGAGCCCCATCTCAGAGCTGGCTCCAGACTTTCCTAGGGGGAATTCAGGCCAGGCTGTTGTCCCTAAACAGATATCTGTTGTTGTCATTGGAGCACTTACGGCTTCCTAGGTGGAGCTAGTGGTAAAGAATCCGCCTGCCAACGCAGAAGACCCAGGTTCAATCCCTGGAGAAGGGAGTGACTGCCCACTCCGGTGTTCCTGCCTGGAGAATGCCATGGACAGAGGAGCCTGGTGGCTACTCCGTGGGATCGCAGAGTGTTGGACACTCCTGAGCACACACATAGTTGCTTTACAATGTTGTGTTAGTTTCTGCTGCGCAGCGAAGTGAGCCAGCTATGCACGTGTCCCTCTTGCTTGGGTCTCCGCCTCACCGAGGTCATCCCAGAGCACTGAGCAGAGCTCCCCATGCTCTGCCGCAGGTTCTCTTCAGTGACCTCTTATACCTGGTGGTGTGTAGGTATCGACCCCCGTCCCCCAGTTCCTCCTGCCTCCCTTCCCCCTTGCACTCACACGTTTCTCTCTCTGTCTGTGTCTCTGTTATGATCTTCCAGTGTTCTGTGACCGGTGATTAAGTCTAAGGTCTAGGACTCTGTTTGTTAGCAGAAGCCCAAGACACACCATCTACATTCTACGTACAGTTTGGTCAGTGTGTTCTAGTGCAGTGGTTAAAATAGAACAGAGGGGCTTCCCTGGTGGCACAGTGGTGGAGAGTTCGCCTGCCAGTGCAGAAGACATGAGTTTGATCCTGATCCAGGAAGATCCACATGCTGTGGAGCAGCTAAGCCCGTGAGCCACAACTATGGAGCCTGTGCTCTAGAGCCTCGGAGCCGCAACTATGGAGCCTGTGCTCTAGAGCCTCGGAGCTGCAACCATGGAGCCCACGTGCTGCAACTAGGAAGCCCGTGAGCCCTAGAGCCCAAGTTCCACAACAGGAGAAGTCACTGCAGTAAGAAGCCTGCTCACCTCAACTAGAGGGTAGCCCACAATCCCTAGAGTGCAAATAGAGAAGAGCCTGTGGCAGCAGTGAAAACCCAGAACAGCCAAAAATAATAAATAAATAAATTAATTAAAAAAATAAGACAGAATGAGGCAAACACAGATCTCTCACACACAGAGCAGTAGTTACAGCTCAAGGACTTATCTGCTGATAACCTTGGATAGGTCACTTGCCCTCTCGGGGATCTTTTTTCTTACTTATGGCAGGGCTTTGAGATGCTCTCAGGCTCAGACGTTTGGAGATTGACATTTCCAGGGGGTCGTTTGCAGCTCAGGGTGGTAAGATCCTGCCAACAGAAGACCCAGGTTCAATCCCTGGAGAAGGGAGTGACTGCCCACTCCGGTGTTCCTGCCTGGAGAATGCCATGGACAGAGGAGCCTGGTGGCTACTCCGTGGGATCGCAGAGTGTTGGACACTCCTGAGCACACACATAGTTGCTTTACAATGTTGTGTTAGTTTCTGCTGCGCAGCGAAGTGAGCCAGCTATGCACGTGTCCCTCTTGCTTGGGTCTCCGCCTCACCGAGGTCATCCCAGAGCACTGAGCAGAGCTCCCCATGCTCTGCCGCAGGTTCTCTTCAGTGACCTCTTATACCTGGTGGTGTGTAGGTATCGACCCCCGTCCCCCAGTTCCTCCTGCCTCCCTTCCCCCTTGCACTCACACGTTTCTCTCTCTGTCTGTGTCTCTGTTATGATCTTCCAGTGTTCTGTGACCGGTGATTAAGTCTAAGGTCTAGGACTCTGTTTGTTAGCAGAAGCCCAAGACACACCATCTACATTCTACGTACAGTTTGGTCAGTGTGTTCTAGTGCAGTGGTTAAAATAGAACAGAGGGGCTTCCCTGGTGGCACAGTGGTGGAGAGTTCGCCTGCCAGTGCAGAAGACATGAGTTTGATCCCTGATCCAGGAAGATCCACATGCTGTGGAGCAGCTAAGCCCGTGAGCCACAACTATGGAGCCTGTGCTCTAGAGCCTCGGAGCCGCAACTATGGAGCCTGTGCTCTAGAGCCTCGGAGCTGCAACCATGGAGCCCACGTGCTGCAACTAGGAAGCCCGTGAGCCCTAGAGCCCAAGTTCCACAACAGGAGAAGTCACTGCAGTAAGAAGCCTGCTCACCTCAACTAGAGGGTAGCCCCCACTCCCTGCAAATAGAGAAGAGCCTGTGGCAGCAGTGAAAACCCAGAACAGCCAAAAATAATAAATAAATAAATTAATTAAAAAAATAAGACAGAATGAGGCAAACACAGATCTCTCACACACAGAGCAGTAGTTACAGCTCAAGGACTTATCTGCTGATAACCTTGGATAGGTCACTTGCCCTCTCGGGGATCTTTTTTCTTACTTATGGCAGGGCTTTGAGATGCTCTCAGGCTCAGACGTTTGGAGATTGACATCCAGTTCGTTTGCAGCTCAGGGTGGATGCTGGCTGCTCGGCGCTCTGCAGGCCCTGCCCGGCCCGTGTGCAGCCAGGCAGTGACTGGAGGGTGGAGGGGAGGAGGCGGCTCAGAGGGCAGGCCATGTGGCCACAGTGAAGTGGGTGGGTGAGGAGAGCCGACGGGGCACCTGGTGGGGACACGAAGGAAGAACCTGCAGGCTTTCGCAGCTCGATCACCTGCTGATTGCAGGTGGAAATTCTTGAGGGGTTTCTAAGCACTCTTCCCATGAAAGGCTACATTCCAGCCACACTGACCGGCCTCCTTATTGGATCTGAAACATGGCCGCTTCCTCTCCTCTTGGGCTTTTGCATTAGCTGTGTCCTCTTTTAGGAACAATCTGCCCACATCCCCTTCTTGTTGTTATTCAGTCGTGTCCGACTCTGCAACCCCAAAGACAGCCACACACCAGGCTTCCTTGTCCTTCACTGTCTCCTGGAGTTTGCTCAGACTCATGTCTATTGAGTCAGTGATGCCATCCAACCATCTCATCCTGTGTAACCCCCTTCTCCTCCTGCCCTCAGTCTTTCCCAGCATCAGGGTCTTTTCCAGTGAGTCGTCTCGTCACATCAGGTGGCCAACATATTGGAGCTTCAGCTTCAGCATCAGTCCTTCCAACAAATACTCAGGGTTGATTTCCTTCAGGACTGACTGGTTTGATCTCCTTGCTGGCTCCTCTTGTTATTCATATTTTAGCCTAAGGTTGCCCTCTGTGAGCTCTGAAGTGGCCATCCTTTTGTGTTCTAGTGCATTCTCTGTTCGGTTTCTACATAATACTTTTGACTTGCTGACATCATCCTTCCTCCCCTCCTCCCTCCTCTCCTCCCTCCTTCCGTTCTTTCCTTCTTCGCTCACTCCAATCTTCCCTCCTCCCTCCCTCCTTTTATCCCTTCTTCCTTTCCTTTTCCCTATTTTCCTCCTCCATCTCTTCCTCCTTCTCTTTCTCTGCTTGATCTCAGCACTCTCATCTGCCTTGCTTGCTAGTTGCTGACCCTTGAGCAGTGCCTGCTCACAGGGATGCTCTGTAACTACGGGTAGAGTGAGTGCATTGATAAACAGGAGATACCAGCTCACCCAGGACTGGCTGGGACACCTAAGAGACCAGCGCACCCCTGGTCTAGCTCAGTCACAAGCCCGCCTCCACCCCGTTCTGCCTTCCAGAGGCTGGCGTTGGGCTGGGCATTGGACTGTGCAGTGTCCCCTACTTCCAGTGCATCTCAGGCATCTTCGTCCACACGCTGTCTCCAGGATCCGTGGCTCATTTGGACGGTCGACTCCGGTAGGTCCCGATTTCTGTTTTGGAAAAGATCCCTGCTTTACAACAGATGGAAGGAATTCCTTAGCGTGTCAGGAGACTGATTGGAAGGGGAGGTCTTTAGAATCATCCAGGGAGAGTTTAGAGCCTTGGTCCTCAGAGTGTGGTCCCTGGACCAGAGGCATTGACATTCCTTGGGAGTCTCTTATATGTGCAGAATCCCAGGGCCCTCCCTGACTCAGAGTCAGAGTCTGCATTTTAGGAGATCCCAGGGAATTTGTATGTGCAATGCCATATAAGAGGCATTGTCTTGGAGAATATCAGCCTGAAACAGAAAATATTAAGTGCCTGTGTGCTAAGTCCCTTCAGTTGTGGCAGACTCTTTTTGACCCCATGGACTGTACCTGCCAGGCTCCTCTGTCCATGGGATTCTCCAGGCTACTGGAGTGGGTTGTCGTTTCCTCCTCCAGGGAATCTTCCTGACCCAGGGATCGAACCCACATCTCCTGCTGCCCCTGCATTTCAGGGGGATTCTTTACCACTGAGCCACCAGGGAAGCCCAAACATGAAGTGAACACACTTTAATTCAGACGTAACTGATACTGATAAACATGAGCTTTAAAGAGGTTTGCCTGTGTAGTCTATATGGAAAAAGAAGCCTACTAAACAAGTCAGTAGTATTAACTCCATTGCCTGGTAGCATAAACAAAATATTTTTGGGCATTTCACGTACGTCTTTTTACGAAAAACTTCTAAGAGAAGTAAAAATCTAAATTTTATTTTCAACAGAGATCTGAGTCTAGCAATAACATTTTATCCCAGTCTAACCTGTTACCATACCTCCTGTCCAGTTTCACATTCATATGTGGTGTAGCTTCTCTCATAGAGCCTGTGATACATGCCGGTAGATCAGCAGTAAAGAATCCACCTGCCAAGCAGGAGATGCTCGTTCGATCCCTAGGTCAGGAAGATTCTCTGGGGAAGGAAATTGCAACTCACTTCGGTATTTTTGCCTGTGGAATCCCCTGGACAGAGGAGCCTGGTGGGCTACAGTCCATGGGGTCACAAAGAGTTGGACACAAGCTAGCTACTAAACAATAACAACAACATATGCTATATATGTATATGTATCCCCAGTGATATATATCTTCACGTGTATCTTCTCTGTTGGGTTTGGGTTTTGCTAAACCAGCAGGGCTTGGCCATATTGTAAAAGCTTTTCCTGTCACTGTACTGTATATACAAGCCCTGCTTAGGATGGTTATCCCGATGGACCTTCTGGATTAGAGATGGGTTTGCTGTGGTCCCAGGCAGGAGGGTGACAGCTGATTGACTGAACTGCGGTCCTGGCAGGAGGGTGAAAGCTGATTGGCTGAGCTGCTGTGCTATCGCCTGGGACAGATGAGTGCTGGCCTTAGTCCTGATCTCTTGAGCCAGAGTTTTCCGCCTTAGACCTGGTCTGGGCAGGGATTGTCTGGGAAACTTCCTCTTTCCTTAGCATCAAGCGCTGTGTGGCGATGGACTTCAGTAACAGCAATGAAAATGTGTCCTTTCTTAGCCAGGAGAAGGAGAGAGGGGAACAATTTGGCAGCAGTAATGTAGAAGGAAGAAGCAGCAGACCACGGCAGGAGCGACTGTGAAGCCAGAGTCAGGAGCCCTGAGTTCCAGGGTGGCCCTGCTGATAACCAGCCAGGGCAGAGCATGGCGAGCGGGGGCTGCCGTATGTTTTTTAAAACAGAATTTTATTGGACCAAAGCTGTGCTCATTCATTTACACACACTTAAGGCTGTTGTTTTTATGCTATGACTGACGTCAGAGCCGCAGAGTTGCCACAGAGATGGTATGGCCTGCAAAGCTTAAAATATTTACTATTTGTCACTTCCCAGAGAAAGATTTTTAATCCTTAAGTCAGGTCTTATTGAGGAGATCATCTCACCTCTCCGGCTCATTTTCCCCACGTGTGAAGCAGGGGGATTGGCTTGTACAGATCTTCTGTGTATGGATGCAGCCTGGTTTTTGTACCCTGTTCACTGCTCTCATTTCCTGCCTTATAAGAATGAGCTCCGTTGCCTTCCCACTTTGTTTCTGAAAGAACTTTAACCTGTCACTTCTTCACCTTCTGGCACATCCGATTCGCTCACTCTCTGAACCATCCTGCATATGGGGATACAGAGGCCTCAAGAAAGGACATGATCCATTAAACTGTGGTTAGTAGGCTAATCCATTGCACTGGTTAAACTACACCCTCCATCTTGATTGAGCTGATGTGAAATGGAAAGGGGCAGAAGAAAGCTACAAACAGTTGTGGATACTGCCCAGCTGAGGGAGGCCCCGTCTCCTGCATCGTGGTCACCCATGAAGGGGGCATGTGGGGAGCTGCTTTGGTCGGCCCTGTGAACTTGGCGCCTTGTCACACGGTCCAGGCCGGAGGGAGACCCTGGGGACCCAGCCGCGCCCACGCCCTGTGGACGAGCTGGCTGACGGACCCCCATTGCTGCCTCTCGCAGGTGCGGTGATGAGCTTGTGGAAGTCAACGACTGCCCCGTGCACTGCATGACGCTCAGCGAGGTCTACGCCGTCCTGAGCCGCTGTAATCCGGGCCCCGTCCCCATTATGGTTAGCCGGCACCCGGACCCCCAGGTAGCACCCCTGGGCACCCTCTTCTCCCCAGGCCGACTCTCTCGGGAACAAATGTGGATGAAAATGGAGATGGGGCTGGCTACGCTTGAACCACGTGTCTGCCGTAACAAGTTCCTGCCGCCGAAGTCCTCTGACAGACTGCTAGACACCACTTGGCGTTGGCTTAGGGGGGCGCTAGTCTCCAGGTGAAAGGCTTTAAGGCAGACAGACAGAGCCAGGGTACCTGTTAGTAGATAGAAGAGATCCACTCATCCACGCGTCCAGTGGGCCCCGCTCTGTGACGGTCTGGCACTGGGCGCTGGGCATGCAGAGTGAAGCGGAGTGAGCTTGTAGCACACCGTCCTGCCCTCCAGAAGCTCATGTTCTTGAGAGAGACTGGCAGAGAAATCACCTCCATGCAGAGTGGTGGGTGCTGTGAGAACAAGAAAGGGTCGATAAAGCAAGGCAGGTCAGCAGTTAGTTTTCTCCAGGCAGAGACTGTGCAGAAGGTCATTCCAGGCAGTGGGCGGAGTTAGGTTGCAGAGCCATGAAGGGAGCTGCCGTGGAAGGAGAGGAAGGGAGGTCCTCGGGGCCAGGTTGCAGAGACAGGAGGAGAGGATTGAGAATGGATTTTGGAGAGGCATGGGGTGCATGCCAGGGGCTTTCTGCAGCACACTAAGGGTTTGCATCTCATTCTGTGGGTGGTGAGGACTAGGGGAGATCTGAATCTCTAGGTGTAGCATGTTTCTGGTTTGTTTGTTTTTTCTTACCCTTTGATTGCATTGCAACAGGAAGTAGTAGGTGGAGGTAGAGGTTTGTGGAGGAAGGGAACAGATAATGAGGCCTGAATGAAACAGCAGATGTGGGAGGAGAATGGACAAGAAAGGGCAGCAGGAGGCAGCTTGAGAAGAATCAACAAGATCTGTTGGCTGGGGACTTCCCTGGTGATCCAATGGTTCAGACTCTGCCCTTCCAGTGCAGAGGGCACAGGTTCAGTCCCTGGCCAAGGAGCTAAGATCCCACATGCCTTGTGGTGTGGCCAGAAAATAAATAAATGAAATAGATAAGCAACAAGGATTTAAAAAATCATCTTCAATTCTCAGATGCTTTTTAAAAACAATCAACCCCCAGGTAGCACCCTGGGCACCCTCTTCTCCCAGGCCGACTCTCTCGGGAACAAATGTGGATGAAAATGGAGATGGGGCTGGCTACGCTTGAACCACGTGTCTGCCGTAACAAGTTCCTGCCGAAGTCCTCTGACAGACTGCTAGACACCACTTGGCGTTGGCTTAGGGGGGCGCTAGTCTCCAGGTGAAAGGCTTTAAGGCAGACAGACAGAGCCAGGGTACCTGTTAGTAGATAGAAGAGATCCACTCATCCACGCGTCCAGTGGGCCCCGCTCTGTGACGGTCTGGCACTGGGCGCTGGGCATGCAGAGTGAAGCGGAGTGAGCTTGTAGCACACCGTCCTGCCCTCCAGAAGCTCATGTTCTTGAGAGAGACTGGCAGAGAAATCACCTCCATGCAGAGTGGTGGGTGCTGTGAGAACAAGAAAGGGTCGATAAAGCAAGGCAGGTCAGCAGTTAGTTTTCTCCAGGCAGAGACTGTGCAGAAGGTCATTCCAGGCAGTGGGCGGAGTTAGGTTGCAGAGCCATGAAGGGAGCTGCCGTGGAAGGAGAGGAAGGGAGGTCCTCGGGGCCAGGTTGCAGAGACAGGAGGAGAGGATTGAGAATGGATTTTGGAGAGGCATGGGGTGCATGCCAGGGGCTTTCTGCAGCACACTAAGGGTTTGCATCTCATTCTGTGGGTGGTGAGGACTAGGGGAGATCTGAATCTCTAGGTGTAGCATGTTTCTGGTTTGTTTGTTTTTTCTTACCCTTTGATTGCATTGCAACAGGAAGTAGTAGGTGGAGGTAGAGGTTTGTGGAGGAAGGGAACAGATAATGAGGCCTGAATGAAACAGCAGATGTGGGAGGAGAATGGACAAGAAAGGGCAGCAGGAGGCAGCTTGAGAAGAATCAACAAGATCTGTTGGCTGGGGACTTCCCTGGTGATCCAATGGTTCAGACTCTGCCCTTCCAGTGCAGAGGGCACAGGTTCAGTCCCTGGCCAAGGAGCTAAGATCCCACATGCCTTGTGGTGTGGCCAGAAAATAAATAAATGAAATAGATAAGCAACAAGGATTTAAAAAATCATCTTCAATTCTCAGATGCTTTTTAAAAACAATCAATTGACTAATGAGCTCTGGGACAAGAGAGAGGGGAGCTTAGGAGGACTGGAGCATTTTTAAATTGGAGGGTGGAGCAAAGGCAACACCACAGTCACAACAGAGAACTGGAGAAGCAGTGGGCCGAGGAGGGATGAGAATGACCTCGGGGGGACACAGTGACCAGGGGCTTCTCTGTATTTGCACTGTGAAGGCTTGTCTTGCTGCAGAGCACAGGCTGTAGGGCTTGCAGACTTCAGCGGTTGTGGAGCACAGGTTAAGTTGCCCCGAGGCATAAGGGGATCTTCCAGGACCAGGAATCAAACCCATGTCCCCTTGCATTGGCAGGCAGATTCCTAACCACTAGACCACCTAGCCATCATCCTGGGTGTGAAGTGATAGGTCCTTGGGTTTTTTTAAGATTTTTTTTTTTTTTAATGTGAACCATTGTATTGAATTTGTACAATATTTGTTTGATTTTATGTTTTGGCTTTTGGCCTCAAGGCATGTGGGATCTTAGCTTCTGGACTGGGGATCGAACCTGCACCCTCTGCATTGGAAGATGAAGTCTTAAGCACTGAACCACCAGGAACGTCCTCTCGTTCTGGTTTTGACTTGCATTTCCCTTATGATGAGTGATGTTGAATGTCGTTTCACATGCTTACTGGCTCTTCTATCTTCTTTGGGAAATGTCCAGTCAGATCCTTTGCTTCTGTTTTCCTAGGATGGTTGATTGTTTTTGCTGTTGAGTTGTAGGAATCTGATTGGTCAGTGTCTTTTCCCATTCCATGAGTGACCTTTTCACTCCACTGATTGTGCCCTTTGTTGATTGATATAGGGAGTATTTTTGTTTTGATGTTGTCCAGTTTATGTATTTTTTTTTGTCTGTGCCCACATGGTATTTTAAAACCTTCTGTTTACTGTAAAGTAGGTTCTATTATTGTCATTGGACTTCCCTGGTGATCCAATGGTTCAGACTCTGCCCTTCCAGTGCAGAGGGCACAGGTTCAGTCCCTGGCCAAGGAGCTAAGATCCCACATGCCTTGTGGTGTGGCCAGAAAATAAATAAATGAAATAGATAAGCAACAAGGATTTAAAAAATCATCTTCAATTCTCAGATGCTTTTTAAAAACAATCAATTGACTAATGAGCTCTGGGACAAGAGAGAGGGGAGCTTAGGAGGACTGGAGCATTTTTAAATTGGAGGGTGGAGCAAAGGCAACACCACAGTCACAACAGAGAACTGGAGAAGCAGTGGGCCGAGGAGGGATGAGAATGACCTCGGGGGGACACAGTGACCAGGGGCTTCTCTGTATTTGCACTGTGAAGGCTTGTCTTGCTGCAGAGCACAGGCTGTAGGGCTTGCAGACTTCAGCGGTTGTGGAGCACAGGTTAAGTTGCCCCGAGGCATAAGGGGATCTTCCAGGACCAGGAATCAAACCCATGTCCCCTTGCATTGGCAGGCAGATTCCTAACCACTAGACCACCTAGCCATCATCCTGGGTGTGAAGTGATAGGTCCTTGGGTTTTTTTAAGATTTTTTTTTTTTTTAATGTGAACCATTGTATTGAATTTGTACAATATTTGTTTGATTTTATGTTTTGGCTTTTGGCCTCAAGGCATGTGGGATCTTAGCTTCTGGACTGGGGATCGAACCTTCACCCTCTGCATTGGAAGATGAAGTCTTAAGCACTGAACCACCAGGAACGTCCTCTCGTTCTGGTTTTGACTTGCATTTCCCTTATGATGAGTGATGTTGAATGTCGTTTCACATGCTTACTGGCTCTTCTATCTTCTTTGGGAAATGTCCAGTCAGATCCTTTGCTTCTGTTTTCCTAGGATGGTTGATTGTTTTTGCTGTTGAGTTGTAGGAATCTGATTGGTCAGTGTCTTTTCCCATTCCATGAGTGACCTTTTCACTCCACTGATTGTGCCCTTTGTTGATTGATATAGGGAGTATTTTTGTTTTGATGTTGTCCAGTTTATGTATTTTTTTTCTTTTGTGGCCTGTGCCCACATGGTATTTTTTAAAAACCTTCTGTTTTTACTGTAAAGTAGGTTCTATTATTGTCATTGTTTTGCAGGAGAAAAAAAAATGAGGGTTAGGCAATTAAGTACCTTGTGCAAGTGTGCAGTTAGAAAATGACAGGCCTGCACACGAGTCTGTTTGGCTCCAGGCCTCACACGTTTAACTGCTACTCGAAGATGATTAATTACCTGTGACAAGGAGATGGCTAGGCTGATGGTTATGACATCGCTGTTGTTGGTAATAATGTCGATGATGATGTCATGGCAGTGTCAAGCATGGAAGAACTCCCAGAGATAAACTCTGAAATGGTCCCTCTGCTCAGTTGTGCAGCAAGTAGTAGAGAGAAGGGTGGAGAGTTGGGAGGGGCCGCCCTGGGAACCCCTGTATGGACAGAGTTTGCACTTTGTCTAAAGATACTGTGGAGCCACTGATTTCCAGAAGCCACTGGCATCCTGGGCATGGCAGCTCAGGGGGAGTGAAGGAAAGACACGAAAATCCAGGGGCGTGGCCTGGGAGCTGGTGCAGGACTCAGAGCCTGATGTGGAGTCCCCACTGTCTGCCTGAGCGCGTGGTGGCTGTTTTCCAGGTCTCTGAACAGCAGCTGAAAGAAGCCGTGGCCCAGGCCATGGAGAGCGTCAGGTTTGGAAAGGAGAGGCACCCGTGGGGGCTGGAAGGTAAGTGGACAGTGAATCTTTGTCATCTTAGAAGGCTTGGCGTGTAGCTCCTATCCCCACTCTGCCCCGGGGACACACGGTGACCATCACAGATGAGTGTGGTCCACGCACAAGGACTGAACACTAACAGTCCACCGGCCACCCTGGGGTAGCCTGTTGCTTTGTTTGGGAGGCACACGAGTTTAAATCCATCTGAGTTTGAGTTGTTTTAAATCTACAAGCGTTCTTGAGTTCTGTGCGGTCCTCACCATTCCCTGTCTCTGCAGGCATTTGAGATTTCAACTGCTAACCCGTAACAATGGGATCTTTAGAGAGAACAATATCTGTTAGTAGAATTTCTGACATGTATTGAGTTCTGATGATGTCAGGGACTGGGCTGCTTCATGCATTATGTCCTTGAATCTTCCCATGTAACTTTTAGGCATATTTTGAGGGGAAAGGTGGAGCCCTGAGAGGCTCCCTAACCCCACATTAGCCCTCTGAGTGCACAGATGATCTGGGGCGGGAGCCAGGCCGGCCAACTCCAACATCCAGCTGGTAGGCATTGGCCAAGTCTTTGTGGGATGTCGACAAGCAGCCTGTAGCTCTGATACTCACAAGGACCTCGATCAGGGTCTGGGAAGTGTTCAAACAAAAGGACGGGACCTAGGGCTTCCCTGGTGGTCCAGTGGGTAAGGACACTGCCTTGTAGTGCAATGGGTGCCAGTTCGATCCCTGGCCTGGGAAGATCCCACATGCCACAGAGCGGCTGGACCAGTGTGTCCAACTACCGAGCCAGAGCTCTGGAGCGCATGCGCCCAGAGCCAGTGCTCTTCAGCGAGAGAGACCACTGCGATGGGAGGCCCACACAGACCAAAGAACAAAGAAGGATGAAAATAGATAAATGAAAGACCAATAGAAGTGGTCAAAAAAAAAGAAAAGAACAGGACCCATAACTTCATCTCAGTGGTGTTGTACCATTTCTTCCCACTCAACATGCATCTACATTCAAGGACAGATAAAAGAGAAAAAAAGTTTGACAGTGGTTATCTCTGGCTGGTAGGCTGCAGGTGAATCTTTGCTTTCACTTCTCCCTTTTTGCAGCTGACTTTAAACAAAGATGCCTTTTTATTTTATGACTAGGAAAAGGCCAAAAAAAAAAAAAAAAAACATTTAAAGATGATTTGAATGAAGAGCTTGGCTGGCCTTGGTTCTGTCCTGAGGTCTGAGATACTGGCCTATGGGGCTCCCCTGAGCTCCTGGACTCTCAGAACATGCCGGCATTTGTGCGGGAGCCTGGGCCTGGGTCTACTCTGACTCCTCTGAGCTGCGATGCTAGGGAAAGGGGCTTCTTCAGTGGTTTACCACTAGAGAGACAGAGGGCCAGTGGAGGATATGTGCACGGCCCTGGTGCTTGAGACAGAAGGGCTGGGGCTCAGGGTTTATATCTATGATGTCTGAGTAGAATTTCTGACATGTATTGAGTTCTGATGATGTCAGGGACTGGGCTGCTTCATGCATTATGTCCTTGAATCTTCCCATGTAACTTTTAGGCATATTTTGAGGGGAAAGGTGGAGCCCTGAGAGGCTCCCTAACCCCACATTAGCCCTCTGAGTGCACAGATGATCTGGGGCGGGAGCCAGGCCGGCCAACTCCAACATCCAGCTGGTAGGCATTGGCCAAGTCTTTGTGGGATGTCGACAAGCAGCCTGTAGCTCTGATACTCACAAGGACCTCGATCAGGGTCTGGGAAGTGTTCAAACAAAAGGACGGGACCTAGGGCTTCCCTGGTGGTCCAGTGGGTAAGGACACTGCCTTGTAGTGCAATGGGTGCCAGTTCGATCCCTGGCCTGGGAAGATCCCACATGCCACGGAGCGGCTGGACCAGTGTGTCCAACTACCGAGCCAGAGCTCTGGAGCGCATGCGCCCAGAGCCAGTGCTCTTCAGCGAGAGAGACCACTGCGATGGGAGGCCCACACAGACCAAAGAACAAAGAAGGATGAAAATAGATAAATGAAAGACCAATAGAAGTGGTCAAAAAAAAAGAAAAGAACAGGACCCATAACTTCATCTCAGTGGTGTTGTACCATTTCTTCCCACTCAACATGCATCTACATTCAAGGACAGATAAAAGAGAAAAAAAGTTTGACAGTGGTTATCTCTGGCTGGTAGGCTGCAGGTGAATCTTTGCTTTCACTTCTCCCTTTTTGCAGCTGACTTTAAACAAAGATGCCTTTTTATTTTATGACTAGGAAAAGGCCAAAAAAAAAAAAAAAAACATTTAAAGATGATTTGAATGAAGAGCTTGGCTGGCCTTGGTTCTGTCCTGAGGTCTGAGATACTGGCCTATGGGGCTCCCCTGAGCTCCTGGACTCTCAGAACATGCCGGCATTTGTGCGGGAGCCTGGGCCTGGGTCTACTCTGACTCCTCTGAGCTGCGATGCTAGGGAAAGGGGCTTCTTCAGTGGTTTACCACTAGAGAGACAGAGGGCCAGTGGAGGATATGTGCACGGCCCTGGTGCTTGAGACAGAAGGGCTGGGGCTCAGGGAGCTCTGAACTGGGAAGAGGGGCTGCCTAGGACGGGAAAAGAGAGAGGAGACTGGCCAAGACACAGTGGTTTTCTGGCCTTGCTTCATGCTCATTTCTGGAAAGAAATGCTAGCCTCCAGGTTGTTGCATTAGTCGCTAAGTTGTGTCTGACTCTTTTGAGACCCCATGGACTGTAGCCCACCAGGCTCCTCTGTCCATGGGATTCTCCAGGCAAGCATACTGGAGTGGATTGCCATTTCCTCCTCCATGGGATGTTCTGACCTAGGGATCAAACCCGCATCTCCTCATTACAGGCAGATTCTTTACCACTGAGCCAACAGGGAAGCCCCAGCTTCTTGGTACAAGGTTCAAAACAGCTTTACAAACCTTCTTTCTTTGATTTTGAGCCTCAAAATGCCAGTGACTCTGAAATGAGGATCTCCATTTGACCAATGGGAAACGGAGGGTGGGAGCTTGTGTTCCCCTGTCGGCCGGCCAGCTCTGAGATGGGCTTTGGCCTGAAGGATGTTGATTCAGATGCATCTGGGGTCTCCACACCTGTTGGGGGAGAGGGGCTACCATGGCTGAGTAGAGGGGTCGGCTGAGCAGAGGTGACACCAGAAAGCTTCCACCGAGCCCCGGAGCTCACATGGCCCATAAGAGATGTCCTGTTTGCAGAAATGGCTGGGTCTTTCCGGCCGAGACTCCATCAGGGCACTGGAGGTGGGCTGCCTCTCAGGCGAGGTGGCTGTCTGTGGCCAAGGTGTCCCTGGAGGGGCTGCCAGCTGCAGGCTGTCGTAGCCTCAAAGGACAACCTGAGGGGTGCATCCCAGTCTCCATCACCTGGAGACTCAGAAAGTTTGAACGATTTTCCCAACCTGACATCCTTGGTGCTGGACACCAGGCCCAAGACTGCTGAGCTCCACTCCAAAGTGACCTCCGGGGAGAAGCGGACAGCCCGGGCAGGCGGTGCGCCCTCGGTGGGCAGCAGTCCTGAGCGGGGCCGCGGGTGGAGGTTCCTTTGTGCTTCCCTGCAGGCGTCAAGAGACTGGAGAGCAGCTGGCATGGGCGGCCCACCTTGGAGAAGGAGCGGGAGAAGAGCTCCGCACCCCCACACCGCCCGGGCTCAGAAGGTCATGGCCCGCTCCAGCAGCGACAGCAGCTACATGTCGGGGTCCCCTGGAGGCAGTCCCAGCAGCGGTGGGGAGCAGCCTCCCTGCGACCTGGAAGTCAGCGCACACAGCCCCCACCTGCCCCTGGGGCGGGAGCCAGGGGTGCCTCCCCAGGAGAACCTGAGGCTCCTGCAAGCCAGGGCAGCCATCCGCCACTGAGACTCAAGAAATCCTTTGAGATTTTGGTGAGAAAGCCTACGTCCTCCAAGCCTAAGCCTCCCCCTAGAAAATACTTCAAAAGTGACAGTGACCCTCAGAAGAGTCTAGAGGAGAGAGAGGGGCCCCCTGTGCCCTTCTGGATACACCGTGCCCACCTGTGGCCAGGTAAGAGAGGTGTCCGACGAATTGAGCATTCCCCCGCACCAAGTAGGGGTAAGTTGGGGTAGTCACAGAGTGTTAGCTGAGGGCAAAGGAGGTGTCGGCTGCGTCAGGAGAGGAGGGGCCATCTAGAGGGTTGCTAACGGCATGGGGACCTGTTGGGGAGAGGGGCTACCATGGCTGAGTAGAGGGTCGGCTGAGCAGAGGTGACACCAGAAAGCTTCCACCGAGCCCCGGAGCTCACATGGCCCATAAGAGATGTCCTGTTTGCAGAAATGGCTGGGTCTTTCCGGCCGAGACTCCATCAGGGCACTGGAGGTGGGCTGCCTCTCAGGCGAGGTGGCTGTCTGTGGCCAAGGTGTCCCTGGAGGGGCTGCCAGCTGCAGGCTGTCGTAGCCTCAAAGGACAACCTGAGGGGTGCATCCCAGTCTCCATCACCTGGAGACTCAGAAAGTTTGAACGATTTTCCCAACCTGACATCCTTGGTGCTGGACACCAGGCCCAAGACTGCTGAGCTCCACTCCAAAGTGACCTCCGGGGAGAAGCGGACAGCCCGGGCAGGCGGTGCGCCCTCGGTGGGCAGCAGTCCTGAGCGGGGCCGCGGGTGGAGGTTCCTTTGTGCTTCCCTGCAGGCGTCAAGAGACTGGAGAGCAGCTGGCATGGGCGGCCCACCTTGGAGAAGGAGCGGGAGAAGAGCTCCGCACCCCCACACCGCCGGGCTCAGAAGGTCATGGCCCGCTCCAGCAGCGACAGCAGCTACATGTCGGGGTCCCCTGGAGGCAGTCCCAGCAGCGGTGGGGAGCAGCCTCCCTGCGACCTGGAAGTCAGCGCACACAGCCCCCACCTGCCCCTGGGGCGGGAGCCAGGGGTGCCTCCCCAGGAGAACCTGAGGCTCCCTGCAAGCCAGGGCAGCCATCCGCCACTGAGACTCAAGAAATCCTTTGAGATTTTGGTGAGAAAGCCTACGTCCTCCAAGCCTAAGCCTCCGCCTAGAAAATACTTCAAAAGTGACAGTGACCCTCAGAAGAGTCTAGAGGAGAGAGAGGGCCCTCTGTGCCCTTCTGGATACACCGTGCCCACCTGTGGCCAGGTAAGAGAGGTGTCCGACGAATTGAGCATTCCCCCGCACCAAGTAGGGTTAAGTTGGGGTATTCACAGAGTGTTAGCTGAGGGCAAAGGAGGTTTCTTCTCCGTCAGGAGAGAAGGGGCTGGGCTCAGGCTTAGGGCTGACTGAGGAGGGAGGGTTTTGAAGCTTGGTGGACCTCCGCTGAAACCCGAGTCTTGCTGACTGGCTTCTGCAGGACACGCTGGGATTCGGGGCTGCGCTCACAGGTCTCTAACCCTTAGTGTCCTTATCTGTTAATTGGGTCTTAAGTTTTCTAAGTTTTTTCTTTCTTTTTTTTTTTTTTACAAGCATTAGCGTTTCTTTTTTTAATAATTGTGTTTATTTATTTTTGGCGGTACTGGATCTTCATTGCTGCCCACGGACTTTCTGTAGGTTCAAAGAGCAGGGACTACTCTCTAGTCACGGCGCACGGGCTTCTCACAGCAGTGGTGGCATGGGCTGTAGGGCACGTGGGCTCGGTAGTTGTGGTGCACGGGCTTAGTTGTTCTGCAGCTGTGGGCTCTTCCTGGACCAGGGATCGAACCCAAGTCTCCTGTATTGGCAGACAGATTCTTTTCCACCAAGTCACCAGGATAGATTTTTTTTTTAAGGTGGACCATTTTAAAAGTCGTTTACTGAATTTGTTACAATATTGCTTCTGTTTTATGTTTGGGGTCTTTGGCCTTGAGGCCTGTGGAATCTTAGCTCCCCCACCAGGGATCGAACCTGCACTCCCTGCATTGAAAGGCGAGGTCCTAACCACTACATCACCAGGAAGGTCCCCAGGACTGTTTAGACGCTCCCTCCACCGGCTCTGGTGAGAGTTGAGTGGAACCAATGGAGCGGATGCCTAACAGGCTCTCAGGCAGAATGGTGCTCATTGGTATGATAGTTCGTGCATCTCACCCCTGCAGCCCCCTCCCCCTCCCTCACAGGAGGGCAGGCTGACCACCAGGCAGATGCTGCACCTCAGGCCATTTTTACACCCTGGCACTGTGCTTTGTCTCAGTTAAGCCTGACAGCCATCTGGGGATGAGGGTACCACCTTCATGCAAAGAGGAAGCCAGGAACTTGCTCAGGTCACATTGCCCGTGCGTTACTTGTCCCTAAGCTTTGCTCTTTGTCACTTCTCTGGCTGAGTTCACGGGGCAGGTGGCTCTGGGGCCTCTGGGAATCCCCTTGCGAAAGGATCTGTGATGAAGGTTGGGAGAATTCAGTAGGAGCAAGAAACCCCAGAGGTGTTGAGTAGGCGGGTAGAGTGCAACGGAGGGAGAGGAAGCCAGGCTATTGAAGAGGAAGTACCCTTTTGCGGAGAGCCAGCAGGATGTGGCTGGTTAGCAATTTGTGATGGAGTTGCCGAGGCGGGTCTCTTCCCCTGCTCCTTTTATTTCCCCCTTTTCAAGCAAATGAGTATTTTATTAACATGGTAAAAAAAAAATTAAATGCATGGTAGGGTTTTGACTTCAAATACTTGTGAGGTCTGTTACTGAGATGAACCTACCCCTAGACAGTTTAGGAATCTGGAAGACACCTCGTCCCTGGTCAGCTCAGGGTTCAGAGCAGGCACCCTCACTTTGTTGCTCCTCCTTTTAAAGCAAACATTTCATTTTCCTTTGAGCCTGAGGCCTATGAGTTCCAGAGGACAAATTAGAAACTGAGAGGGCTCTTCCTGGACCAGGGATCGAACCCAAGTCTCCTGTATTGGCAGACAGATTCTTTTCCACCAAGTCACCAGGATAGATTTTTTTTTTAAGGTGGACCATTTTAAAAGTCGTTTACTGAATTTGTTACAATATTGCTTCTGTTTTATGTTTGGGGTCTTTGGCCTTGAGGCCTGTGGAATCTTAGCTCCCCCACCAGGGATCGAACCTGCACTCCCTGCATTGAAAGGCGAGGTCCTAACCACTACATCACCAGGAAGGTCCCCAGGACTGTTTAGACGCTCCCTCCACCGGCTCTGGTGAGAGTTGAGTGGAACCAATGGAGCGGATGCCTAACAGGCTCTCAGGCAGAATGGTGCTCATTGGTATGATAGTTCGTGCATCTCACCCCTGCAGCCCCCTCCCCCTCCCTCACAGGAGGGCAGGCTGACCACCAGGCAGATGCTGCACCTCAGGCCATTTTTACACCCTGGCACTGTGCTTTGTCTCAGTTAAGCCTGACAGCCATCTGGGGATGAGGGTACCACCTTCATGCAAAGAGGAAGCCAGGAACTTGCTCAGGTCACATTGCCCGTGCGTTACTTGTCCCTAAGCTTTGCTCTTTGTCACTTCTCTGGCTGAGTTCACGGGGCAGGTGGCTCTGGGGCCTCTGGGAATCCCCTTGCGAAAGGATCTGTGATGAAGGTTGGGAGAATTCAGTAGGAGCAAGAAACCCCAGAGGTGTTGAGTAGGCGGGTAGAGTGCAACGGAGGGAGAGGAAGCCAGGCTATTGAAGAGGAAGTACCCTTTTGCGGAGAGCCAGCAGGATGTGGCTGGTTAGCAATTTGTGATGGAGTTGCCGAGGCGGGTCTCTTCCCCTGCTCCTTTTATTTCCCCCTTTTCAAGCAAATGAGTATTTTATTAACATGGTAAAAAAAAAATTAAATGCATGGTAGGGTTTTGACTTCAAATACTTGTGAGGTCTGTTACTGAGATGAACCTACCCCTAGACAGTTTAGGAATCTGGAAGACACCTCGTCCCTGGTCAGCTCAGGGTTCAGAGCAGGCACCCTCACTTTGTTGCTCCTCCTTTTAAAGCAAACATTTCATTTTCCTTTGAGCCTGAGGCCTATGAGTTCCAGAGGACAAATTAGAAACTGAGAGGCTGAGATTTGTTCCTGGAGACCCAGAGCGGGGTCTGAGGGGGTCACAAGGGCACTCTGGGGATGCCTCGGGCCCCCTGGCTAGGTTGGGCCACATACAGGGAGGGAGTCTTCCCCGGTGAGGCTGCCGGAGGAGAAGCGGGCAGGGGCTCTGCCGCCGGCCGCCCTGCGATTCCCTGTCCTCCTTTGTCCCACGTGGCCCACAGACCCGTCACAGCGTTTTACAAAAGCACAACCTACGCCACAGTATTTTTCTGGGGGCTGGAGGTTCAAAGAAAGGATGACAGCAACATAAAAACAGGGACTGGGGGCTTCCCTGGTGGCCCAGGGTCCTGCAGTGCAGGGGACACCGGTGTGCTCCCTGGCCTAGGAACATCCCACATGCACCAGAGCAGGTGGACTGGTGTGTCCAATTACTGAGCCAGTGCTCTGGAGTGCATGCGCCCAGAGCTGGTGCTCTGCAGCGAGAGAGGCCACTGCAATGAGAGGCCCACGCAGGCCGAAGAATAATGATGGATGAAAATAAATAAATAAATAACCCATCAAAGAGGCCAAAATTAAAACAAAATAAAACAGGGGCTGTTTCCTGCCTGTCGTTCTTAAGATTTCTTCCGCCATGTCTGGGGTTTTCTCACTACGTAGTTTTCTCTTTGGCCCCAATGTAATCTCTCTCCATCCTTCCCTCCCTCCCTCCTTCCACTCTTCCTCCTCCTCCTTTTCCTCTGTCTCTCTGTCCCCTACCCTCCACCTCCTCCAGTCTTTCCTCTCCAGGGTCCCAAGACCCTTCTCCAGCTTTCATGACCACCCCAAAATCTTTCTCACCTCGACTAAAGGGGCCTTAACTTCCACAACCACAATGACCCTCAGGGTATTCTCTTCAACAGAAGACCAGTTCTCTCCCTTCTAGAAAATCAGCTTGAACCATCCCTTATGGTTAAAGATGACTCTCTCCCCTGAGTCCTCCCCTCTGTCTTCTTTCCCTTCGTCTCCACCCTGCACCACCAAGCACTGTGCCAGGAAAAACTGTTCAGAGCAAAATTCAAGTAAAATCAATTTTACTTCAGGAGCTAATTGAAAAAAAAAAACCTCCCATGAAGAGGGTGCAAGCGTCAGGTGTGTCGATGAAAAGACAAAACACAGTCATGTCCGCTCCCAGATGCAACGTTGCTTCCACCGCCATGCCGGCTGCCCTCCCCACTCCCAGGTCTCTTCTCCCATCCCAGGGAGCCCAGGATTGTCGCAGGTGTCAATAGCGTGAGCCCGTGTCCTGGACACCAGCTCACGGGAAACAGAGGGAGGCTCTGGGCCTCCGGGAGGTGCCCGCTGCCTGGTCGGCCATGCAGGCAGGGTGTGCAGGAAGGGACCATCGTGACCGGCAGGGCTGCTGCTGAACCCCCCACTGAAGCCACTCAATGTCGGCCTTCCAGCCCCACTCACAGGCCGCCGTGCCTTCTCACAGCTGAAGGCCACCGTTTTGACACAGTCTCGCTTCCTGTTTACTCCACAGGAAGCCAGAGAGCTGCTGCCACCGCCGCCTCCGCAGGAAGACGCAGCAGGGAGAGCCCCTCACACCGCTGCCGGCCACCCGGGACCTGCAGGCGGGCCGCACACGGCGAACCCCTTGGAGGGCCAGCCGGGGAGGAGGGCAGCCAGCCCAGGTAGGTCTTCGTCTCCATCTGCCAGAGGAGGGACCTTCCAGTCAAGGTCCAGCACTGAGGGAGGACTGTCTAGAGCTCTGGAGCATCCTCCACCACTGGACCACTAGGCCTGGGCTGGTGAGGGTCCCCTAAGGCAGTGGGGCTGCACGACTGCGGGCATACTGTTCAGGGTGGGAACTTCCCAGCTGGGCCAGGGAAGCGGTGATGGAGGCGGGGGATGCAGGAGACGGGGGAATGCAGGCCAGTCCGGAGAGTCAGGAGAGAAAGGAGCCCTGGGGAAAGGTCCAGGACACGCCCACCCAACCCCTGAGACCAGCCACTGTCTCCAGAGGCAAAGCCTCTAGTCGGCTGCATCCAGCACTTCCGAGTCTGGGGACGTGGGTCAGAGAGGCATGAGTGAATAGCGTGTTGGTGGTGGTGACCGCTCCCGTGGCAGGGATGGCTGGGGTGTGCCCGCCTGGTGCTCCTGGAAGTCCTGAGGCTGAGAATGTAGAGCTTGGGTGAAGGAGTGTTGGATTTGGGGTCAGGGAGACGAGGGCAGGAAACCTGGCTCTGTGCTTGACAAGTGTGATTTAGGGCAACTTAACTTTCTTTTCTTTTTCCTGAGCCTGAGTTCACTCGTCAGCCAGTGGGAAATCACGTAGAACCCCGGCGAGTGATTCAGTTCAGTCAGCGTGTGTTGAGTGCTGCCTTCACGAGGCTTCTCGGGAGGGAGGAAGGCATAGGAAGAGGCAGATTGCACGCGCGCGAGAGAGATGAGAATGAATGAGAAAGAGAATGAGAGAAAGAAGAAGGATCCATTCCTGCCAGCGGGGACCTCCTGGTCATGGTGGGATTATAAATATACAGGCTACACACCTATATTTATTGCTCAAACTGTTTTGAGAAGCACTCCGTGGAGATGGTCACCCACTCCAGCAGTCTTGCCTGGGAAATCCCGTGGACAGAGGAGGCTGGCGGGCTACCGTCCGTGCACTTGCAAAAGAGTGCAACGTGCCTTAGCGACTAAACAACCACCGCAGTGTGCAGGAAGGCTGTTGGGGGTCCAGGGACGCTGTGAATGGAAACACCTGGGCCTTCTCCCCTGGAGCAGGGGCCCCGCCGCTGAAGGCTGCTCCCAGCCCCTGGTCGCCCCGACTGCGGAACACGCCCGGGAACGCCCCCACGCTCTCCTGGCCAGAGCTTCTCACCCCAGTTTACAGAGGGCTTTCCTGTAGAGTGTCTGGTGGCTGAGTCAGACAACAGGCCCTGCAGCTGAGCAACATGTAAATGCAGGGCCAGAGGCCGGGCACGCGTGGTAAAGCTCCAGAGACAGGGCCAACCACCCCAGTCTTTGGGATGGTGAGGAAGGTCTTCCAGGCTTGATGCCTGTTGGCGTCCTGCAAGGGCTGGCTTTGGGGCGGGAGGCACCAGTGCCCTCCTTACATGGGGCTGGATTCTGATCCCAGGCGCCCCCAGAGCATGGCAGCAGAGCACTACCCTCTCACCCAGGGAGCCATCAGCCCCGGGGAGGCCCCAGGGCCACACGGGTACTTGGCTTCTCGGCTGTGCAGGACGTGGGGCCCGCCTCCCTCCATCCCTGGGAAAGAGTGAGGGGCAGAGCCCCCCACCCCCGTCCTGGCTGCTTCAAGACCTTCCAGGAAAGACCACCATATGCTCCTCTTCCTCCACCCCTGGCCGTGACGGGCTGCACTTGACGGGGCGTGCCTGAGAGAGCAGGTTGGCAGGGCCGTGGAGCTGCCCCATGCCAGCACCAGGCTCACTCTGGGTGTGCTAAATCACATCCCCAGGCTGGATGTCAGCGTGTGAGCTGCCTTCACGAGGCTTCTCGGGAGGAGGAAGGCATAGGAAGAGGCAGATTGCACGCGCGCGAGAGAGATGAGAATGAATGAGAAAGAGAATGAGAGAAAGAAGAAGGATCCATTCCTGCCAGCGGGGACCTCCTGGTCATGGTGGGATTATAAATATACAGGCTACACACCTATATTTATTGCTCAAACTGTTTTGAGAAGCACTCCGTGGAGATGGTCACCCACTCCAGCAGTCTTGCCTGGGAAATCCCGTGGACAGAGGAGGCTGGCGGGCTACCGTCCGTGCACTTGCAAAAGAGTGCAACGTGCCTTAGCGACTAAACAACCACCGCAGTGTGCAGGAAGGCTGTTGGGGGTCCAGGGACGCTGTGAATGGAAACACCTGGGCCTTCTCCCCTGGAGCAGGGGCCCCGCCGCTGAAGGCTGCTCCCAGCCCCTGGTCGCCCCGACTGCGGAACACGCCCGGGAACGCCCCCACGCTCTCCTGGCCAGAGCTTCTCACCCCAGTTTACAGAGGGCTTTCCTGTAGAGTGTCTGGTGGCTGAGTCAGACAACAGGCCCTGCAGCTGAGCAACATGTAAATGCAGGGCCAGAGGCCGGGCACGCGTGGTAAAGCTCCAGAGACAGGGCCAACCACCCCAGTCTTTGGGATGGTGAGGAAGGTCTTCCAGGCTTGATGCCTGTTGGCGTCCTGCAAGGGCTGGCTTTGGGGCGGGAGGCACCAGTGCCCTCCTTACATGGGGCTGGATTCTGATCCCAGGCGCCCCCAGAGCATGGCAGCAGAGCACTACCCTCTCACCCAGGGAGCCATCAGCCCCGGGGAGGCCCCAGGGCCACACGGGTACTTGGCTTCTCGGCTGTGCAGGACGTGGGGCCCGCCTCCCTCCATCCCTGGGAAAGAGTGAGGGGCAGAGCCCCCCACCCCCGTCCTGGCTGCTTCAAGACCTTCCAGGAAAGACCACCATATGCTCCTCTTCCTCCACCCCTGGCCGTGACGGGCTGCACTTGACGGGGCGTGCCTGAGAGAGCAGGTTGGCAGGGCCGTGGAGCTGCCCCATGCCAGCACCAGGCTCACTCTGGGTGTGCTAAATCACATCCCCAGGCTGGATGTCAGCATAGTTCATATCCTCCAGTTTCCAGTGTGCTGCCACGCTGGGAGTCACTGGCACAGAGCTCTTTCTAAACCTGGAGCCCTCGCATCTCTCCCCGGCTCTTTGGGCAGGGGCGCTCCTTTGCTGAGCAAGCAGGTTAAGTCTTCAGATAGGGAGAGTTGCACACGCACGTGGACTCCAGGGACCGGATGATACTATAACATGTGAAGTGCTGATCGGGTGTGAGAGAGGGCTGTAACCCTGGTGAGCTGGGGATGCGCCCTGTCTGAAGCCGTGCACGCCCCACGTTGCTTTTTATTTATTTATTTTTTAATTTTGGCTCCTTTTATTGATTTTTTATTTATTTATTTTCATTCATCTTTATTCTTTGGCCTGTGTGGGTCTCCCATGACAGTGGCCTCTCTCATTTGCAGAGCACCGGCTCTGGGCACATGCGCTCCAGAGCGCTGGCTTGTAATTGGACACACTGGTCCAGCCAGTCTATGGCACGTGGGATCTTCTGGGGCCAGGGATCGAACCGGTGCTCCGTGCGCTGCAAGGCGACCGGGGGAGCCCCCCACATTGCTTTGTAATGACGTGGGTGGTCCGAAGCAGTTAAGGCTGCCAGGGTGTGACCCTTGTCTTAAACCTTTAAACAGTGAGAGAATCGAGAATTGCTTTGGCCTCAAAAGTTTTCAGGAGTTATCCAAAAGGTCGCTTCATGCAGTAAATCTGCTGCCTACACATGAGTTCAGTCCTGAGAGCTCGTTCACGATTTGTTCATCAGTCCAACCAAGTCAGCCTAGGCACCCAACTAACTCAATCTGCTACCTAGTACTGTGCTATCATAGGTTTATAATACTTTTCACACAAACAGTGCATAGAAAACAAAAACAAAAAATAAAACATTTTTAATCTTAACAGTACAGCACCTTGAAAAGTAGAATGGTACTACTACATCACCATTGCTTTTACGCTTGTTTCCAGACATCCTGGGCAACAAAAAACAGTTGAGGACACACAAGCACCGCCACCATTGTTTTGGCACGGCTCACTTGAGCGTGCTTTGCTAAACCCGGTAGGGCCACATCCCCAGGCTGGATGTCAGCATAGTTCATATCCTCCAGTTTCCAGTGTGCTGCCACGCTGGGAGTCACTGGCACAGAGCTCTTTCTAAACCTGGAGCCCTCGCATCTCTCCCCGGCTCTTTGGGCAGGGGCGCTCCTTTGCTGAGCAAGCAGGTTAAGTCTTCAGATAGGGAGAGTTGCACACGCACGTGGACTCCAGGGACCGGATGATACTATAACATGTGAAGTGCTGATCGGGTGTGAGAGAGGGCTGTAACCCTGGTGAGCTGGGGATGCGCCCTGTCTGAAGCCGTGCACGCCCCACGTTGCTTTTTATTTATTTATTTTTTAATTTTGGCTCCTTTTATTGATTTTTTATTTATTTATTTTCATTCATCTTTATTCTTTGGCCTGTGTGGGTCTCCCATGACAGTGGCCTCTCTCATTTGCAGAGCACCGGCTCTGGGCACATGCGCTCCAGAGCGCTGGCTTGTAATTGGACACACTGGTCCAGCCAGTCTATGGCACGTGGGATCTTCTGGGGCCAGGGATCGAACCGGTGCTCCGTGCGCTGCAAGGCGACCGGGGGAGCCCCCCACATTGCTTTGTAATGACGTGGGTGGTCCGAAGCAGTTAAGGCTGCCAGGGTGTGACCCTTGTCTTAAACCTTTAAACAGTGAGAGAATCGAGAATTGCTTTGGCCTCAAAAGTTTTCAGGAGTTATCCAAAAGGTCGCTTCATGCAGTAAATCTGCTGCCTACACATGAGTTCAGTCCTGAGAGCTCGTTCACGATTTGTTCATCAGTCCAACCAAGTCAGCCTAGGCACCCAACTAACTCAATCTGCTACCTAGTACTGTGCTATCATAGGTTTATAATACTTTTCACACAAACAGTGCATAGAAAACAAAAACAAAAAATAAAACATTTTTAATCTTAACAGTACAGCACCTTGAAAAGTAGAATGGTACTACTACATCACCATTGCTTTTACGCTTGTTTCCAGACATCCTGGGCTTGAAACAAAGACATCGCCCTGCTGTGCTCTGCACAGGCCTGTGAGGGACACACAAGCACCGCCCCTTGTAGAGGGGGCACCTTGTAGAAGGGGCACCCACGTGACGATGTACGCTAGACACGGGACCTAACTCACGTGACTGGACATGTGAGCACACACTCGCATCTTTGAACGTTTGCAGCTTGGGAAGCCAGGAGATGGGGGTCTTGCCCTGGCTCTGCCGACAGGCAGCCCCTTACCCCGTGAGTGTTGGGTTCCTTGGTTACGCAGTGTCAGAGATCAGACTCGGCCTTCTCGACAGACCCTTCTAGCTGTAAGATGTTAGGATGCTGTGGCATTAATGCTCGCCTCTGGTGCCCTGGTTGTGTGTGCACTTTTTAAATATGTACATATATATATTCACAATCCCTAGTTTTTTATTTTGATTTTTTGATTTTACAGTTTTGTTGTTTACAGATATGTATAATTCCGTATTAGTCATGTGTATATCCCATTCCCCCATCCCACCCCTCCAGGCCGTCACATAGCCCCCATGTACAATCCCTTAGACCCGCCGCGCATTGACAATAGTTATCTCTTTTACATAAGATAGTATAGGGGTCCGTGTTGCTCTTTCCATAGCTCTCACCCACTTTTCTCTCTCCTCATTGTCCATAAGTCTGTTCTCTATAACTGTTTTTCCATTGATTCTCTGCGTGTGTATTTATCAGTACGATCTTACCAGATTCCATATGTATGTGTTAGTATACTGTGCTTGTCCTTCTCTTTTTGACTGACTTCATTTTGTACAGTAGGTTCTAAATTCATCCATCTCATTAGGACTGAATCTTCTGCACTTCTTTCTGTGGTTGAGAAGTGTGCACTTTGGTAGCACCTGGGGTAGCAGCTCCCTTGGCTGGACACCCCCCCATTCTGCTCAGCTCCTCCTCTGGCACCCTTGCTGTTCACCTTTGAACGTAGGGCTGTGAGGGAAGCCCACAGTGAGGTGTAACACGGCTCTGGCCTTCTTTCTGTCCCCCAGGGACGCAAACGTCCCCAGGAAAACACCCCGCTGCTTAAAGTAGAATGGTACTACTACATCACCATTGCTTTTACGCTTGTTTCCAGACATCCTGGGCTTGAAACAAAGACATCGCCCTGCTGTGCTCTGCACAGGCCTGTGAGGGACACACAAGCACCGCCCCTTGTAGAGGGGGCACCTTGTAGAAGGGGCACCCACGTGACGATGTACGCTAGACACGGGACCTAACTCACGTGACTGGACATGTGAGCACACACTCGCATCTTTGAACGTTTGCAGCTTGGGAAGCCAGGAGATGGGGGTCTTGCCCTGGCTCTGCCGACAGGCAGCCCCTTACCCCGTGAGTGT
Organism: Tragulus kanchil; assembly: GCA_022376925.1. Classification (NCBI taxonomy): domain Eukaryota; kingdom Metazoa; phylum Chordata; class Mammalia; order Artiodactyla; family Tragulidae; genus Tragulus; species Tragulus kanchil. The sequence continues at coordinate 120,161,637 of JAIOJX010000024.1, read as the reverse complement.
TGGGTTCCTTGGTTACGCAGTGTCAGAGATCAGACTCGGCCTTCTCGACAGACCCTTCTAGCTGTAAGATGTTAGGATGCTGTGGCATTAATGCTCGCCTCTGGTGCCCTGGTTGTGTGTGCACTTTTTAAATATGTACATATATATATTCACAATCCCTAGTTTTTTATTTTGATTTTTTGATTTTACAGTTTTGTTGTTTACAGATATGTATAATTCCGTATTAGTCATGTGTATATCCCATTCCCCCCATCCCACCCCTCCAGGCCGTCACATAGCCCCCATGTACAATCCCTTAGACCCGCCGCGCATTGACAATAGTTATCTCTTTTACATAAGATAGTATAGGGGTCCGTGTTGCTCTTTCCATAGCTCTCACCCACTTTTCTCTCTCCTCATTGTCCATAAGTCTGTTCTCTATAACTGTTTTTCCATTGATTCTCTGCGTGTGTATTTATCAGTACGATCTTACCAGATTCCATATGTATGTGTTAGTATACTGTGCTTGTCCTTCTCTTTTTGACTGACTTCATTTTGTACAGTAGGTTCTAAATTCATCCATCTCATTAGGACTGAATCTTCTGCACTTCTTTCTGTGGTTGAGAAGTGTGCACTTTGGTAGCACCTGGGGTAGCAGCTCCCTTGGCTGGACACCCCCCCATTCTGCTCAGCTCCTCCTCTGGCACCCTTGCTGTTCACCTTTGAACGTAGGGCTGTGAGGGAAGCCCACAGTGAGGTGTAACACGGCTCTGGCCTTCTTTCTGTCCCCCAGGGACGCAAACGTCCCCAGGAAAACACCCGCTGCTTAGGAGACAGGCTCGGATGGACTATAGCCTCGAGACCGCCGCAGAAGACCCTTGGGTGAGAATTTCTGACTGCATCAAAAATCTCTTTAGCCCCATCATGAGTGAGAACCACAGCCACGTGCCGCTGCAGCCCGAGATCCCATTGGGTGAGGAAGACGGGATTCGGGGCCACCCAGATGGGGCTGCCGCGAAGCTGGACACCACCAGCGGCGGTCCCAAAGCTCACACGTCGGCAGGCAGCAGCACCGTGAAGAAGGGTCCGCCTGTGGCCCCCAAGCCAGCCTGGTTTCGCCAAAGCTTGAAAGGCTTGAGGAGCCGTGCTCCGGACTCCAGGCGCGAGGCACCCACCTCCAGGGAGTGCCCCGGGCCACCCCTGCGGGCCTCGTCCTCCATCAAGCAGAGAATCAGCTCCTTCGAAACTTTCGGCTCCTCTCACGCGCCTGGCAGAGGAGCCCAGAGACTGAGCCTTCAGCCCTCCAGCTCCTCGGGAGAAGCAGCAAAACCTCCGGGGAAGCAAGAGGGAGGGCAGGCTTCTGGTCCCTCGGGGCGAGGGGCTCCCGCCACCACCCAGCAGCAGCGGCCAGAGCCGGAGCAGCTGCCCTCGGCCTCGCCCACAGCCTTGGAGGCCAGCGACCCTGGAGTGTTGGGGTCCCCTCCTGCAGACCAGCAGTCCAGCCAGAAAACCCTCTCCTCGGACCCCGACCCTCTCTCGAGGCTGCTAGTGACGCAGGTGGAGGTACCCCGAGGCCCAGTGGTCAAGTTGCCAAGCCAGAGGGCTCGGAGCTTCCCCCTGAGCCGGGCCCAGTCCTGTGAGATGAAGCCCCTGGACGAGAAGACCAGTAAACTCTACTCCATCAGCAGCCAAGTGTCCTCGGCCGTCATGAAGTCCCTGCTGTGCCTCCCGTCTTCCCTCTCCTGCGGCCAGGCCCCCTGGAGCCCCAGGGAAGGGGCGCCGCCCCCTGCAGCGTCCAGTGACGACCCAGCTGCAAACAGTTCTGCCGACGCGCCCGCCTCAGACACCGGCTTCTCTCTCAAGTGAGTCTCTCAGCTTCTGTCCTGTGTAACCTTCGGTGTCTTTAGAAGGTTTCTCAGGTTTGCTAAAGGATTGTTCCACCTGTTCTGTGTCTCTTAAAGGTTCATGTATGTACGTTTCGACTGCACTGGGTCTTCATCACTTTTCAAAGGATTTTCTCTAGTTGTGGTGCACCGGCTTCTCACTGCAGTGACTTCTCTTGTGGCAGAGCTCGAGCTCTAGGCACAGGAGCTTCTGTAGTTGTGGCTCACAGGCTCCGTAGTTGTGGCAGGCAGGCTGAGTTGCTCTGCAGCATGTGGGATCTTCCCGCACCAGGATTGAGTCCGTGTACCTTGCAATGCAAGGTGGATACTCACTGGACCACCGAGGAAGTCCCCACCTGTTCTGTTCTGAGTGTGCACACGCCTCTGTGTGTGTGTGTGCATGCATGCGCGTGCTACACCTCTACCTTCTGTACTGTTAAGGAGTTTTCACAGCACGCAGCCTTGGAAGAGGCGGGAGGCGGGAGTCAGACATGACCCCTGGTGAGTGACACATTAGTATTTGGAACTAAGGCACCTCGGGCATGTCCACTCAGGGAGATCAGAACGAGGCCAGGAGATGGTCCTCTGTGGGTTCTTGCTGCCTCCCAGCACCCCTCTACGGATCCACTTGTACTCTGCAGGAGAGTCCCGCTCCTTGGACTGGGAGTTTCGACGTGCCGGTCCCAGCCCCAGCTCCAGCACGGGCGCCCTGCCCACCCGGTGATTCCTTCCACCCCACCCTCGTCTTCTCTTCAGTTGCAATTAGGAGCTGGGGCCTCAGCTGTGCCCCAGAGCTCCCGCCACATGGCTGGTGTGTGGTCTTCCCTCTTGAGGTAGAGCAGCTCTGCATTCATCACTTGTATGTTCTGCTGCTGCTGAGAAATGTCCGAGACTTGCTGGCCCACATGGTCCAGCAGGTTCCAGCTACTGTGAAGACCCAGGAGGGATTCCTCAAGACATGCCTGGATCGAGGGCTGGAGAGCCAGACCTCCTCAAGCGTCAAGACTGGTCAGCAGTAAGGTCGTGGCCTTTAACATTTAGGTTTCCCCGGAACTTGCTTTTTCTGGCTGAGTGTCTACCTTCTGGACCTGCAAGGCTCACCATTAGAATTCCCTGCTGTGAGATCCCTCCCCCTTGGAGCAGTGCAGGTGTGTCAGTCAGAGGGAGGAAGAAGTCCCCATCACCAGAACCACAGCTTCCTGGAGATTGTGAAGTTGTCATTGCCCAAAGCAGCTCCAGGAGCCCAGCGGGGAAAAGGGAGGCCAGTGCCAGCAACGTCGGCACCACGCGGAGTGACCAGCTGCTCAGGCTGGGCCAGCTGGGGCTGGCTTCTGTGAAGGAGGCCCAGGCGAGGGTGTCCGTGTGTGTGAGTGTGAGTATACGTGTGTGAGTGTGTGAGTGTGGAGGGACATGGTCCACGATTTGTGGTTTTGAATCCCAGATCTCGACCTTTCATAACCACGTGACCAGGGAGTGGGACAAGTTATCCCCCTGCCCCAAGCCCCGGCGTCCTTAGCTCTGTGGTGAAGGGATGCTGGAGACGCTTCCTAGCTCTGTTGCCCCTGACAGCAGCGTGAGCATGAGCACCGTCCGGGGATGGGGCAGGTCTGCAGAGGCTGCCCGCTCCTGGTAACATCGTGGCTCATCCTTGTGTGCTGCTGCTTCCTGCCCAGCCTTTCAGAGCTGAGAGAGTACACGGAGGGTCTCGGTGAGCCCACAGAAGCCAACGACTCTGACCACTGCGCCCCTCAGTCAGGTCAATCGGTCATCTCCCTGCTGAGCTCTGAGGAATTGAAGAAGCTCATAGAGGAAGTGAAGGTTCTGGATGAAGCGACATTAAAGGTAGGTTTCTTTTATGATCACTTACAGAGATGAAGGGCTTCCCAGGCGGTGCTAGTGGCAAAGAACTGGCCTGCCAGTGCAGGAGATGTAAGAGACGCAGGTTCAGGCCCTGGGTCAGGAAGATCTGAAAAAGGATTTGGCAACCCACTCTGGTATTCTTTTTTTTTTTTTAATTAAAAAAAATAACTTTTTAAAAATATTTATTTTCATCCATCTTTATTCTTTGGCCTGTGTGGGCCTCCCTTTGCAGTGACCTCTCTCCTTGCAGAGCACCGGCTCTGGGCGCACGTGCTCCAGAGCGCTGGCTAATCACCAGACATACCTGTCCAGGCGCTCCTCGGCATGTGGGATCTTCCCGGGGCCAGGGATCAAACCGGTGCCCCCTGCCCTGCAAGGTGGACTCTCTACCCACTGGGCCATCAGGGAAGCCCCACTCCAGTATTCTTATCTGGAGAATCCCCATGGACAGAGGGGCCTGGCGGGCTATGGTCCATGGGGTCACAAAGAGTTGGACATGACTGAAGGGACTTAGGACTTACAGAGATGAAGGCCTTGCTAGGCGCTGTGTGGCCACCTGGGTTGGGTGGGAGGGGAAGCAGCCCACGAGCCCGGGACTCCTTGAGGCCGAGAAGGCAGGCCCGGGGCAGACACTGGCCTCGGGCTGTGTTCTACTCAGAGCAGAGGGATGTCGAGCCACTGAACCACAGTCCAACCTTCCAGCGTAGGGAGCTCTGTAGCTCACAGTGACTTCAGTCGTAGACTTGTATCTTTTCGACATTTAATAAATGAGAAAGGTGAGACTCAAGGTCGCAGAGCCTAGGTTTTTCATCTCCACGTTCTCCTGGCTGCTTGCCTGGCCTGCATCTCTGGGGAGATGCTGTGTGGCAGTCAGCTGTCCATGGTTATGTTCTGAGTTCTCCCTTGAAGGCTTGCCCTGCTCACTGAGGGGTGACTGATCCCAGGGCCCTCAGAAGCTCTCACACTCGGTCAAGTCATTCTGAAACTCCCACTTCCCCTCTGACTGCTGAGCATGACCCAAAAGTGCATGGAGAGGAAGTGGCCAGGCAGAGCTGGGGCCTCTTCAGCTCAGATGAGCACAGGCTTGCGGGCCTTGCACCTGCCTGGGAGGCCCCAGTCCATGCAGGCTGTTTGCACTGGAATCATCCAAGCTGGGAGGAGAGGTCGGAGGCATCCCAGCTGTGTTCCCTAGATCAGGGGCCCCAGCCTCCAGGATCTACTGCCTGATGATTGGATGGTGGAGCTGATATAAAAATAATGGAAATAAAGTGCACAGTAAACCCACTCTGGTATTCTTTTTTTAATTAAAAAAAATAACTTTTTAAAAATATTTATTTTCATCCATCTTTATTCTTTGGCCTGTGTGGGCCTCCCTTTGCAGTGACCTCTCTCCTTGCAGAGCACCGGCTCTGGGCGCACGTGCTCCAGAGCGCTGGCTAATCACCAGACATACCTGTCCAGGCGCTCCTCGGCATGTGGGATCTTCCCGGGGCCAGGGATCAAACCGGTGCCCCCTGCCCTGCAAGGTGGACTCTCTACCCACTGGGCCATCAGGGAAGCCCCACTCCAGTATTCTTATCTGGAGAATCCCCATGGACAGAGGGGCCTGGCGGGCTATGGTCCATGGGGTCACAAAGAGTTGGACATGACTGAAGGGACTTAGGACTTACAGAGATGAAGGCCTTGCTAGGCGCTGTGTGGCCACCTGGGTTGGGTGGGAGGGGAAGCAGCCCACGTAGCCCGGGACTCCTTGAGGCCGAGAAGGCAGGCCCGGGGCAGACACTGGCCTCGGGCTGTGTTCTACTCAGAGCAGAGGGATGTCGAGCCACTGAACCACAGTCCAACCTTCCAGCGTAGGGAGCTCTGTAGCTCACAGTGACTTCAGTCGTAGACTTGTATCTTTTCGACATTTAATAAATGAGAAAGGTGAGACTCAAGGTCGCAGAGCCTAGGTTTTTCATCTCCACGTTCTCCTGGCTGCTTGCCTGGCCTGCATCTCTGGGGAGATGCTGTGTGGCAGTCAGCTGTCCATGGTTATGTTCTGAGTTCTCCCTTGAAGGCTTGCCCTGCTCACTGAGGGGTGACTGATCCCAGGGCCCTCAGAAGCTCTCACACTCGGTCAAGTCATTCTGAAACTCCCACTTCCCCTCTGACTGCTGAGCATGACCCAAAAGTGCATGGAGAGGAAGTGGCCAGGCAGAGCTGGGGCCTCTTCAGCTCAGATGAGCACAGGCTTGCGGGCCTTGCACCTGCCTGGGAGGCCCCAGTCCATGCAGGCTGTTTGCACTGGAATCATCCAAGCTGGGAGGAGAGGGTACGGAGGCATCCCAGCTGTGTTCCCTAGATCAGGGGGCCCCAGCCTCCAGGATCTACTGCCTGATGATTGGATGGTGGAGCTGATATAAAAATAATGGAAATAAAGTGCACAGTAAATGTAATACATTTGGATCATCCTAGAATCATCCCCCATCCCATGGGAAAATTGTCTTCCGTGAAACTGGGCCTGGTGCCAAAAAGCCTGGGGACCACAGCCCTAGTCCAGGACACGGGTGGGCCTGAGAAGATGCCCTGGGCCGCCCGCTCTTCACCAGTGCACCAGCACCGTCACCCCAGAGCCCGATGCCAGCCAAGTAACTGAGGCTATGCTAGGTTTTCTCCAGTAGTCATGTACGGTTCTGGAAGTTGGACCATAAAGAGGGCTGAGCACCGAAGAATTGATGCTTTTGAATTATAGTGCCAGAGAAGGTTCCTAAGAGTCCCCTGGGCAGCAGGGAGATCAAACTAGTCAGTCCTCAAGGAAATCAACCCTGAATATTCATTGGAAGGACTGATGCTGAAGCTCCAGTCCTGTGGCCACCTGATGGGAAGAGCTGACTCACTGGAAAAGACCCTGGTGCTGGGAAAGACTGAGGGCAGGTGGAGAAGGGGACGGCAGAAGATGAAATGGTTGGATGACATCACCGACTCAATGGGCATGAGTTTGAGCAAGCTCTGGGCGATGGTGAAGGACAGGGAAGCAGGCTGCAGTCCATGGGGTCACAAAGAGTCGGACCCGACAAAGCAATGGAACAGCAACTAAGTGCTGTGAAGCTCAGAGAGCTGGGCTGCCTGTGGTGTCCCTGGAGAGTATTTGCTTTTCAGGTTGACCAAGGGCTCTCACAGGGCGAGGGAGCTGATACGTGGGGACACGCTGGGGGATCTGGGCCAGGGCTGGGGAGAGGCGGGACAGTGAGGGCCACGAGTCCTTTCATCCCCGCTGAGCACACGTCCTCCCTGAGCACACGACTGAGCACACATGCAGGCTGTTGCACATGACCCAAAAGTGCATGGAGAGGAAGTGGCCAGGCAGAGCTGGGGCCTCTTCAGCTCAGATGAGCACAGGCTTGGGCCTTGCACCTGCCTGGGAGGCCCCAGTCCATGCAGGCTGTTTGCACTGGAATCATCCAAGCTGGGAGGAGAGGCGGAGGCATCCCAGCTGTGTTCCCTAGATCAGGGGGCCCCAGCCTCCAGGATCTACTGCCTGATGATTGGATGGTGGAGCTGATATAAAAATAATGGAAATAAAGTGCACAGTAAATGTAATACATTTGGATCATCCTAGAATCATCCCCCATCCCATGGGAAAATTGTCTTCCGTGAAACTGGGCCTGGTGCCAAAAAGCCTGGGGACCACAGCCCTAGTCCAGGACACGGGTGGGCCTGAGAAGATGCCCTGGGCCGCCCGCTCTTCACCAGTGCACCAGCACCGTCACCCCAGAGCCCGATGCCAGCCAAGTAACTGAGGCTATGCTAGGTTTTCTCCAGTAGTCATGTACGGTTCTGGAAGTTGGACCATAAAGAGGGCTGAGCACCGAAGAATTGATGCTTTTGAATTATAGTGCCAGAGAAGGTTCCTAAGAGTCCCCTGGGCAGCAGGGAGATCAAACTAGTCAGTCCTCAAGGAAATCAACCCTGAATATTCATTGGAAGGACTGATGCTGAAGCTCCAGTCCTGTGGCCACCTGATGGGAAGAGCTGACTCACTGGAAAAGACCCTGGTGCTGGGAAAGACTGAGGGCAGGTGGAGAAGGGGACGGCAGAAGATGAAATGGTTGGATGACATCACCGACTCAATGGGCATGAGTTTGAGCAAGCTCTGGGCGATGGTGAAGGACAGGGAAGCAGGCTGCAGTCCATGGGGTCACAAAGAGTCGGACCCGACAAAGCAATGGAACAGCAACTAAGTGCTGTGAAGCTCAGAGAGCTGGGCTGCCTGTGGTGTCCCTGGAGAGTATTTGCTTTTCAGGTTGACCAAGGGCTCTCACAGGGCGAGGGAGCTGATACGTGGGGACACGCTGGGGGATCTGGGCCAGGGCTGGGGAGAGGCGGGGACAGTGAGGGCCACGAGTCCTTTCATCCCCCGCTGAGCACACGTCCTCCCCTGAGCACACGACTGAGCACACATGCAGCCTTGATGTTAGAACACTAGTTAAATTTTGATCTTCAGTAGTTTTATTAAACTTGAATGGAGTGGAGAAAGAATACTTGCTGAATTGTTCATGCTGTTGCAGTAAACTATTTTTAATCTGTGTGTCTCCTCCTGCAGCAATTGGACAGCATCCATGTCACCATCCTGCACAAGGAGGAGGGAGCTGGCCTTGGGTTCAGCTTGGCGGGAGGAGCAGATCTAGAAAACAAGGTGATCACGGTGAGTGGCCCAGCCGCGGGGACACATCAGAGCCAGCGGAGATGGCCCTGGGAGGGGAGCACTTACCAGAGCGGGACCAGAGGAATGCATGACCCAGACCACTGGATGGGGGCTGGGCAGGAGCTTCAGATCCTTTCTCAGAAGCAAAGACGTTGTCATCTGTCTGTCCCTGTATTCAGCCCTCATCATGATCCTCAATTTACTTTTTCTGGCTGTGCCCCGAGGCACGTGAGGTCCTAAGTCTCCAGTCAGGGATCAAACCTACGACTCTTACAGGGGAAGCCCAGGGTCTTAACCGGTGCACCACCAGGGAAGTCCCATGATCTTTAATTTTAAAAAGGTCTCTGTGTACACAAGACAACTTTAATTTACCCAGAGTAATCTGAATCACTTGGAAACTTTTTTTAAAAAATTACAGGTAGCTCAGCCTCACTTCAGAGCTGTTTATCAGAATTTCTTGAAGTCCGAGCCTTAGTGCCTGCATTTTTGAAAGTTTTGGGGGAACATTTTAAAAATTCCAACACAGTATGAATATCATTGCCTTATGGACTTTCCAATGGTTAATTTGAATGTTACGTGAGTTTCACTTCATCAGCAACAAAAGAGGAAGAAAATTCAAAGCAAATTGTATTCAGTGTCAAGTCTCTTTCAGAAATAAAGGCCAGTAACCTATTAGCCGCCAATATGGATTCATTCATTTTTTGCCTTTTTAAGCCACCAGGCTTCCCTGGTGGCTCAGACGATAAAGAGTCTGCCTGCAATGCAGGAGACCCAGGTTTGATCCCTGGGTCGGGAAGATCCCCTGGAGAAGGGCATGGCTACCCAGTCCAGTATTCTTATCTGGAGGCTTCCATGGACAGAGGAGACTGGCAGGCTACAGGACATGCAGGTTGTAAAGAGTCGGACACGACTGAGCAATCCACATTTTATTTTATTATTGGAGTATAATTGCTTTGCAATGTTGTGCTAGTTTCTGCTCTACAGCAAAGTGAATCAGTCATATGTATACGTATATCCCCTCCCTCTTGAGCCTCCCTCCCACCCCCATCCCACCCCTCCAGGTCATCACAGATCACTGAGCTAAGAAACCTGTGCTTGGCATGTATAAGCCACCAAAGCTTAGACAAGAATGATTTATGACCATGGGGCCTTGATGGATGGCGTTACAGCCAGGATTGACAACCTCGCTGTGATACATAGCACAGCACACCTGGATGGAAAGAGGCCTCACCTGGACAGAAAGAGGTCTTGGGGAAGCAGGTGCAGTACAGGAGGCTGTTTTCCTGGGCTTGCCCATGGGGAGATGGGGCATGTCAACATGGATCATGGTGAAGTGGATCCGATGGTCAGTAGAGGGCAGTGGGGCCGGCTGGATCGGTCAGGAATCAGGTCCTGTCTCTCTCCACAGAGCCCAGCCTAGGTCGCACCTGAGGCTTCAGAGCTCTCGGTCCAGCCCGCTGTTCTTCCAGGACTGGCTGGTACCTGGGGTACAAGTGGCCAGGGCCGCTGCCCGGGGCCATCTGCCTCTTTCCTCATGGAGCACACAGTCTGATCAGCACTGGCTGCTGCCTCATGCCCACTCTTCAGGTCCCCTGCACCTGACCCAGGTAGTCTCAAGTCGTCCTGTCTTCACGGACCGAGCTGTGGTGTGGCTGTCCCCTCAGCAAAGCAGGGCTGTCACCCCAGGGCTGTGCTGCCTCAGGGCATCCTCGCGTGGACTCGTCTGACCTCCCTTGCCCAGCTCCAGACAAACGCTCCAGTCCACGGGAGCAGCTGGCATCACACACACCACGCCCCGGGCAGTGGTAACCTGGCCCAGTACTGTTGGTCACCTCAGTCGATCATGTGTGAGCAGCTTTGCAAGCAAGCTCTCCACCAAAGAAAGCACATAAAACCAACGAGGACCTATTTCTGACAGCAGAGGTGCAGCAGACCATCGTAAAGGCCTTCCGTTCGGTGCAGTGTGCTTTCTATTTGAAGAGCAGGAAAGAGAGCGTGTGGGAACAGTACTTTGAATCTGTGGGCCTGCTCAGAGGGGGACTTCTCTGAACTTCCTTATTTTTGGAGGCTTCCATGGACAGAGGAGACTGGCAGGCTACAGGACATGCAGGTTGTAAAGAGTCGGACACGACTGAGCAATCCACATTTTATTTTATTATTGGAGTATAATTGCTTTGCAATGTTGTCCTAGTTTCTGCTCTACAGCAAAGTGAATCAGTCATATGTATACGTATATCCCCTCCCTCTTGAGCCTCCCTCCACCCCCATCCCACCCCTCCAGGTCATCACAGATCACTGAGCTAAGAAACCTGTGCTTGGCATGTATAAGCCACCAAAGCTTAGACAAGAATGATTTATGACCATGGGGCCTTGATGGATGGCGTTACAGCCAGGATTGACAACCTCGCTGTGATACATAGCACAGCACACCTGGATGGAAAGAGGCCTCACCTGGACAGAAAGAGGTCTTGGGGAAGCAGGTGCAGTACAGGAGGCTGTTTTCCTGGGCTTGCCCATGGGGAGATGGGGCATGTCAACATGGATCATGGTGAAGTGGATCCGATGGTCAGTAGAGGGCAGTGGGGCCGGCTGGATCGGTCAGGAATCAGGTCCTGTCTCTCTCCACAGAGCCCAGCCTAGGTCGCACCTGAGGCTTCAGAGCTCTCGGTCCAGCCCGCTGTTCTTCCAGGACTGGCTGGTACCTGGGGTACAAGTGGCCAGGGCCGCTGCCCGGGGCCATCTGCCTCTTTCCTCATGGAGCACACAGTCTGATCAGCACTGGCTGCTGCCTCATGCCCACTCTTCAGGTCCCCTGCACCTGACCCAGGTAGTCTCAAGTCGTCCTGTCTTCACGGACCGAGCTGTGGTGTGGCTGTCCCCTCAGCAAAGCAGGGCTGTCACCCCAGGGCTGTGCTGCCTCAGGGCATCCTCGCGTGGACTCGTCTGACCTCCCTTGCCCAGCTCCAGACAAACGCTCCAGTCCACGGGAGCAGCTGGCATCACACACACCACGCCCCGGGCAGTGGTAACCTGGCCCAGTACTGTTGGTCACCTCAGTCGATCATGTGTGAGCAGCTTTGCAAGCAAGCTCTCCACCAAAGAAAGCACATAAAACCAACGAGGACCTATTTCTGACAGCAGAGCGTGCAGCAGACCATCGTAAAGGCCTTCCGTTCGGTGCAGTGTGCTTTCTATTTGAAGAGCAGGAAAGAGAGCGTGCCTGTGGGAACAGTACTTTGAATCTGTGGGCCTGCTCAGAGGGGGGACTTCTCTGCAGCCACTTTGGCCACCGCCCCTGAGACACTGACTGCCTCAGATCTAGGAGCGGTACGCATCAGCAGATCCTACACACCGAAATTCCCCTTTCTCCTTCCGTGTTTGAGAGCTTCCGTCCCTTTCCAGATTCACTAAAAGAGAACTGGGGCTTCCCTGGTGGTCCAGTGGGTAAGGACACGGCCTTGCAGTGCAAGGGGTGCCGGTTGGATCCCTGACCTGGGAAGATCCCACGTGCTGTGGAGCAGCTGGATGGATGTGTCCAATTATGGAGCCGGAGCTCTGCAGCGCATGTGCCTGGAGCCGGTGCTCTGCGGCAACAGAGGAGGCCCACACGGGCCAAAGAACAAGGATGGATGAAAATGGATAAATGAAAGACCAAGAGAAGTGGCTGGCCCTCCCCGCTCCCTCCCTCACCAACCCGCCCCCCCCACCTCAAAAAAAAAGAGAACTGGCATTAAGCACCGTCTGTGACCACGGGCGAGCTCGGCTCCCGCTGACGTGCGGGTCCTCTTCCCCGTGCAGAGCAGAGACTCTGCCTTCCGCTTGGGTCTTGTCACCAGGGGATTTTGACCACATCTGACCCTCTAACAGGATTTTTCCAGCGCTGAAACAGTTCAGAGAAACTAAGAACCTTGATCAGATGTTAGCAGCAAAACAACACACACTGCGGTTTAGTGACTGCCCACACATGCATCATTCAGTCCTCTTAATTCAGCACGTTAGAATTCACGTCATTAAAAAGGCTGAGGCAGGGGCTTCCCTGGTGGTCCAGTGGGTAGGGACACTGCCTTGCAGTGCAAGGGGCGCCGCTTCGATCCCTGCCCTGGGAAGATCCCACGTGCCGCGGAGCTGGACTGATGTGTCCAATTACCGAGCCGGAGCTCTGGAGCGCATGAGCCCAGAGCCGGTGCTCTGCAACGACAGAGCCACCGCGATGGGAGGCCCACAGGAGCCAAAGAACAAAGACAGATGAAAATAGAGAAATGAAAGGCCAATAGAAGTGGCCCGTCCGCTCCCCTCCCTCCCCAACCCGACCCCCACCCAAAATAAATAAAATAAATCTTTAAAAAAAAAAAAAAAAGGCTGAGGCAGGTCTTCCCTGGTTAAGACTCCAGTGCAGAAAGCGTGGGTTCAGTCCCTGGTCCAGAAGCTAAGATCCCAATACCCTGGGGGCAAAATAATAAAGAGACATACAGTTTTTAAAAAATATACTGGAAAAAAGGCTGAGGCAAAGACCTGAAGTGTTTTTTTTTTTAATCCTACATATTTTTCAGAAAGGGAACCAGGGCAGGCAATGGTCTCTTTTAACTGGAGTTAAGCTGGATCATAATTTCTAGGAGAGGAGCTTTAGACATGTCCTGACTTCCTAGGACAGGAATTCTGCATTCTGCAGAAGATGGGACCTGAGAATTTCTCTATTAAAATAAGGACGCACCCTGAAAGTACTCGGGCATTGGATGGCCTGGGTCACACCAGTTTGCACTATAGATTCTAATTTTCTTTAAACAGTAGACATTTTCAGAGCTTGTGTTTTATCCAGTGTTCTTAATTTTCTTAGACTTTGGAAAGTTTTCTTACACAATACCTACTAAAATGACACAAAGTCAGTGCTTGATGAATGTTGCTCTGGGAAATGCTGATGCAGAACACGAAGGGCGAAAGAATGTAACCGAACGTTACCAAGGATTGCGGTGCTATGTCTTGGATATTGTGCTGGGAAGGGCTCTGAGGCCAGTCTGGTCATTTTTGCTAATGATCCCTGCTCTGGGTGGAGAAGGGGGCGATGCTGGCTAACATCCTTGATCTAGGAGACGTTTCTTTTTTTTTGGCCTAAGAACCTTTGAGGTGTCCCTGATGGCTCAGTGGTAAAGAGCCTGCCTGCCAATGCAGGAGGCAAGAGTTCGATTCCTGGGTGGGGAAGACTTCATGGCTAATAAATAATTGGCAACCCACTCCAGTATTCCTGCCTGGAGAATCCCATGGACAGAGGAGCCTAGCCGCCACAGTTCATGGGGTCGCAAAAGAGTCGGACACTTAGCAACTAAACCACCATCACCACAGGCACCTTCTGGGTTTCATGAACTGGTTCTGATCCTCCTCTGGGTTGACTCGGGATCCTATATGGCGATTCCTGGGTCCTGACCTCCTCTGGTTTGCTCAGGTTCACAGGGTGTTCCCCCACGGGCTGGCCTCCCAGGAAGGGACCATTCAGAAGGGCAACGAGGTTCTCTCCATCAACGGCAAATCTCTTAAAGGGGCCACACACAATGATGCCCTGGCCATCCTCCGCCAAGCTCGGGAGCCCAGGCAAGCCGTGATCGTCACCAGGAGGCCAACTCTGGAGGCCACACCGGACCTCAATTCCTCCACCGATTCCGCAGGCTCAGCCTCTGTGGCCAGCGACGTCTCCATAGAAACCAGTAAGTTCTCCCAGCTTGGGGGAAGCCCCATGGGCCACACGGCCTTTGGATGCATGAGTCCAGTGCTGGAGGCGCCAGGCAGCCCCTTGAGGCCCTCAGAACACGGGGCCAGCGTGGCTTGCCCCCAAGGAGGCGAGTGTGAATCCGCACACATGCACAGGTTCCCTGGCGGCATCGTCCAGGCTCACTTGATGCCCGGAGGCATCAAGTGAGCCTTGTTTTCTCAACAGCAGAGGCCGTCGTCTGCACGGTGACCCTGGAGAAGACCTCCGCGGGGCTGGGCTTCAGCCTGGAAGGAGGGAAGGGCTCCCTGCACGGGGACAAGCCTCTCACGGTTAACAGGATCTTCAAAGGTGCGTTGTGTGTCCGCCTCCCGGCCCCTGTGCAGCTGTGGGTGTCAGGCCAGAGCCCCGCAGGCTCCTGGGTGCCTTCCAGGACAGGTCAGCTTCCCACCGTCTCCGGCGCCTCAGGGAGACCGGCAGGCCTGTCACTGACTCTGCTGTACCTCTCCCCACCCATTCTCCTTGGCTCAGACATCCCCTTAATCCTTCTGTTTCGATGGGTCCTTGTAAGTGACCCAGCCCTGGGCTGGGTTCAGCTTGGCAGGGGCAAGACTAAGGTGAGGTACATGAGGCCCTGGGTTCTATTTTATATATCTTTTTAAAGTTTAGTGGGGTTTTTTTTTTGGCCACTTCTACTGGTCTTTCATTTATCCATTTTCATCCATCTCTGTTCTTTGACCTGTGTGGGCCTCCCATCGCAGTGGCCTCTCTCGCTGCAGAGCACCGGCTCTCGGTGCATGCGCTCCAGAGCGCTGGCTCGTTAGTTGGACACATAGGTCCAGCCAGTCTGCAGCACGTGGGATCTTCCGGGGCCAGGGATCAAACCAGCGCGCCTTACACTGCAAGGCAGACTCTTTACCCACTAGACCACCAGGGAAGCTTTATTATATATATATTTTTTTAATTTTAAAAGATTATTTATTTATTTACTTTTGGCTGGGCTGGGTCTTTGTTGCTTTGCATGGGCTTTCTCTAGTTGGGATGCGGGGGTGCTGCTGTCTAGTTGTGGCCGTGGGCGTCTCATTCTCTGGTTGCAGGAGAGCTCTAGGGCACGGGTTCAGCAGTGGTGGGGCTTGGGCTGAATTCCCCCATGCCATGTGGCAGTCTCTCCCAGCTTGGGAAGCCCCATGGGCCACACGGCCTTTGGATGCATGAGTCCAGTGCTGGAGGCGCCAGGCAGCCCCTTGAGGCCCTCAGAACACGGGCCAGCGTGGCTTGCCCCCAAGGAGGCGAGTGTGAATCCGCACACATGCACAGGTTCCCTGGCGGCATCGTCCAGGCTCACTTGATGCCCGGAGGCATCAAGTGAGCCTTGTTTTCTCAACAGCAGAGGCCGTCGTCTGCACGGTGACCCTGGAGAAGACCTCCGCGGGGCTGGGCTTCAGCCTGGAAGGAGGGAAGGGCTCCCTGCACGGGGACAAGCCTCTCACGGTTAACAGGATCTTCAAAGGTGCGTTGTGTGTCCGCCTCCCGGCCCCTGTGCAGCTGTGGGTGTCAGGCCAGAGCCCCGCAGGCTCCTGGGTGCCTTCCAGGACAGGTCAGCTTCCCACCGTCTCCGGCGCCTCAGGGAGACCGGCAGGCCTGTCACTGACTCTGCTGTACCTCTCCCCACCCATTCTCCTTGGCTCAGACATCCCCTTAATCCTTCTGTTTCGATGGGTCCTTGTAAGTGACCCAGCCCTGGGCTGGGTTCAGCTTGGCAGGGGCAAGACTAAGGTGAGGTACATGAGGCCCTGGGTTCTATTTTATATATCTTTTTAAAGTTTAGTGGGGTTTTTTTTTTGGCCACTTCTACTGGTCTTTCATTTATCCATTTTCATCCATCTCTGTTCTTTGACCTGTGTGGGCCTCCCATCGCAGTGGCCTCTCTCGCTGCAGAGCACCGGCTCTCGGTGCATGCGCTCCAGAGCGCTGGCTCGTTAGTTGGACACATAGGTCCAGCCAGTCTGCAGCACGTGGGATCTTCCGGGGCCAGGGATCAAACCAGCGCGCCTTACACTGCAAGGCAGACTCTTTACCCACTAGACCACCAGGGAAGCTTTATTATATATATATTTTTTTAATTTTAAAAGATTATTTATTTATTTACTTTTGGCTGGGCTGGGTCTTTGTTGCTTTGCATGGGCTTTCTCTAGTTGGGATGCGGGGGTGCTGCTGTCTAGTTGTGGCCGTGGGCGTCTCATTCTCTGGTTGCAGGAGAGCTCTAGGGCACGGGTTCAGCAGTGGTGGGGCTTGGGCTGAATTCCCCCATGCCATGTGGAATCTTCCCAGACCAGGGATTGAACCCTTGTCTCCTGCATTACAGGCAGATTCATAACTACTGAGTCACAGAAACCCTCCGGCTCTGTGGGTTCTTAATTCCCCTACCAGGGATTGAACCTCATTCCTTCCATTGGAAGGTGGATTCTTAACCTCTGGACCAGCAGGGGAAGACCCCCATTCGGGGAAAGATATTTTTAACTTTTTTAATTTTAATCTTTGATGGCACTGCTCAGTGTGTGTATGTGTGTGTTTGCTCACTCATGTCCAGCTCTTTGCGATCCCATGGACTGTAGCCCACCAGGCTCCTCTGTCCATGAGATTTCCCAGGCAAGAATACTGGAGCGGTTGTCTTTTTCTTGCGGAATCTTAATTCCTGACCAGGGATCTAGCCCACGCCCCCTGCAGTGGGAGCTTGACGTCTTAACCGCTGGACCGCTGGGGAATCCCCCGTGTTTTCAACGTGGAAAGTGGACTCGAGACGAGACCAGGTCTCCACGTCCCTAGACCCGGATTCTGGTGTTAGTTCTTCCACCAACGGCAGCACGACCGCGGGCAAGTAACTTACACGGGGATGAGCCTGCCTGCTGCAGGGCGACACGGGGCCAGGGACGAGGCTCCAGAGCCCCTGAGCCTGGGTTCAAACCCAGACCCCGAGCCCGCTGAGCCTGGTTTCCCCTAAACCCAGAGGCCTCCCAGGACTCTTGCCATAAATGCTGAATATGAACCAGCGCTCCAGACCCGCTGGCTCGGTTAGTTGGACACATAGGTCCAGCCAGTCTGCAGCACGTGGGATCTTCCGGGGCCAGGGATCAAACCAGCGCGCCTTACACTGCAAGGCAGACTCTTTACCCACTAGACCACCAGGGAAGCTTTATTATATATATATTTTTTTAATTTTAAAAGATTATTTATTTATTTACTTTTGGCTGGGCTGGGTCTTTGTTGCTTTGCATGGGCTTTCTCTAGTTGGGATGCGGGGGTGCTGCTGTCTAGTTGTGGCCGTGGGCGTCTCATTCTCTGGTTGCAGGAGAGCTCTAGGGCACGGGTTCAGCAGTGGTGGGGCTTGGGCTGAATTCCCCCATGCCATGTGGAATCTTCCCAGACCAGGGATTGAACCCTTGTCTCCTGCATTACAGGCAGATTCATAACTACTGAGTCACAGAAACCCTCCGGCTCTGTGGGTTCTTAATTCCCCTACCAGGGATTGAACCCTCATTCCTTCCATTGGAAGGTGGATTCTTAACCTCTGGACCAGCAGGGGAAGACCCCCATTCGGGGAAAGATATTTTTAACTTTTTTAATTTTAATCTTTGATGGCACTGCTCAGTGTGTGTATGTGTGTGTTTGCTCACTCATGTCCAGCTCTTTGCGATCCCATGGACTGTAGCCCACCAGGCTCCTCTGTCCATGAGATTTCCCAGGCAAGAATACTGGAGCGGTTGTCTTTTTCTTGCGGAATCTTAATTCCTGACCAGGGATCTAGCCCACGCCCCCTGCAGTGGGAGCTTGACGTCTTAACCGCTGGACCGCTGGGGAATCCCCCGTGTTTTCAACGTGGAAAGTGGACTCGAGACGAGACCAGGTCTCCACGTCCCTAGACCCGGATTCTGGTGTTAGTTCTTCCACCAACGGCAGCACGACCGCGGGCAAGTAACTTACACGGGGATGAGCCTGCCTGCTGCAGGGCGACACGGGGCCAAGGGACGCAGGCTCCAGAGCCCCTGAGCCTGGGTTCAAACCCAGACCCCCGCGCTCCGCAGCCTGGGTGTCGCTTGAGTCCTTGGCTTCCTCCCACGTGAAACGGGAACGCTAGCAGGCCTCCCAGGACTCTTGCCATAAATGCTGAATATGAACACAGTGCCTGCGATGTATAATGGCCCAGAATGTTTCAGCTCACTTTTTTGGAGACATGCCTGTTTATACACTTGGTCCATTTTATTTATTGGCCACCTGCACAACATGCAGTTTAGTTCCCTGACCAGGAATTGAGCCCATGCCCGCTGCCCCCCGCCCCATGGGAGCACGGAGCCCTGGACCAGCGGTTGGACTACAGTCCTCATCGCTACACCACGTACTCTTACGGACACTTGCACATCTCATCATGTCAGACAGATGCGAGATTCTCTTTCAACATTAGCAGTGGAAGAGCACACTCTCCCTCTGTAACTGTGAAAGAAGGGAGCCGTACCTGATTAGGTCCTCTTCACGTGGACCCACGGGTCTTCTCCAGGCCATTCAGAGCCCCAAGCACCAGGAAGGCTGCTTTGTGAAAACCCCCGAGCTCCATTCCCACACTGGCCCCTCTCACCAGGAGGCGAGCAGATGCGAGAGGAGCCAGCGGGTGTTGGGAGCGTGTCCAGGAGGCTCAGAGGAGGGCTCAGTGCCCCAGCACCCTCCGACCTGGGAAGCCTCCCCGGCCGGGCTCTGGCCGGGAACTGCCTCGAATCTCCCTTCTGCAGGGACAGCATGGGCCTTGGCTCTCCCATGGGCCACAGAGGGCTGGCATGTCACCTCGAGGTCACCATTTTATAAGATGACTCATTTTATTTAATTTTTTAAAAGACTTTTATTTATTATTGTTAGACTTTTATTAGAGTTTATTACAATACTGCTTCTGTTTTATGTTTTGGTTGTTTGGCCGTGAGGTATGTGGGATCTTAGCTCCCTGACCAGGGATTGAACCCATATCCCCTGCCTTGAAAGGCAAAGTCTTAACCAGTTCGCCACGGGGGAGGTCCCAGGATGCAGATCCAAGCTCAACTGGAGAGACGGCCTTCAGTTCCCTTCTGAGCTGTCCTGGCTCCTCAGAGGCCAAGGGGAGGCAGTGACTGCTTGTTCTGTTGTCACTCAAGGGACCCATGCTCTCCTCTCTCATTCCCAGGGGTGGCCTTAGAGCAGAGTGACGCGGTCCAGCCGGGAGATGAAATCTTACACCTGGCCGGCACCGCCGTGCAGGGCCTCACGCGCTTTGAAGCCTGGAACGTCATCAGGGCCTTGCCCGACGGACCCGTGACTGTCATCCTCAGGAGGAAGAGCCCGCAGTCCGAGGGGACCCCGGCTGCTGGAGAAACCTAGGCCCAGCACCACCCTGCCTGCCGCCCCCGGCCGCGAACTCTCAGGGTCACGGCGAGCCCCATGCCGACGGGGGAATGCACAGACGAGCTTCCTGGAGGCTGCTTGCCCAGGTCGGGACCTTCTGCGACCTCACCCCGTAAGAGGGTGAGGCCAGAAGTCAGGGCGCAGTCACAGTGTCGGGGGAATGGATACAGGCCGCAGGCTGTGTCTAGAGAGCTTAGGGATAATACCGAGGTGCTGTAAATAAAATGGGTACTCGAGTGGATATGACATCCACAGCTGGCACACCAGCCTTCTGAGTCCTGTCACTGGGTAATGTCCACCCTAACCTCTTTCTCTGCCATGGTGGTCTGCTCGGGGGGGTTCAGCTCCTCCTGCTCCACTGGACCTTGGCTGGCGCCGCTCAGAGGCCGGGCCTCCTCACGACACGGTGGCTGGGTGTCTCCTGAGAGTGCCAGAGTCGGTAAGAGCCTTGCCGCCGAAGTCAAATAACATACATTCTCTTGTGCTCCACCAGTCAGAGCTGGGCCAGGCCTGCCCAGGTGTAAGCGGAGGGGAAAGGCGGCTGGCTGGAGCTGTCTTTGGAAAATCCAGCCTATCACACAGAGTGTCTGTGAAACTGTTTTTGTTGGGTTGGAGAAGTGCTTCTGGCTGGGGTGGCACCAGGTAACAGAGCAAGTAGACAGACAGGTGAAACTCCGCGCATGCCCAGCTCTGCCAACAGAAAGGACCAGCCTGAATCTGAAAGGGTGAAATACACATGCCTGCCATTTACCTCCCATGTGCCACGCCTGCTGGTGTTAAGTAGACACTGTCCTTAGTAATCCCAGCTGCATATACAGAGCACGGTAAATTGTCCTGGCTCCTCAGAGGCCAAGGGGAGGCAGTGACTGCTTGTTCTGTTGTCACTCAAGGGACCCATGCTCTCCTCTCTCATTCCCAGGGGTGGCCTTAGAGCAGAGCGACGCGGTCCAGCCGGGCGCTGAAATCTTACACCTGGCCGGCACCGCCGTGCAGGGCCTCACGCTTTGAAGCCTGGAACGTCATCAGGGCCTTGCCCGACGGACCCGTGACTGTCATCCTCAGGAGGAAGAGCCCGCAGTCCGAGGGGACCCCGGCTGCTGGAGAAACCTAGGCCCAGCACCACCCTGCCTGCCGCCCCCGGCCGCGAACTCTCAGGGTCACGGCGAGCCCCATGCCGACGGGGGAATGCACAGACGAGCTTCCTGGAGGCTGCTTGCCCAGGTCGGGACCTTCTGCGACCTCACCCCGTAAGAGGGTGAGGCCAGAAGTCAGGGCGCAGTCACAGTGTCGGGGGAATGGATACAGGCCGCAGGCTGTGTCTAGAGAGCTTAGGGATAATACCGAGGTGCTGTAAATAAAATGGGTACTCGAGTGGATATGACATCCACAGCTGGCACACCAGCCTTCTGAGTCCTGTCACTGGGTAATGTCCACCCTAACCTCTTTCTCTGCCATGGTGGTCTGCTCGGGGGGGTTCAGCTCCTCCTGCTCCACTGGACCTTGGCTGGCGCCGCTCAGAGGCCGGGCCTCCTCACGACACGGTGGCTGGGTGTCTCCTGAGAGTGCCAGAGTCGGTAAGAGCCTTGCCGCCGAAGTCAAATAACATACATTCTCTTGTGCTCCACCAGTCAGAGCTGGGCCAGGCCTGCCCAGGTGTAAGCGGAGGGGAAAGGCGGCTGGCTGGAGCTGTCTTTGGAAAATCCAGCCTATCACACAGAGTGTCTGTGAAACTGTTTTTGTTGGGTTGGAGAAGTGCTTCTGGCTGGGGTGGCACCAGGTAACAGAGCAAGTAGACAGACAGGTGAAACTCCGCGCATGCCCAGCTCTGCCAACAGAAAGGACCAGCCTGAATCTGAAAGGGTGAAATACACATGCCTGCCATTTACCTCCCATGTGCCACGCCTCGCGTTGGTGTTAAGTAGACACTGTCCTTAGTAATCCCAGCTGCATATACAGAGCACGGTATTGTCCCATTGCATAGATGAGAACATTGAGATCCAGAGACAGTAGGCTACTTGTCCAGCCAGTAAATGATGCAGAGAGGGAGTCCTTTCTTTTGTGGCTTGGTAGAGACCGATAGGCCAAGATAGGCCTTCCCCAATGGTTCAGCAGGTAAACAAGTTACCAGCAATACAGGAGACACAAGAGACTCAGGTTCGATTCCCTGGAGGAGGGCTTGGCAGCCCACTGCAGTATTCATGCCTGGAGAATCCCACGGACTGAAGAGCCTGGTGGACTACAGTCCAAAGGGTTGCAAAGAGTCGGACACGACTGAGCGACTAAGCATACACACAATAGACCAAGATGTTTTTAGGTGCAGACAGATCATGGCAGGGAAAATACCTCGGTGGGCATGACCAAAGGCATACTTGGTTTAGTCATTGATTAGTGCCTGATTGTCAAGCTTCAGATAGGGAAACTGATTAGCAATACCCAGCATCCCCTGACCGGGGCTTTCCTGGTGGCTCAGTGGTAAAGAATTCGTCTTCCACTGCAGGAGACGGGTTTGATCCCTGTGTCGGGAAGGTCCCCTGAAGAATGAAATGGTAACCCACTCCAGGATTCTTGCCTGGAGAAAACCATGGACAGAGGAGCTTCGAGCCTAGAGAACTTCTTCTCCACCTTTTGTAACAAAGGACAAGAAAAGGCAGATGCCCAAGGGAGGGAAGACTTCCCTCAAAGTCCCGTTTGTAGGCTCGCTCTGCCCAGAATCAATTCCAGAGTGCTGACAGGGCCAGATGCAAACTGCCTGGTTTCCCTGGGGTGCATGAAATTTAACTCACGCAGGAGAAAAGAGAGAAAAACAGTCTGAATCGGAGAGACAACAGAAGGAGTACTGACAAGTGTTTTTCCTGAAGGCTTGTCTCATTTTTTAAACAGCAAGTTGATATGTTTTATGGAGGTAAAGGCTGGCACAGTATCAGAAACACACATCCAGGGTTCTGTGGTCAGGACTGAGAGCTTGGTTGCGACAAAGGGGCCGGCCAAGCCAGGTTTTGGGGGAATCTCTGAGAGTGACTGGCACAGGAAGGCTTTGGACCTGAGCGCGTCCCACGGTGCCTGGGCAGAGTCTGCATCTGGTGGCCGGCGGCTCGGGTGCACCTGCTGGAGACGGTGTGCATGGATGAAGGCAGCCCTGCCTGAGTGGATGGAGGAGCAGGGGGGCCCAGGGCTGCTCCTGGCAGATGTCCCCAGAGACAAACTGTCCATCGGTGGCTTCCAAAGGAGCCCGTGTGCCCGCTGGCTCTCCAGGGTTGAACCAACAACTGCCCTTCTGAAAGAGCCACGGCATTTCTCATCTGACCAACCAGGCTGTCAGCCAAAGATTTTCTTCACTGCTTTCTCGAGGTTGGCGTAGAACCCGGCCATGCTACGGGGGAAGAAGGAGTCCACCACGCCCTGTGGGAGGTAACCGCTGAGGTCGGTCTGGAAGAATGCGACCAGCCTGGTTTTGTTGGGCTCCCTGCGAAACAAGAACAGGGCCGCTTGGGGTCCAGAGCAGAGGGCCCGCCCAGGAGATGGTCCAGATCCAGGGATTGCGCTGGGTTCACTCCCCAGGAACCTGCTTCCTTTCAGGATGGAAGCAGGTCCTCTTGAGCCTGCTTCCTGGCCCTGCCAGGATGGCAAGCAATGACGAGTCCCCATGTCCAGCCCAGGAGGGTCATACATCCCCTGTGCCCGGCTTACTCGGGAAAAGAGAACTGACTCCAGTGCAGGGTCCTGGGAGGGACAGCCATGATGCTGGCCTCTGACCACTTAGGGCAGCGGTTCTGCAGAAGGTCTGGCAACTCCTGGGGGCTCCTGGCACCCTTTCAAGGGGCTTTCCGTGTAGGCTCGCTCTGCCCAGAATCGATTCCAGAGTGCTGACAGGGCCAGATGCAAACTGCCTGGTTTCCTGGGTGCATGAAATTTAACTCACGCAGGAGAAAAGAGAGAAAACAGTCTGAATCGGAGAGACAACAGAAGGAGTACTGAAAGTGTTTTTCCTGAAGGCTTGTCTCATTTTTTAAACAGCAAGTTGATATGTTTTATGGAGGTAAAGGCTGGCACAGTATCAGAAACACACATCCAGGGTTCTGTGGTCAGGACTGAGAGCTTGGTTGCGACAAAGGGGCCGGCCAAGCCAGGTTTTGGGGGAATCTCTGAGAGTGACTGGCACAGGAAGGCTTTGGACCTGAGCGCGTCCCACGGTGCCTGGGCAGAGTCTGCATCTGGTGGCCGGCGGCTCGGGTGCACCTGCTGGAGACGGTGTGCATGGATGAAGGCAGCCCTGCCTGAGTGGATGGAGGAGCAGGGGGGCCCAGGGCTGCTCCTGGCAGATGTCCCCAGAGACAAACTGTCCATCGGTGGCTTCCAAAGGAGCCCGTGTGCCCGCTGGCTCTCCAGGGTTGAACCAACAACTGCCCTTCTGAAAGAGCCACGGCATTTCTCATCTGACCAACCAGGCTGTCAGCCAAAGATTTTCTTCACTGCTTTCTCGAGGTTGGCGTAGAACCCGGCCATGCTACGGGGGAAGAAGGAGTCCACCACGCCCTGTGGGAGGTAACCGCTGAGGTCGGTCTGGAAGAATGCGACCAGCCTGGTTTTGTTGGGCTCCCTGCGAAAGCAAGAACAGGGCCGCTTGGGGTCCAGAGCAGAGGGCCCGCCCAGGGAGATGGTCCAGATCCAGGGATTGCGCTGGGTTCACTCCCCAGGAACCTGCTTCCTTTCAGGATGGAAGCAGGTCCTCTTGAGCCTGCTTCCCTGGCCCTGCCAGGATGGCAAGCAATGACGAGTCCCCATGTCCAGCCCAGGAGGGTCATACATCCCCTGTGCCCGGCTTACTCGGGAAAAGAGAACTGACTCCAGTGCAGGGTCCTGGGAGGGACAGCCATGATGCTGGCCTCTGACCACTTAGGGCAGCGGTTCTGCAGAAGGTCTGGCAACTCCTGGGGGCTCCTGGCACCCTTTCAAGGGGCTTTCAAGGTAAGGCTCTTTTCCTTACAGCATTAAGAGGTGATCTGCCTTTTCACTCCGTTCTCTCAGCATGTACTTCACTCTCACAAATTTCCCCATGGCCAGGACAACGCAGGTGTGGGTTTTGTGGAGACTAAGCATTTGTTTGTTTATTTATTTAAAATTTTTCTGGGCCGTGCCTCGCAGCATGTGGGCTCTTAGTTCCCCAACCTGGGATTGAACCTGCATCCCTGCACTGCAAGTGTGGAGCCTCAGCCACTGGAGCACCAGGGAAGTCCCTGAGTATTTTATGTGAATAGAGCTGTCAGCAGCTTTGGGGGCCGGTTTCGAGAGGCTCTTTGATGTATGACATCACAAGAGACTGAATGCAGAAGCAGATGTGAGCTTCCACTAAACCTGACATTAAAGAGAGTTTCCAAAATGTGAAACAAGCCACTCTCCACTGTTTCTCTTTTGAAAAATCCCTTAGACAGAAAGGAGATCAAACCAGTCGAGGACTGGTTTCAAACCAGCCCTGAATGCTCACTGGAAGGACTGATGCTGAAGCTCAAATACTTCGGCCACCTGATGCAAAGAGGTGCCTCATTGGAAAAGACCCTGAGGCTGAGAAAGACTGAGGGCAGGAGGAGAAGGGGGCAGCAGAGGACGAGATGGCTGGATGGCATCACTGACTCAAGGGACATGAGCAAACTCTGGGAGAGAGTGACGGACAGAGAAGCCTGGCGGGCTGCAGTCGATGGGGTCACAGAGTCAGACACAACTGAGCGACTGAACGTGAACGGAAACAGAAGGTCCTCTGTGATGCCACAGTGAGGTCTGGGCACACGCTGAATCCAGCAGGCTGCACTTACCCCGGCAGAGGTTCACAGAAGCAGCCACAGGGATGGTTAAATCCTCTCACGTAACCTGGTTGTGGGGGACAAGACGGATGCTTCACATTGGTGGCTGGAAGACAGAGCGAGAGGGTCAGGGAGCCAGGGCGGGTGAAGGGCCTTACCCAGCACCACCTGTGTGCAGACCTGTCACCTGGAGCCCGAGGCGTCGGCAGGTGAGCTCGCCCAACTGCGCCCCCACTGTCTCCCACACACCTGTGCACACATACTTGGGCTCACACACTTAGGCACACCCACACACACAGAGCTTCCCCAACCTGCTGGAAAATTAGACGAGGGGACATCAGGGACTTCCCTGGTGGGCCAGTGGCGAAGGCGCCGCGCTCCCAGTGCAGGGGAGGTTAGATCCCTGGTCAGAGGACTAGGGGGTTTCCCAGGCGGCTCAGGGTAAAGAACCTGCCTGCCAATGCAGGAGACTCGGGTTCAGTCCCTGGGTCGGGAAGACCCCCTAGAGGAGGACACGGCAGCCCACTCCAGGATTCCTGCCTGGAGAATCCCATGGATGGAGGAGTCTGGTGGGCTACAGTCCATGGGGTCTCAAAGAACCGAACACAACTGAGCAACTGAGCATGCACACGTGCAGGGCGTTAGATTCCACATGCAGCAACTGAAAATCTTGCACACCCCAACTAAGACCCAGCACACACAAATAAATTTTTTTTTTTAAAAAGAAATTTCAGACCTGAGACTTGGGAGCAGGAGGGAGAAAGTCCCCCTCTCAAATTGCAGCCAGCAGACGTGTGGACAGTGCCCACCACCTACCGACAGGGGATATAAAAAGTGCAGAGGCAGGAACTCCGCTCCTGGCTGAAAGCAGGGGAGCCCATGGCCCCGCAGCCCTCTTGTGAAGGCGCTGAAGTCAAACTGCCACCCTTGTGTCTGGAGCACAAACCATACGCCTCAGCAGGGATGAAAATGGGGTGCAGCATCCCCCCAAACCTGACAAGTGGAGGGGCGCCCAGGCTGTGGTGCCCCAGGGATTTCCAGCTGGTGGGCTTTCCCTCAGGAACTGGGGAGGCGTCGGGGAGGCAGAGGCCAGCAGCGCACCAACGCCTGGCCGCGGCGCCGCGTCCCTCACCATTGGAGCTGATGGTGCCGTCCTCGTAGGTCCTGACCAGCACTAGGTCCACGAAGTCTCTGGGGGAAATGAGCTTCATGGCGGCCGAAGGGGTGGTGGTTCTGCTGAAGAGCAGGGTCTGTCAGGGCAAAGAAATATCCAGCTGTGAAGACGGGCAGGCACCGGCCACCCGCACCGATGCCCCTGAGCTCACCCACCTGCACCCGGTCCCAGTAACCCAGCGGCTGGCGCTGGCGCTGGCCGCAAGGGGGCGCTGTGACCCAGAGGAGCTGGAGTGAACTTCCCTGGTGTGCCTGAGGTCCTGGGAACAGACCCAAATTTGCCAAATCTAGCGTGACCGGTGGGCCAGTGGCGGCGCCCGCTCCCAGTGCAGGGAGGTTAGATCCCTGGTCAGAGGACTAGGGGGTTTCCCAGGCGGCTCAGGGTAAAGAACCTGCCTGCCAATGCAGGAGACTCGGGTTCAGTCCCTGGGTCGGGAAGACCCCCTAGAGGAGGACACGGCAGCCCACTCCAGGATTCCTGCCTGGAGAATCCCATGGATGGAGGAGTCTGGTGGGCTACAGTCCATGGGGTCTCAAAGAACCGAACACAACTGAGCAACTGAGCATGCACACGTGCAGGGCGTTAGATTCCACATGCAGCAACTGAAAATCTTGCACACCCCAACTAAGACCCAGCACACACAAATAAATTTTTTTTTTTAAAAAGAAATTTCAGACCTGAGACTTGGGAGCAGGAGGGAGAAAGTCCCCCTCTCAAATTGCAGCCAGCAGACGTGTGGACAGTGCCCACCACCTACCGACAGGGGATATAAAAAGTGCAGAGGCAGGAACTCCGCTCCTGGCTGAAAGCAGGGGAGCCCATGGCCCCGCAGCCCTCTTGTGAAGGCGCTGAAGTCAAACTGCCACCCTTGTGTCTGGAGCACAAACCATACGCCTCAGCAGGGATGAAAATGGGGTGCAGCATCCCCCCAAACCTGACAAGTGGAGGGGCGCCCAGGCTGTGGTGCCCCAGGGATTTCCAGCTGGTGGGCTTTCCCTCAGGAACTGGGGAGGCGTCGGGGAGGCAGAGGCCAGCAGCGCACCAACGCCTGGCCGCGGCGCCGCGTCCCTCACCATTGGAGCTGATGGTGCCGTCCTCGTAGGTCCTGACCAGCACTAGGTCCACGAAGTCTCTGGGGGAAATGAGCTTCATGGCGGCCGAAGGGGTGGTGGTTCTGCTGAAGAGCAGGGTCTGTCAGGGCAAAGAAATATCCAGCTGTGAAGACGGGCAGGCACCGGCCACCCGCACCGATGCCCCTGAGCTCACCCACCTGCACCCGGTCCCAGTAACCCAGCGGCTGGCGCTGGCGCTGGCCGCAAGGGGGCGCTGTGACCCAGAGGAGCTGGAGTGAACTTCCCTGGTGTGCCCGAGGTCCTGGGAACAGACCCAAATTTGCCAAATCTAGCGTGACCTGGGCTGCCCATGGCTGGTCAGGACCACTGTGAGCTGATGCCCCAAAAGATCATGAGAGGGACCTGCCTAGGTGTCCAGAGGTTCAGAATCTGTCTTCCAATGCAGGGGCTGCAGGGTCGATCCCTGGCCAGGAAACTAAGACCCCACATGCTATAGGATAACTACTCCCACACCCTGCAAGTGAAGCAGCCCAATAGACACAACAAAGCCCGCAGGGAGCGAGCAAGACTTGAGCTGGGCAAAAATAATAATGGATAATATTTTAAAAATAAAATGTATTTATTTAATAAAAAATTAAGTGTTTATTTAATAAAAATAAATGATAAAAATATAGAATATTATGTATTTATTTAATAAAAATAAATACTATTAAAAGTAATTTTAGGGCTTCCCTGGTGGTCTAGTGGGTAAAGAGTCCACCTTGCAGCGCAAGGAGCAAGGAGCATTGGTCGGATCCCTGGCCCGGGAAGATCCCCACATGCTGCGGAGTGGCTGGACCACTGTGTCCAGTTGCAAGCCAGTGCTCTGGAGCACATGTGCCCAGAGCCAGTGCTCTGCGACAAGAGAGGGGCCACTGCAATGGGAGGCCCACACGTGCCAAAGAATAATAAAGATGGCTGAAAAAAATAAACGATGACTTAGAGGCAAAAAAAGAATAATAATTTTAAAAAGATCATGAGAGTTGTCATTGGTGGAGCACGTAATAAGGGCCGGGCTAGACAGAGCTCTCAGTTTTTGTTCGGTCCCTAAGTCATGTCCGACTCTCAGTGACCCCTCAGTGACCTGCAGCACACCAGGCTTCCCCGTCCTTCACTCTTTCCCGGAGTTTGCTAAAACTCGTGTCCATTGAGTCGATGGACAATGCTTAGTGGTTCCTCACAACTGAGAAATTGGTTTCATTAACCCATTTGACCAGATGAGACAACCGAGGCTTGCAGGGATGAAGGAACTGACCACAAAGCTCAGGAGAGGAGAGACCTGAACGGGCGGGTCTAGGCTGAGGTAAGGGAGGCCACTCCTTTCTTAGGCTGACCCTGCTCCGGCCCAGCCCTGAGAACAGCGCCTCCTTAAATGTATGTCCCAGACAGCCTTCTGGTTCCTCCAGCCACAGCCCTGGGAGGGAGCACCCCTAGAATTTGGCCCACTCTCAGAATATCCCACCAAGTGTACTCCCCCACTTTCCAAGTCAAGGAACCCCCAAAACCACCCCATGCTTTATCCCATGGTTCCCTACTCCAGTAGGACTGTGGCCATTTCAAGGTTACAACGTCAGGCCCCAGGATGGGACAGACCTGGGGACTGCCTTATCTTGTTATTCACTCAATGTGCATCAATTGCTCAGTCATGTCCAGCTCTTTGGGACAGTATGGACTGTAGCCCACCAGGCTCCTCTGTCCATGGGATTCTCCAGGCAAGAATGGTGGAGTGGGGTGCCGTTTCCTCCTCCAGGGGATCTTCCCAACCCAGGGTCTGAAGCCCGATCTCCTGCATTACAGGCAGGTTCTTTACTGTTTGAGTCACTAAAGAAGCCCAGTGACTTAATGTTTTTATCTAAATGTGCTCACTTTTTAAAACTTAATTTTAAAAGGAAGCTATTTAACTGCTGGAAATGAAAAAAAAAGGTAAGGTATCACTTGGCATAAATAAAAGACAACTGCCGTATATATATATATATATATAAATACCCGTATATAAGGGGTTCTTGGCTTCTGTTTCTGAGCCTGAGGCCAGCTGTCTGTCTGTCACAATGGAGATTAGCAAGGTGTCAAAGGCACAGTAGCTCCTGAGACTTTCCCCTTCAATTTGTCAGAGAGACTAATGACTTGAAATGGGGTAACCTCAGTAGGTGGGATTCAACTTCAGCTTCTATGAATGACCGAGTATCAGGGGTTTCCTAAGTCATGTCCGACTCTCAGTGACCCCTCAGTGACCTGGAAGTTTTTGGGCTAAAACTCGTGTCCATTGAGTCGATGGACAATGTGGTTCCTCACAACTGAGAAATTGGTTTCATTAACCCATTTGACCAGATGAGACAACCGAGGCTTGCAGGGATGAAGGAACTGACCACAAAGCTCAGGAGAGGAGAGACCTGAACGGGCGGGTCTAGGCTGAGGTAAGGGAGGCCACTCCTTTCTTAGGCTGACCCTGCTCCGGCCCAGCCCTGAGAACAGCGCCTCCTTAAATGTATGTCCCAGACAGCCTTCTGGTTCCTCCAGCCACAGCCCTGGGAGGGAGCACCCCTAGAATTTGGCCCACTCTCAGAATATCCCACCAAGTGTACTCCCCCACTTTCCAAGTCAAGGAACCCCCAAAACCACCCCATGCTTTATCCCATGGTTCCCTACTCCAGTAGGACTGTGGCCATTTCAAGGTTACAACGTCAGGCCCCAGGATGGGACAGACCTGGGGACTGCCTTATCTTGTTATTCACTCAATGTGCATCAATTGCTCAGTCATGTCCAGCTCTTTGGGACAGTATGGACTGTAGCCCACCAGGCTCCTCTGTCCATGGGATTCTCCAGGCAAGAATGGTGGAGTGGGGTGCCGTTTCCTCCTCCAGGGGATCTTCCCAACCCAGGGTCTGAAGCCCGATCTCCTGCATTACAGGCAGGTTCTTTACTGTTTGAGTCACTAAAGAAGCCCAGTGACTTAATGTTTTTATCTAAATGTGCTCACTTTTTAAAACTTAATTTTAAAAGGAAGCTATTTAACTGCTGGAAATGAAAAAAAAAGGTAAGGTATCACTTGGCATAAATAAAAGACAACTGCCGTATATATATATATATATATAAATACCCGTATATAAGGGGTTCTTGGCTTCTGTTTCTGAGCCTGAGGCCAGCTGTCTGTCTGTCACAATGGAGATTAGCAAGGTGTCAAAGGCACAGTAGCTCCTGAGACTTTCCCCTTCAATTTGTCAGAGAGACTAATGACTTGAAATGGGGTAACCTCAGTAGGTGGGATTCAACTTCAGCTTCAGCTATGAATGACCGAGTATCATCTTGGGCTCACCTTTCAGGAAACACTAAAACTTCTGCAATAAGGAACTGAAATGTGAATTCTTGGTCAAGGTTAAGAACAATTGGCTCCTACTGATTGACCAGTAGAGAATTAAGGTCTGAGGTTTCATAACATCTGCTATGGAAGCACCCAAGAGGGTACCATGTCCACAAATGTCAAAATTGAAGCATCTTTCAAAAAAAAAAAAAAGTTGGCAACATTTCCTCAAGGCAACTTTTTCATTTCTTACGGCTATGTCTTCTTTCTTTCCTCCTTAACCTCTTTTATCACAATGAGGTGGATTCCGGGGCTTCCCAGGTGGCTCAGTGGTAAAGAATCCACCTAACAATGCAGGAGACGCAGGTTCAATCCCAGGGTCAAGAAGATTCCTTGGAGAAGGAAATGGCAACCCACTCCAATTTTCTTGCCTGCAGAATCCCATGGACAGAGGAGCCTGGCAGGCTACTGTTTATGGAGTCGTAAAGAATCAGACATGACAGAAGCAACTTAGCACGCACACACACGCTTAACACTACAGAGGATCCCAGGGCAGGACCAACTAGATCTTTGCTGTCCCATATGGCAGCCACGAGTTCCATGTGGCTATTTAAATTTACACTGAGTCATGAAAATCAGATAAAATTAACAATGTATTTCTCCAAACTGACACCTTTCAAATGCCACGTGGGGCTAGTGGCCACTCTGTCAATAAGCACTGTTGTAGAATATTTTCATCACGGCAGAAAGTTCTACTGGGTAGCACCAGACTAGAACACACACGCTTTACCAGAGGATAAGCTGGCTTCCTGCGTTTTCCACCTGGCATAGCCTCTCAGCTGGCAGAAGTTCCCGAGTCTTTGGCCAGGACTCAATTCCTGGCCATCAGGGGGCGCTATTTCAAACTCGAGCTGATGTGTCAAAGCCAGGCTGCTTCTGCGCTCTCTGAGCTCATGTTCCTGCACTCCTGCCTTCATCAGCCATGGACCTCTCAACTGTTTAAGGGATCTCCGCTCTGGGCCTCCTTGGGTGGTCAAAGGCACAGTAGCTCCTGAGACTTTCCCCTTCAATTTGTCAGAGAGACTAATGACTTGAAATGGGGTAACCTCAGTAGGTGGGATTCAACTTCAGCTTCAGCTATGAATGACCGAGTATCATCTTGGGCTCACCTTTCAGGAAACACTAAAACTTCTGCAATAAGGAACTGAAATGTGAATTCTTGGTCAAGGTTAAGAACAATTGGCTCCTACTGATTGACCAGTAGAGAATTAAGGTCTGAGGTTTCATAACATCTGCTATGGAAGCACCCAAGAGGGTACCATGTCCACAAATGTCAAAATTGAAGCATCTTTCAAAAAAAAAAAAAAGTTGGCAACATTTCCTCAAGGCAACTTTTTCATTTCTTACGGCTATGTCTTCTTTCTTTCCTCCTTAACCTCTTTTATCACAATGAGGTGGATTCCGGGGCTTCCCAGGTGGCTCAGTGGTAAAGAATCCACCTAACAATGCAGGAGACGCAGGTTCAATCCCAGGGTCAAGAAGATTCCTTGGAGAAGGAAATGGCAACCCACTCCAATTTTCTTGCCTGCAGAATCCCATGGACAGAGGAGCCTGGCAGGCTACTGTTTATGGAGTCGTAAAGAATCAGACATGACAGAAGCAACTTAGCACGCACACACACGCTTAACACTACAGAGGATCCCAGGGCAGGACCAACTAGATCTTTGCTGTCCCATATGGCAGCCACGAGTTCCATGTGGCTATTTAAATTTACACTGAGTCATGAAAATCAGATAAAATTAACAATGTATTTCTCCAAACTGACACCTTTCAAATGCCACGTGGGGCTAGTGGCCACTCTGTCAATAAGCACTGTTGTAGAATATTTTCATCACGGCAGAAAGTTCTACTGGGTAGCACCAGACTAGACCACACACGTTTTACCAGGGGATAAGCTGGCTTCCTGCGTTTTCCACCTGGCATAGCCTCTCAGCTGGCAGAAGTTCCCGAGTCTTTGGCCAGGACTCAATTCCTGGCCATCAGGGGGCGCTATTTCAAACTAGAGCTGATGTGTCAAAGCCAGGCTGCTTCTGCGCTCTCTGAGCTCATGTTCCCGCTGCACTCCTGCCTTCATCAGCCATGGCCATGACCTCTCAACTGTTTAAGGGATCTCTACGTCTCTGGGCCTCCTTGTGACCTACCTGAACCCGGGTCAAGGCTGGGTTTGAGTGTCAAGGAGTGGGTGGCTTGTTTACTGGGCACTCCCCTTGCCTAAAGGCTTCCCAGGTGGTGCAGTGGTAAAGCCTCCACCTGCCAGTGCAGGGGGGTTCTGTCTCTGGGTTGGTTAGATCTCCTGGAGAAGGGAAGGGCAGCCCACTCCAGTCTTCTTGCCTGGGAAATCCCATGGACAGAGGAGCCTGGAGGGCTGCAGTCCATGGGGTCACAAAAGAGTCGGACACGACTTAGAGACTGAACAACAACAAGCCCTTGGCTAGAGGTGTCACTGACTCCCCCCGAAGAGGGGACACAGTCTGGTTACTGTCTATGCTTGGAAAGGCTTACATCAGTGATGCTCTCGATAATTTCAAAACTGGTCACATTCTCGTCCCCACTGAGCTCGGAAGGTCCCAGCAACTGGCTTCACACAGTCCCACACCTGCTCTGGTGTCCCGTTCACGATGCCTTCTCCTCGGTACCTAGAGAACAAAGAGCAGTGTGACCTCCAGGCACTGATCGAACCTGTGCATCCTGGGGTCACACATAAGGACCAGAAGCCACATCTGCCCTCTTCTTTAGGACCGCCTTGCAGAGAAGGCTGACGTCGGCCAGCCCACCTCCCCTCAGGCCTCCAGAAATGGTCAGATGCTAAGCTTTCTCAAGAATATAGGTGGAGGAAACGGATTTAGTGAGACGCAAAAGCCTTTCTGGAGGATAACTGGCAAGTCGAGTCCAGAGGCTAGGGCTGACACGTTTACCAGGATAAGCTGGCTTCCTGCGTTTTCCACCTGGCATAGCCTCTCAGCTGGCAGAAGTTCCCGAGTCTTTGGCCAGGACTCAATTCCTGGCCATCAGGGGGCGCTATTTCAAACTAGAGCTGATGTGTCAAAGCCAGGCTGCTTCTGCGCTCTCTGAGCTCATGTTCCCGCTGCACTCCTGCCTTCATCAGCCTAGGCCATTACCTCTCAACTGTTTAAGGGATCTCTCGTCTCTGGGCCTCCTTGTGACCTACCTGAACCCGGGTCAAGGCTGGGTTTGAGTGTCAAGGAGTGGGTGGCTTGTTTACTGGGCACTCCCCTTGCCTAAAGGCTTCCCAGGTGGTGCAGTGGTAAAGCCTCCACCTGCCAGTGCAGGGGGGTTCTGTCTCTGGGTTGGTTAGATCTCCTGGAGAAGGGAAGGGCAGCCCACTCCAGTCTTCTTGCCTGGGAAATCCCATGGACAGAGGAGCCTGGAGGGCTGCAGTCCATGGGGTCACAAAAGAGTCGGACACGACTTAGAGACTGAACAACAACAAGCCCTTGGCTAGAGGTGTCACTGACTCCCCCCGAAGAGGGGACACAGTCTGGTTACTGTCTATGCTTGGAAAGGCTTACATCAGTGATGCTCTCGATAATTTCAAAACTGGTCACATTCTCGTCCCACTGAGCTCGGAAGGTCCCAGCAACTGGCTTCACACAGTCCCACACCTGCTCTGGTGTCCCGTTCACGATGCCTTCTCCTCGGTACCTAGAGAACAAAGAGCAGTGTGACCTCCAGGCACTGATCGAACCTGTGCATCCTGGGGTCACACATAAGGACCAGAAGCCACATCTG
The DNA here is from genome assembly GCA_022376925.1 of Tragulus kanchil. Taxonomy (NCBI): domain Eukaryota; kingdom Metazoa; phylum Chordata; class Mammalia; order Artiodactyla; family Tragulidae; genus Tragulus; species Tragulus kanchil. The sequence continues at coordinate 120,126,920 of JAIOJX010000024.1, read as the reverse complement.
CCCTCTTCTTTAGGACCGCCTTGCAGAGAAGGCTGACGTCGGCCAGCCCACCTCCCCTCAGGCCTCCAGAAATGGTCAGATGCTAAGCTTTCTCAAGAATATAGGTGGAGGAAACGGATTTAGTGAGACGCAAAAGCCTTTCTGGAGGATAACTGGCAAGTCGAGTCCAGAGGCTAGGGCTGACGGCCGCGTGTAAGGAAGCAAACCCACAGCAGCACCGTCAGGAGAGGTGGGACACTGAGGAGCTCGGGCACTTACAGGTTCCCTGGGAACTCCACAGAAGGCCTCCATGAAACTGAAACTCCGTTCTGTCAAGAGGCACAGAATCGCACAATTTTAGAGCACAATTTGGGGCTCTTGGGAGATGAACCCCAATTCCCTGTTTTACGGAAGAAAAGTCGAGAGCCTTGAGAGGTGCAGAGCTCCACGGTGAGATTCAACTGACATGTGTCGGAGCAGGGGCTCGTCCAGGACAAAGATGCGCCCAGGAGCACGTGATGGACCAAGGGACAGTGTGCGGCTACTCCACGAACCGAAAAGCGCTGGAGGGTTTTCCAAATCGCTTTAAAAACCGCCATGCATCTGGTTTCCTCAAGCAATTTTGATTTGTTTGTTAAAAATCCTAAGTGTCCGGATGGCAGCGGCACCCTTAAGCCACCCTCCTGGGAGCTAAGAGAGGAAGGGCGTAAAGGCTCGGAAACCGGTGCTTCCACTTCGTCCTAAACATTTACCAGCAGGTGACCTTGGCCAGGTCTTTCAATGGTTGCATACTTACCTCTAGGGGTCAAGGTGGGCACCACAGGTCCGATATATTTTTCAAGGACTCAACCCCCCCGTGGAATCTCCTCCTCAATCTAGCTCCGGGGGATGGAATTCAGAAAACCTCTCAGGAAAGGAGCCTGGGAGCTTCTAGGCTGCAGGCCCCAGGGAGCAAAGGTCTCTCGATTCCTCCCTGCCCCGTTCCTCACTCACGCCTTCCCGGCAAAGCTTCCACCCCGACTTGGCTCGCCGGTACTCGAGCATCTTCTCCGCTACCGCCTCGCTCATCTGCGCGGCCGTCGCCGGGTCCATTGCGCCGAGAGATGCGCGGGGTCGAAGGTGGAGCGTGCGGCAGCGGCCGGGCTTTTAGGTCTGGGAAGCCGGAAAACAAAACCTGGCGAGGAGCCGGGAGTCCCGCCCCAACCCCGCCCCGGCTCTAGGACTGGTCCAGACAGCCTGACGGGTCCCGCCCCGCTCCGAGATTGGCGGCACCGGAGAGACACCGGCCGGGCAGCGTCCCGGGCGCGCCCGCACGGCGCTGCGGGATCCGCCTTTCGCCTGTCCCGGCTCAGGGCGGGGCTCTGGAATGCTGGAACTTGGGAGGGCCGGTGGTGGAGAGCCAAGTGGACCGGGCCAGGGCTTGGATGGCGTCGGAGGTTTGTATAAGCAACGTGGACTTTTGAGTGGGCAGACGTTCAGCCAGGCGGGACGGTGGTGAAATTTCCATCAGAAGTGCCTTTCTCGGGTGTCTGTTGCAGGGGCGGGAGAGAGTGTGCGCAGATGCCTGGTTCGCGGCGGTCATGGGAAGGGATGGGGTGGCCAGAGCTAGGGGTGAGTGGTGCAGGTGGAGAGAGGGGCCAAGCTACAAGAGATTTTCAGAGCAAATCGCTTTAAAACCGCCATGCATCTGGTTTCCTCAAGCAATTTTGATTTGTTTGTTAAAAATCCTAAGTGTCCGGATGGCAGCGGCACCCTTAAGCCACCCTCCTGGGAGCTAAGAGAGGAAGGGCGTAAAGGCTCGGAAACCGGTGCTTCCACTTCGTCCTAAACATTTACCAGCAGGTGACCTTGGCCAGGTCTTTCAATGGTTGCATACTTACCTCTAGGGGTCAAGGTGGGCACCACAGGTCCGATATATTTTTCAAGGACTCAACCCCCCCGTGGAATCTCCTCCTCAATCTAGCTCCGGGGGATGGAATTCAGAAAACCTCTCAGGAAAGGAGCCTGGGAGCTTCTAGGCTGCAGGCCCCAGGGAGCAAAGGTCTCTCGATTCCTCCCTGCCCCGTTCCTCACTCACGCCTTCCCGGCAAAGCTTCCACCCCGACTTGGCTCGCCGGTACTCGAGCATCTTCTCCGCTACCGCCTCGCTCATCTGCGCGGCCGTCGCCGGGTCCATTGCGCCGAGAGATGCGCGGGGTCGAAGGTGGAGCGTGCGGCAGCGGCCGGGCTTTTAGGTCTGGGAAGCCGGAAAACAAAACCTGGCGAGGAGCCGGGAGTCCCGCCCCAACCCCGCCCCGGCTCTAGGACTGGTCCAGACAGCCTGACGGGTCCCGCCCCGCTCCGAGATTGGCGGCACCGGAGAGACACCGGCCGGGCAGCGTCCCGGGCGCGCCCGCACGGCGCTGCGGGATCCGCCTTTCGCCTGTCCCGGCTCAGGGCGGGGCTCTGGAATGCTGGAACTTGGGAGGGCCGGTGGTGGAGAGCCAAGTGGACCGGGCCAGGGCTTGGATGGCGTCGGAGGTTTGTATAAGCAACGTGGACTTTTGAGTGGGCAGACGTTCAGCCAGGCGGGACGGTGGTGAAATTTCCATCAGAAGTGCCTTTCTCGGGTGTCTGTTGCAGGGGCGGGAGAGAGTGTGCGCAGATGCCTGGTTCGCGGCGGTCATGGGAAGGGATGGGGTGGCCAGAGCTAGGGGTGAGTGGTGCAGGTGGAGAGAGGGGGCCCTCAAGTCAGTGTTCAGAAAGCTAGGACAGAGAGATCTTTGGGCCAGGTGGCGGAGGCTGCAGTAGCAGGAAGCTAAGAACCCCGTCTCCTGGCTGCTGGAAGCCAGGCTGAGATGGAGACTAGACACGGGGTTGACGGGGACAGGGTGCGTTCAGTTCCGGGCGTACTCGGTAGGAAGTGCCTGAAGGACCTCTAAGGCACGTCTGGGGAACCGTGGGATGCGCTGGCATGCGGGACAGAGCTGAGCTCTGGCTAAAGGTCGCAGAGCTCTGTGCCTCTGCCGGCCTCTACCTTGGAGGTGAGTGGGGTCACATCCCCCACCTCCTTTCCTCCTTTTCACCGTTGTGGTTTAGTTGGTAAGTCCTGGCTCTTTGCCGACCCGGGGACTGGAGCCCGCCAGGCTCCACTGTCCATGGGATTTTTCAAGCAAGAATATTGGAGTGGGGTGCCATTTTCGCCTCCAGGGGACCTTGCCTACCCAGGAATAGAACCCAGGTCTCCCACATGAGCAGGCGGATTCTCCACCAGTGAGCCCGGGGAAGCCCTCTTCCGTGCTAGAACCAACTAAATATTTGAAAATGTCCACACTGAGAACAGTTTGTATATTCTTTGTGTGCGTCTTGTTTCAAGTTTTCTTTTTTTGTTGTTGTTGTTGTTTTTAATGGTGTAAGGAAAATGACTGCCTGAAGCCCCTTCATGGAAGATGTGATGGATGCCAGGGGTTGAGCAGCTGAATAGGGGATTAGGGAGCCCAAGTTCTAGACCTGGTTTCACCCACGATTCACTGCATGCTTTTGAGCAAGTCGTATTTAGTTAGCCTGTTTGCTTACAGATGAAGTGGGACCAGAATTCATTTCTCCCCAGGCCAGTGTGACGGGCAAGAGTAATGCATGTGAGCCAGAAAAAAAGAGACTTCCTTGGCGGTCCAATGGTTAGAACTTCACCTTCTAATGCAGAAGGTTCAAGTTCAATCCCTGTCCATAGAACTAAAATCCCACATCTTGGACCAAAAATAAAAGTCAAACAGAAGTGGTATTGTAACAAATTCAATAAAGACTTTTAAAATGGTCCACATCAAATATACATTTGTGTGTGTGTATGCGTGTGTGTGTATGTGTGTGTGTGTGTACTTTTTAAAAAAAAAAGACCAATAAGTTAACCATGGTGAAAAAATTAAGTTAACCATGATCAGAAAGTTAAACACATCGAGGTATCATAAAAAGGCAGACCACAGTCTGAGGGGGAAATTAGCATATTGCTAACTAAAAGGAAGTTTTCTTAATGTATAAAGTGCTCTTGCAAATCACACATTTTCAAATAATCCAATAAACAGTGCCCTGCAGAGAAGCAAATTAGAAGATAGGAAATGATGCAGAACTTCCCTCATAGTTAGGGCGTTACAAGCTAAAATAAGGGGCACTTTGTACACCTGTCTGAGGGACGGCTCTGAAGAGGTTTGTTAATTCCCTGTATTGGTGAGCATATGAAGAAACAGTTGTTTATACACTATGAGTGAGAGTGTGAGTTTTGGTAACCTTCTGGGAGCAAAATGCCATTAAAATTTTAATAGACTTGTTTCCTGGTCCAGCAACTCCTACACACAGTTATATGAGACTGATTTTACAACTGGAAACAACCTATCCTTTGTCAGTAGGTTAAACAAAGTTACAGGACATCCATTTATTGGGTTATTGTGTAGCCATGGATCTGATGTGGCACAGATGAACAAAGCTGGGGTGGGAACAACAGGAACTGCTTCCTAGAACCTAGGCAACTAGACATAGGAGCAGACGTGAGTTGACTGTTTTAATCAAGAGCAATTCACTCTTTAGGAAGAAAATAAATGGATTTCAAACTTAACTCTAAAATAACTTCAAATTATTTGCATGCTTTTGAGCAAGTCGTATTTAGTTAGCCTGTTTGCTTACAGATGAAGTGGGACCAGAATTCATTTCTCCCCAGGCCAGTGTGACGGGCAAGAGTAATGCATGTGAGCCAGAAAAAAAGAGACTTCCTTGGCGGTCCAATGGTTAGAACTTCACCTTCTAATGCAGAAGGTTCAAGTTCAATCCCTGTCCATAGAACTAAAATCCCACATCTTGGACCAAAAATAAAAGTCAAACAGAAGTGGTATTGTAACAAATTCAATAAAGACTTTTAAAATGGTCCACATCAAATATACATTTGTGTGTGTGTATGCGTGTGTGTGTATGTGTGTGTGTGTGTGTGTACTTTTTAAAAAAAAAAGACCAATAAGTTAACCATGGTGAAAAAATTAAGTTAACCATGATCAGAAAGTTAAACACATCGAGGTATCATAAAAAGGCAGACCACAGTCTGAGGGGGAAATTAGCATATTGCTAACTAAAAGGAAGTTTTCTTAATGTATAAAGTGCTCTTGCAAATCACACATTTTCAAATAATCCAATAAACAGTGCCCTGCAGAGAAGCAAATTAGAAGATAGGAAATGATGCAGAACTTCCCTCATAGTTAGGGCGTTACAAGCTAAAATAAGGGGCACTTTGTACACCTGTCTGAGGGACGGCTCTGAAGAGGTTTGTTAATTCCCTGTATTGGTGAGCATATGAAGAAACAGTTGTTTATACACTATGAGTGAGAGTGTGAGTTTTGGTAACCTTCTGGGAGCAAAATGCCATTAAAATTTTAATAGACTTGTTTCCTGGTCCAGCAACTCCTACACACAGTTATATGAGACTGATTTTACAACTGGAAACAACCTATCCTTTGTCAGTAGGTTAAACAAAGTTACAGGACATCCATTTATTGGGTTATTGTGTAGCCATGGATCTGATGTGGCACAGATGAACAAAGCTGGGGTGGGAACAACAGGAACTGCTTCCTAGAACCTAGGCAACTAGACATAGGAGCAGACGTGAGTTGACTGTTTTAATCAAGAGCAATTCACTCTTTAGGAAGAAAATAAATGGATTTCAAACTTAACTTTAAAATAACTTCAAATTATTTAAATTCTTAGCTCCACCAAATACCCCATGCATATATGGTCAATCTGCCAGGCTGCTTTGTTCACGGGATTCTCCAGGCAAGAATACTGGAATGGGGTGCCATTTCTTCCTCCAGGGGATCTTCCCCACACAGGACCAATGTTTATTTGTGCACAAGCAGGAAAAATATCATGTGTATATATATATATATGAGTGAGGGCTCAAGTCAGAGTGCCCTGGTTCAAACCCCTGGTTCTGATGGGGTCACCATTTATTAACTGTGACCTTGGTCCATAACTGACCCTTCCAGACCTTTTCATCCTTATTTGGCAAATGAAAACAATGATAATATTAACTCAGGGTTGACAGGTGGGTTAAAGAATTTATTTTAAAATTTTATTTATTTATTTATGTTTGGCTATTCTGGGTTTTCACTGCTGCCACAGGTTCTTCTCTAGTTGCAGGGAGCGGGGGCTACTCTGTAGTTGAGGTGGGCAGGCTTCTTGTTGAGGTGACTTCTCTTGTTGTGGAACTTGGGCTCTAGGGCACACGGGCTTCCATAGTTGTGGCACATGGGCTCAATAGTTGCGGCTCCAAGCCTCTAGAGAACAGGCTCAATAGTTGTGTCTCATGGACTTCGTTGCTCTGCAACATGTGGGATCTTCCCAGATCAGGGATCGAACCTGTGTCTCCTGCATTGGCAGGTGAACTCTTCACCACTGAGCTACCAGGGAAGCCTGGGTTAAATAATTTAGTAAATGAATAGCAATGATAATGGTGCACGATATACAGTAAATATATATATGTATACAGAGAGAGAGAGAATACATATATCAGAGATAATGTATGTATATCTTGAGTGAGAAAGAGAAATAACTTTCGCTCAGATGTGTTTGTTTATGCTTTTTTTTTTTGGCCACTTCTATTGATCTTTCATTTATTTATCTTTGTTCTTTGGCCTGTGTGCCTCCCATCGCAGTGACCTCTCTCTTTGTAGAGCACTGGCTCTGGGCGCATACGCTCCAGAGCTCCAGCTTGGTAGTTGGACACATCGGTCCAGCCACTCTGCGGCACGTGGGATCTTCCCAGGCAAGGGATTGAACTGGCGCCCCCTGCACTGCAAGGCAGTGTCCTTACCCACTGGACCACTGGGGAAGCCCCTATGCTTATTTTTTATGGTACATCTATGCTATGTATGTTTATATGTGTACTTTAGACTTGAAATGTTCACTTCAAGAAAGATATAGCATAAACTGTTAACAAGAGGGGTAGTGTCAAAGGAAGCTTCTTTTCTGTTTTATATCCTCATCTACTGCTTACTGACATGCAGGTTTTCTTAAATTTAAAAAGCATCATTAAAAAGTTCCACGTAGAATATTTCTATGAAGCTGCAGCTCTAAACCCTCAAAGTCTGGAGCTTGAGACTTTTGCTTGGGGATGAAACCTGATAAAAACAAAGCTGAGGGGAGGTAAGGCTTCAAGTAGCAAGTGACATCAAACATTTGAGAGATTTTTATACTACTGAAATGGAGCATGGGTTTGAAATTTTTTAGAGCACTATATGAGGCTCTAATCTCTGCTGCCAGAAAATGCCTGTCCTGAGTCTACATGAAATATTTGGAGAGGCAAACTCTTCGTCCCTGAGGCCTGCACACACTGGTAGCCGGGGCTGAGTGAAGTGGGCAGGCCTCTGGTCTGTTTTGCCTCCAGAGGCTGGGACAGGGCAGGATGAGCAGCTGGTTAGAGGGTGCCGGTTAGAGGGGAGGGTGAGAGCCGTCCACAGAGTTGCTCAGCGGGCCTGGGCTGGCTGGCTATTTAGCAGTCTGCTGGGGGCTCCGTTCAGAGCCGGCAGAGCAGAAGGTATGACTGTAGAGTCCGTTCATCAGACCCTACTTGTGAGGTCCTCGAAGAATTCATTGATCATCAGACTGTTCTCCTGAAGTCCTCCAGCCTCCAAGCCACCCAGGGCCCACCTCACTCAAGTCCCAGATGAATTTTAAATAGGTGTCTATGGGGCAGGGGGCCCGGAGATTCCTAACCCAAACCACCACCAGACCACCAAGGGGATGGCCGAAGGGTCCAGAGGCCTGGATCCTAGAAACTCCCCAGTGGAATATTTGCTTTCTGTTTAGATGCTGATGAAGAATTGTGTGCATATTTACTGAGCTCAGGCAGGTACTAGGTGATCTGCTTTGTTAGCGCAGTGCATATGTTTACTCACTGGCAAGCCACTGTCCTGAGCACTTTGCCTGCATTGTGCCATTTAACCCTCACTGGTAGAGACAACTATGCCCAGTGAAGGGGTGAGGAAACGGGCTCAGCACTTGCCTGTGGTCTTGTGGGGAAGACTCTGCCTGCCAATGCAAGGAACACAGTTTCGATTCCTGGTCCTGGAAGACCCCCCATGCCTCTGAGCAAGTGGGACGGTGCCCCACACAAAGCGGAGCCCCTGCCCGGGGAAGCCCGAGCACCAGAGCTCGAGAAACTCCACTCTCGGCTACTAGACACAGCGCCTGTGTGAAGCAGCGGGGATCCAATGCAGCCATCATAAACAAACAACAATAAATTTAAATAAAAGAAACTGAGGGTCACACAGGCGAGGATGACCAAGGTACCATAGCTGGTCAGTGGCAGAACTATGGCTCCAGCCACACCCAGTTCTTTTTGAAGGTCAAATGTTAACTCATGTGCTTTACTGATTCTCACTTCCTGTAAGGATATGCAGTGTTTACCACGAAATGGGCAAAGGTTAAAACACATACACAATAGCCTAGAGCCCTAAAAGGGAGGAAAAGAGAGTAGTAGGAAAACAGGAACACTATCAAAGACTAGGGAGGTTAGTCTTTTAGAGGTGTGGACAAAACTTTCTCTGAATTTCCTGGCATTCACAAATTCAGAAACATAAGGAGTGACCAAGAGGGACTTCCCTGGTGGCCCAGTGTTTACGACGCTGAGCTCCCAATGGGGGGGGCATGGGTTCAATCCCTGGTCCGGAAACTAAGAGCCCTCATGCTTCATGATGTGCACCCCTCCAAGAAAGAGTGACCAAGAGAATCATCCTTAAGTTGATAAGATATTTACTAGATTATTTTTTTGAGAAGCTTTTTTTTTTTAAATTGAAGTGTAGTCAGTTTACAGTGTTACGTTATTTTCAGGTGTACATCAAAATGATTTAGATTCTTTTTCATTATAGGATATTATATATTATAATATTAAGACCTTGACTGTAGTTCCTGTGCTACACAGTAGTAGGTCCTTATTTATTTATGTTATATGTATCTGTTAATCCCCAGTTGCTGATTTGATCCCTCCACTCTCTTTCACCCTGGGAAACCATAAGTTTGTTTTCTGTGTTTATGAGTTTGTTTCTATTTTCAGATTATTTGTATCAAGAGGAATTCACCCTTTATATATAATGGGCACAATTGTCCTTGACCTGTGACCCCTGAAAGGGGTTTGTTATATAGGTATTTCTAGGAGAGATTTTTTTTTTTTTAAACCTTTATTTTACTTTTAACTTTTACAGAGTTTTGTTGTTCACAGACATGCATGTTCTCAGATTAGTCACATGTATATCCCCCCCTTCCCTCCCCTCCCGACCATCACACAACACCCCTGAAGGATCCCCTTTTCTCACAGAGCAATGACTATAGCTATTTTCTTCACTTATGATAGTACAGGCCTTCATGCTACTTCCTTTACGCCTCTCACCCACTGTTCCTTCCCCAAAATGTCCATATGTCCACTGTCCATGTCTGTCTTTCTGTCGCTTCACTACATGTGCCATCATCACCATCCTACTAGATTCCATATATATGTGTTAATATACTGTATTTGTCCTTCTCTTTCTGACTGACTTCACTTTTTAGGATACGTTCTAGATCCAGCCACCTCATGAGGGCTGATTCTTCTGCATTTCTCTTTACAGCTGTGTAGTATTCCATTGTATATATGTACCAGAGCTTTTGGATCCATTCGTTCGTCGATGGGCATCTAGGTTAGGAGAGATTTTTAATATAATTGTGGATCGAGTCCTCAATGGCTTTGACCAAGGGGTGGACATGAATCATTTCCACTCCCTTCCCCACCCCCGCCATGGACTATTACCAAAAGCCAAAGGACTATTGTGAAACCAGTTACGCAAAGGCATTTTGATGGTGGAGAGTGCTCTCTGTGGCTGAAACTTAGATAAGGGCTCAAGGTGACAGCTCCGGTCAACAGACCAGTGACCACAGATGTTGACCAGGCCCCAGTTCACAGAAAAGAAAATGCAAATGACCCATCAGCACAAGAGGGGATGCTAACAATCAAAGATATGCAAATTCATTCAAGTAACTTGGAACATCTTTTGTTTTTTTCCATCAGGTTGGCGAAAATGAAATGCTGTGGCTATTTAAGTATTGGTGAGGCTGCGAGAAAACTGGCCCCCCACCAACCCCAGAGGAAGCTTGCCTGGGGCTTCTGGCACGTGGAGATGAATGAAGGAGCACCTAGTTAAGCGGAACATCCTCTTCCCCGGTGACCCGGGAGTTTTCTTTAAAGGTATCAGTATTCATAGCATAACTGTTTACAATAGCTGAGACATGGGCAACAACTGAAGTGTCCACCAGCAGGTGGATGGATAAAGAAGATGTGGCGTGTATACACAGACATGCATGTTCTCAGATTAGTCACATGTATATCCCCTTCCTCCTCCCGACCATCACACAGCACCCCTGAAGGATCCCCTTTTCTCACAGAGCAATGACTATAGCTATTTTCTTCACTTATGATAGTACAGGCCTTCATGCTACTTCCTTTACGCCTCTCACCCACTGTTCCTTCCCCAAAATGTCCATATGTCCACTGTCCATGTCTGTCTTTCTGTCGCTTCACTACATGTGCCATCATCACCATCCTACTAGATTCCATATATATGTGTTAATATACTGTATTTGTCCTTCTCTTTCTGACTGACTTCACTTTTTAGGATACGTTCTAGATCCAGCCACCTCATGAGGGCTGATTCTTCTGCATTTCTCTTTACAGCTGTGTAGTATTCCATTGTATATATGTACCAGAGCTTTTGGATCCATTCGTTCGTCGATGGGCATCTAGGTTAGGAGAGATTTTTAATATAATTGTGGATCGAGTCCTCAATGGCTTTGACCAAGGGGTGGACATGAATCATTTCCACTCCCTTCCCCACCCCCGCCATGGACTATTACCAAAAGCCAAAGGACTATTGTGAAACCAGTTACGCAAAGGCATTTTGATGGTGGAGAGTGCTCTCTGTGGCTGAAACTTAGATAAGGGCTCAAGGTGACAGCTCCGGTCAACAGACCAGTGACCACAGATGTTGACCAGGCCCCAGTTCACAGAAAAGAAAATGCAAATGACCCATCAGCACAAGAGGGGATGCTAACAATCAAAGATATGCAAATTCATTCAAGTAACTTGGAACATCTTTTGTTTTTTTCCATCAGGTTGGCGAAAATGAAATGCTGTGGCTATTTAAGTATTGGTGAGGCTGCGAGAAAACTGGCCCCCCACCAACCCCAGAGGAAGCTTGCCTGGGGCTTCTGGCACGTGGAGATGAATGAAGGAGCACCTAGTTAAGCGGAACATCCTCTTCCCCGGTGACCCGGGAGTTTTCTTTTAAAGGTATCAGTATTCATAGCATAACTGTTTACAATAGCTGAGACATGGGAAACAACTGAAGTGTCCACCAGCAGGTGGATGGATAAAGAAGATGTGGCGTGTATACACGGAGGAATATTACTCAGTCATAAAGATAAGGAAATACTTCCATTTGCAGCAACATGGATGGACCTGGAGATCACTATACTAAGTGAAGTAAGACAGACAAAGATAAATATCATTATGATATCATTTATATATGCAAAATAAAAAGGATACAATTGCACTTATTTACAAAACAGAAATAGACTCACAGACACAGAAAAGAGACTTATGGTTACCAAAAGAGAAGGGCATGGAGGGATAAATTAGACATTTGAGGTTTAAATATACACACTGCGTGTGTGTATAGTTGCTTCAGTTGTGTCTGACTCTTTGGGACCCCATAGACTGTAGCCCACCAGGCTCCTCTGTCCATGGGATTCTCCAGGAAAGAATACTAGAGTGGGTTACTATGCCCTTCTCCAGTGGATGTTCCCGACTCAGGAACTGAACTGTTTTCTTGTGTCTCTTGCATTGTCTCCTGCATTGCAGGCAGGTTCTTTGTGAACATAGGGCTTCCCTGGTGGTTCAGGGGGTAAAGAGTCTGCCTTGCAGTGCAAGGGGCGCCGGTTCAATCCCTGACCTGGGAAGATCCCATGTGCCGTGGAGCGACTGGACTGGTGTATCCAATTATGAGCCAGTGCTCTGGAGCGCATGCGCCCAATGCCAGTGCTCTGCAACGAGAGGGGCCACTGCAATGGGAGGCCCACACAGGCAAAGAGTAAAGATGGATGAAAAATAAATAAATAAAAAGACCAACAACAAAAAAAATAAACAGATTTCATTGTTTAAAAAGAAAAAAGAAATGTGAACATGCTGCAGCCTTTTTCATGACTTTTGGGAGGAATATTGATCTGGGTCTACTTTTTATTTAATTATTCATTTATTTTTGGCTATGCTGGGTCTTTGTTGCAGCTTGGGCTTCTCTCTAGTTGCAGTGAGTGGGGGGCTACTCTCTGGTAGCTGTGCATGAACTTCTCATGGCGGTGGCTGCTCTTGTTGCGGAGCACGGGCTCTAGGACACGTGGGCTTCAGTAGTTGCAGATCCAGGGCTCTAGAGCACAGGCTCAGTAGCTGTGCACAGGCTTTGTCGCTCTGGGGCACGTGGGATTTTCCAGCCCAGGGATGGAAACTGTGTCCCCTGTACTAGTGGGCAGAGTCTTTACCACTGAACCACCAGGGAAGCCCTCGGTCTACTTTTTATATGGCATTATTTATACTGGATTTTTCTTTGGGGTTAGAATTAGCTGTAGATCTTGGAAGATCATCCTGTAACAATGTCGTTTATGATTCATTCATTAGTCCAGTCCATTCATGTGTCCGTCCATCCCTTTACATTCAACTGATGTTCGTGAAATACCTAGGATAGGCTACATTCTGAGATGCCTACTCCTGTTGTACATTTCCTGTAAAATCTCTTCTGCAGTGTGTTGGCACTTGTGAATCTGAAAAGATCTCACTCTCTTGATTAGGCTCTGTTCTATTGTAAAGGTGAAGTTATTTAGACATTGTAATTAAGGTCTCTGACCAATGAACTCTGAAACAAAAGATTATTCTGGCTGGGCCTCACCTAACCAGCTGAGTCCCTTGAAAGCGAGTCCATGCCTTGCCAGGAGAAAGCTCTTCAGATCTGGGAAGGCCCTCTATTGCCAGCCTTGAAGATGCAAATAGCCATGGGGAGAGGGCCGTGTGGTAGGGAAATGCAGGCGGCCTCTGGAGCGGAGCCCCTCAGTGCTACAACCCCAAGGGAGTGACGCTGCCAATAGCCACCTGGCACTGGAAGGTGACCCCCTAGCCTCTGGAGAGACGCAGGCTCTGGATGACACCTTGCTTGAAGACCCCGAGCAGAGCATCCGGCTCAACCATGGAAGCTGAGCTGACACATGCATGCTATTTTAAGCCACTGCGTTTGTTATGCAGGAGAGAAAAGTACACACACAAAAATGTTGTATGTCATTTACTGGGGCTGCAGAAATGAATAAACACCTTCCTCTCCCAAAGGCACTCACAGTGTGATGGAAGAGACAGACAGCTTAAGACACAATTTAAAGTGAAAGGAGTCCTCGTGGAAACAGGAGTGGGGGTGCAGGTGGGGACAGCTCTGTTCTTTCCCCAGGGCATGCTGGCTGGGGGCCATCCATCTGGAATTTCCTGTGTCTGTACATTCCTCCTCACCTACTACCTGGAGAAGCCTGTTGCCAGTAGGAGAGAATAAGGTCAACAGAAGTAGAATGCAGAGGTGAAACAACAGAATCTCAAAGATGTTTGATACCCGGGTCCAGCGGAGCCTCAAGCCAGCATGATGCTCATCCCTCCCAGTTAAAGGAGCTAATAGACCCTGGGAATTCTGTTACCTCCAACCCAAGTGTCCCGACTGATGAATACAGACATGTGACTGTGCCTAGTAGCTCAGTCACATTTGATTCATTGTGACCCATTGGACTGTAGGCCATCGGACTCCTTGCCCGTGGATTCTCCCAGGCAAGAATTCTGTGTCCCACGCAAGAATACTGGAATAGGTTGCCATTTCCTTCTCAGCAGTGGGGTGAGGGGTCTTCCTTACCCAGGGATCTAACCTTCATCTCCAGTGCCTCCTGCATTGCAGGTGGATTCTTTCACCACTGAGCTATCGGGGAAGCCCTAATACAGAGATATAGTTGGGTAAACAGTATGCTAAGCTGTCAACAATTTTAATCACTCTGGTCACTACCAAACTGTCACTGAGATGCAGTAATGAAGCACTGCGACATCTTTAAGGGCAGCTGACTTATTTGGGGGTGCTTAACAGGGAGGTCTGAGCTTTGTGTGCTGCGAGATAGCATTACAACACGAATAGGTCACTCCTAAGATTCAGAACAAGGGTAGACGTGTCAGGTAAGGCTTTTGCAATTGGATGAGCTATCTGGCTTGCTTATGATTTGGGATGTCCCAGAATGGAGGTCAAGGATCAAGGTTTTTTTGAAACAATCACCTCAAGCAGCTGGACCCAAAGAGACCCCCAGACACAGCCCACTTTTGTATGGTTGCTGTGGATTAGGGAGCCGTGGCCCCATGGGTCTCTGGGCCGTGGCCAGCAGACAACATGCCTGGATAGTCCCCACTGATCACAACTGCTGGGTGTGTTTGTCTTCCCAGAGCGGGAGGTCTACCCTGTCAGACCACACCATGCTCTGCCCGTCGGGTTCTGAACTCTAGGAACAGCACGTCAGGAGAAAGCCCTAGACGTCTGAGCAAATCAGGTCATTCAGACCTGCGGCCAGCTCCTGCCTCGATAGGGCCTTCCTCTGGCCAGACGGGCCCGCAGGCCTCGGGAACTTGGGCTGGCTGCGGGTGAGCTGGAGGTACTGGTCGGTGCCGCTGTTCGGCTGGTCACTGCTGGACGCTGCCGACATGGAATCTGATTCGGTGACAGATGGCTCAAACTTGGCCTTCACTCTGGGCTTCAGAGGATGCTGGGAGTACTGGACATTCCGGGGGCGTGCCTTTTTGGGCACATACATCGGCCTGTCACGTTGCCCACCAAAGCCATCATGCCAAGATGTATAATGGGTGCGTCTCAGGAGCTCGGGAGTCAGGGCCTGACTTTCTAAACTTTCGCCCATGTAGAAATGAGGTGCCCGGTGGAGGTCAGTCAGGGAGCGTGGGTGCAAGGGCCGCCTGCTCACCGCTCTCCTCGGAGCCTCCTCCTCTTCTTCACTGAGCTGCGGAGAAGCCAGGGGTGCACCTCGTCCCGTGTCCCTGGGGTACATCTCTGCCGCGTCCCCGACAGTGTCAATCTTGAAACGTCTTTCTGGCCAGAAAACGGAATGTTTCTTTTGCTGAGCCTCACGTTCATTAACGAGATAGTATCTGGGAGCGTGGGACCGAGGACCGCGCGGCCCCAAGGCCGAGACCCCTGACCGGTGGCTGATGGGCTGAAGGTCTTTTCGGAAGAGAGGCTCCGAGTGAATGTCTTCGATGTGCTTTGTAAACATCCCAGGGACGCAGGACCTGCTCCTGTGAAGGTCGCCTGTGCTCACATACGTGCCACAAGGATGCCTGGAAGACAGAGGCGCTTAGACAGCTGGGGCCTGCGTGCTCTCTGAGCCCCGCGCCAGCTGAGCGTTGCAGCCCAGGGTGGCCCTGCTCTCTCCAGGTGCACCCAAACCTGCTCTGAAGTATTAATGGGTGTCCAGTGGGGACTCCCCTGGTGGTCCACTGGTTAAGATTCTGTTCTTCCGCCACAGGATCCATCCCTGGTCAGGGAACTAAGATCCCACATGCCACGTGGTATGGTCAAAAAAAAAGAATACGTTTCCTAATGGGTGTGCTGTGGATTTCATGGACAGGAGGCTTCAGGGAATTGGGCTAAATTGATTTCTTTACCACTGGAATTCTCAGAGTCCTTAGCATAATGAGGCACCGTGACTTCCATGGAGGACAAAGAGTGCAGGCTAGAGTATTTCATCCAGAGCCTGCCTTGAGTCCAGGAGCACATAGTGGATCTAAGGGCTTCTCCAGTGGCTCGGAGGTAAAGAATCCACCTGCAATGCAGGACACAAGGGAGACTCACAGTCTTCCCAGGGGTCAGGAAGATCCCCCAGAGGAGGAAATGGCAACCCACTCCAGCGTTCTTGCCTGGGAAGTCCCATGGACAGAGGAGCCTGGTGGGCTACGGTCCCCGGGGTCGCAAAGAGCCAGGCACGACCGAGCGACTGAGCAGCAGCCACGGCATAGTGGGTGTAAGATCTGTGGAGTGCATGCTGGGAACGCTGCCCCTTACCATCTCTGCCACGCAGCCGTCCAGCTCCTTGGACACGTCCTCCCCATGGTGTGTGGACAAAGACTGCCACCTGCAGTTACGCTGCCACAAGCCAGGGAACTACGAGAGGCCAGGAGAGAGGCTGGGAACAGATTCTCCTCTAGAGCCTTCAGTGGGAACAGGGCCCTGCAAACAGCTTAGGCTCAGACTTCCAGTCTATAGCACCGAGAGACGTTTCTGTTGTTGCACTCACAAAAAATATAATAAAGAAAAGAATGTCACCTGCCATTTCGGTAAACCAAGGATGTAAAGCCATCAGCCACTGTGGCTAGCCACAACAGTGTCATCTGAGAGGATTTCAAGATGGAGATAAAACAAGATGCTGGCCTTAGACAATTGAGATTCAAATCCAAGGAATGATTCAATGAGCCCAGACTCTTGCATCTTTCCACAGAAGCATGAGGAGCTCAGTTTGGCGGGAGGTGTAGGACAGCGAGGGGGTGGGAGTGGAGGGAGGCTCAAGAGGAAGGGGATATATGGATCATATGGCTGATTCTCACTGTTGTGCCACAGAAATGAACACAATGTTGCAAAGCAATTCTACTCCTATAAAATTTTTTGAAAAAGAAAAGCACTAAAATCATTAAGTTGAGGTGTCTGTATTTTGTGACTAGCAGCAATCCTGTGATGTTCCATTGCCTGGGTTTTTTCCCAGCAAAAACTCCTATTTCTCCTGACTGCTCCTTCAGCTCTTTGGAAGAGCCCCTCAGAGCGAGGGGAGAGGCCGGGTCCTAGGCCATAGTCCTCGGTGTGAATGTGTGTGTGTGAGTGAGTCGCTCAGTCGTGGTCTGTAGCCCACCAGGCTCCTCTGTCCATGGGATTTTCTAGGCAAAATACTGGAGGGGGTTGCTGTGCCCTACTCCAGGGGATCTGTGGGTTGCCATGATCTTCTCCAGGGATTGAACCCGGGTCTCCTGCATTGCAGGTGGATTCTTCACCACTGATCATTCTCCAATGCAACCCACTCCAGCGTTCTTGCCTGGGAAGTCCCATGGACAGAGGAGCCTGGTGGGCTACGGTCCCCGGGGTCGCAAAGAGCCAGGCACGACCGAGCGACTGAGCAGCAGCCACGGCATAGTGGGTGTAAGATCTGTGGAGTGCATGCTGGGAACGCTGCCCCTTACCATCTCTGCCACGCAGCCGTCCAGCTCCTTGGACACGTCCTCCCCATGGTGTGTGGACAAAGACTGCCACCTGCAGTTACGCTGCCACAAGCCAGGGAACTACGAGAGGCCAGGAGAGAGGCTGGGAACAGATTCTCCTCTAGAGCCTTCAGTGGGAACAGGGCCCTGCAAACAGCTTAGGCTCAGACTTCCAGTCTATAGCACCGAGAGACGTTTCTGTTGTTGCACTCACAAAAAATATAATAAAGAAAAGAATGTCACCTGCCATTTCGGTAAACCAAGGATGTAAAGCCATCAGCCACTGTGGCTAGCCACAACAGTGTCATCTGAGAGGATTTCAAGATGGAGATAAAACAAGATGCTGGCCTTAGACAATTGAGATTCAAATCCAAGGAATGATTCAATGAGCCCAGACTCTTGCATCTTTCCACAGAAGCATGAGGAGCTCAGTTTGGCGGGAGGTGTAGGACAGCGAGGGGGTGGGAGTGGAGGGAGGCTCAAGAGGAAGGGGATATATGGATCATATGGCTGATTCTCACTGTTGTGCCACAGAAATGAACACAATGTTGCAAAGCAATTCTACTCCTATAAAATTTTTTGAAAAAGAAAAGCACTAAAATCATTAAGTTGAGGTGTCTGTATTTTGTGACTAGCAGCAATCCTGTGATGTTCCATTGCCTGGGTTTTTTCCCAGCAAAAACTCCTATTTCTCCTGACTGCTCCTTCAGCTCTTTGGAAGAGCCCCTCAGAGCGAGGGGAGAGGCCGGGTCCTAGGCCATAGTCCTCGGTGTGAATGTGTGTGTGTGAGTGAGTCGCTCAGTCGTGGTCTGTAGCCCACCAGGCTCCTCTGTCCATGGGATTTTCTAGGCAAAATACTGGAGGGGGTTGCTGTGCCCTACTCCAGGGGATCTGTGGGTTGCCATGATCTTCTCCAGGGATTGAACCCAGGTCTCCTGCATTGCAGGTGGATTCTTCACCACTGAACCACCAGGGAAGCTCAGTCTAAGTCTGCTGAATCAAAAACATAATTCTCAGATTTTAGACTGTGCATTTTTTTTCAGTCTCCACCTGTCCAGGACTACTGGAATCCCTCCTCCTTTCCAGCTCTAAATATATACACAAAGTATAGTGTATATAATCTAGTATGTAATCTAATATAGCAAGATTTTACATTCCTTGTTAACTTATCGTCTTTAGAACAAAACAATCCCTCCCCTGCCAAACACTTCTGCTATATTCTATCTATATTTTTTCACTGTGTTACATTCAGATCAAATATAATTCTCCACATAACTTAGGGCCAGCACATCCTTTTAGATGTCCAGCCTCCATGAAAACACTACAGGGTTCTGCTTTCTTATGTGTAGGTACAATTGAAATAATTGACCCATGTAATGTAGAAATGATCTTGCCAATAGCTTGGCCAGCCTAGAACTAAAATATGAAAGATCTTGCCAATAATATGCTTGGTCTGGAGTAAAGATAGAGATACAAAATTTTAAACAACAAGGAGCTACTGTATAGCATAGGGAGGTATACTTAATATAATGTAATAACCTATCATGGAAAATAATCTGAAAAAGAACATGCAGTGGAAATAAAGTGAAAGTCACTCTGTCACATTCTAGTCTTTGAGACCCCATGGATTGTAGACCATCAGGCTCCTCTGTCCATGGAATTTTCCAGGCAAGAGGACTGGAGTGGGTTGGTATTTCCTTCTCCAGGGAATATTCCCAAACCAGATATGGAACCAGAGTCTCCAGCACTGCAGGCAGATTCTTTACTGTCTGAGCCACCAGGGAAGAAGCTATATGTGTCTGTCTGTGTGTGTGTGTGTATATATACATACATACATATATATATATATATATATATATATATATTTATATAACTGAATCACTTTGCTGTACACCTGAAACTAATGCAACTTTGTAAGTAAACTATACTTAATGATGATGATGATGATAATAATAAAAAAGAGCTACTATCCCAATTCCAAAGAGACTCAAAGACCTCAGTGGTCCAGAACCATACTTCTTCCCAGCCTCCTTTCCTGCCCCCATCCCAGGCTCCCTTTGTGTGTGTGTTGTGTATGTGTTGTATGTTGTGTGTGTTGTGTGTGTGTGTGTGTGTTCAGTTGCTTAGTCGTGTCCAGCTCTTTGTGACCCCATGGACTGTAGCCCACCAGGCTCCTTTGTCCATGGGATTCTCCAGGCCAGAATCCTGGAGTGGGTTGCCATGTCTTCTTCCAGGGGTTCTTCCCAAGTCAGGGATCCAACCCCAGTCTCCTGCATTGCAGGTGGATTCTTTACCACTGAGCCACGGATTCTTTTCCTCTGGGAAACCCTCCAGTCTCCCTTTGCAGTGGTCATTTTCCAAAGATGCTTTACTTCCTCATAACATCATGCCTTTGCTCATGCTTATTCTCCACTATGGTACTTTCTTTTGTTGTTGTTGTTGTTGATGATGATTTTTTTTCTTTATAAATTCTTTCTGTATCCCCAAACCAAAAAAATGTTAAATGGAGATTGGTTAAATAAATCATAGTAAGCCTGTACAGTGGATTAGTAATTGACCTTTTCAATTACCAGTGTAGTAATTATACCCTGTCTTTATTGAGGTCTAATTGACATATAAAAATTATGTATAGCATATACTTAATATAATGTAATAACCTATCATGGAAAATAATCTGAAAAGAACATGCAGTGGAAATAAAGTGAAAGTCACTCTGTCACATTCTAGTCTTTGAGACCCCATGGATTGTAGACCATCAGGCTCCTCTGTCCATGGAATTTTCCAGGCAAGAGAACTGGAGTGGGTTGGTATTTCCTTCTCCAGGGAATATTCCCAAACCAGATATGGAACCAGAGTCTCCAGCACTGCAGGCAGATTCTTTACTGTCTGAGCCACCAGGGAAGAAGCTATATGTGTCTGTCTGTGTGTGTGTGTGTATATATACATACATACATATATATATATATATATATATATATATATATATATATTTATATAACTGAATCACTTTGCTGTACACCTGAAACTAATGCAACTTTGTAAGTAAACTATACTTAATGATGATGATGATAATAATAATAAAAAAGAGCTACTATCCCAATTCCAAAGAGACTCAAAGACCTCAGTGGTCCAGAACCATACTTCTTCCCAGCCTCCTTTCCTGCCCCCATCCCAGGCTCCCTTTGTGTGTGTGTTGTGTATGTGTTGTATGTTGTGTGTGTGTGTGTGTGTGTGTGTTCAGTTGCTTAGTCGTGTCCAGCTCTTTGTGACCCCATGGACTGTAGCCCACCAGGCTCCTTTGTCCATGGGATTCTCCAGGCCAGAATCCTGGAGTGGGTTGCCATGTCTTCTTCCAGGGGTTCTTCCCAAGTCAGGGATCCAACCCCAGTCTCCTGCATTGCAGGTGGATTCTTTACCACTGAGCCACGGATTCTTTTCCTCTGGGAAACCCTCCAGTCTCCCTTTGCAGTGGTCATTTTCCAAAGATGCTTTACTTCCTCATAACATCATGCCTTTGCTCATGCTTATTCTCCACTATGGTACTTTCTTTTGTTGTTGTTGTTGTTGATGATGATTTTTTTTTCTTTATAAATTCTTTCTGTATCCCCAAACCAAAAAAATGTTAAATGGAGATTGGTTAAATAAATCATAGTAAGCCTGTACAGTGGATTAGTAATTGACCTTTTCAATTACCAGTGTAGTAATTATACCCTGTCTTTATTGAGGTCTAATTGACATATAAAAATTATGTATGTTTCATGTGTACAATTTAATATATGATACATTATGAAATGATTACCACACTCTAGCTAATAGGCACATTCATCACCTCACATAGGAACCACTTTTTTTTTTTTTTACAACAAATGGCGTCGTCCGTCTTTTTTCTTTTTTTTTTTTTAACTGTCCTGCAGTGTTTCCTGTTTTTTTTTGTTTTTTTTTCTTGACTTTTTCTTTTGTTTTGGGATATAGCCAGTTAACAGCGTTGTGATAGTTTCAGGTGCACAGCAAAGGGACTCAGCCCTATACGTGTATGTGTCCATTCTCCGCACACTCCCCTCCCATCCAGGCTGCCACAAAGTATTGAGCAGAGTTCCCTGAGCTATCTATGTAGTTATCCACTTTAAATATAGCAGTGTGTACATGTCCATCCCTTAATCCCTAACTATCCCTTCCCCTCATTCTTCCCCTTATCCCCCAGTAACCATAAGTTTGTTCT
This sequence comes from Tragulus kanchil, assembly GCA_022376925.1. Lineage (NCBI taxonomy): Eukaryota > Metazoa > Chordata > Mammalia > Artiodactyla > Tragulidae > Tragulus > Tragulus kanchil. Next base: position 120,105,369 of record JAIOJX010000024.1, on the reverse strand, counting down.
CTAAGTCTGTGAGTCTCTTTCTATTTTATAAGTTCATTTGTATCATTTCTTTTTAGATTCCACATAAAAGGGATGTCACATGATATTTTTCCTTCTCTGACTTACTTCGCTCAGCAGGATAATCTCTTGGTCCATCCATGTTGCTGCAAATGGCATCATTTCATCCTTGTTAACGCCATTATCTCCTTTTCATGAAGGAGTTTAATTGACTAAGAATTGCAAATTTTGTTTTTAACTGGTATGGGCTTTAGGCAATATTGTCTATAACCAATCAAGAATGCTCAGGAACACATTCTAATTTCTTTCTTAATAAACGAAAAGAATTGCACACTATGACCTGCTGTGGTTTATCCCAGAATTGTTTTTTAAGTCTTAATTTAAAAAATTGGTCTTCCATTAATACAAGTTTATGGGATTTTTCTGGTGGTCCATGTGTGAAGACTCTGTGCCCCCAGTGCAGGGGCCCTGGGATTGATCCCTGTGCAGGGAACTAAATCCCATGGGCTGCAACTAAGACCCAGTGCAGCCAAATAAATAAATGAAAGTTTCCAAAAAACCAGTTTATTTCTCAATACTGTGGTACATCCTTGACTTTTCTCCATTAGTGAGCTCTTGCTTAGTCTTTAAGGGCCAAGCCCGATGTTATGTCTGCTATGAAATATTCATGCATTCTCCAGGTAGACTTGGCCTCATCCCCCCCATTCTCTGAATGCATACTGTTTATCACAGAAGCACAGCATTTATCACATTATGTAATAATTAAGTGTATCCCTCTTTCATTGTACTGCCAACTCCTTGAGGCAGAGCCTAAATCTGATTAATCTCTGATAGAGACTAGAGTCTCCATCACAGAGACTAGGACAGAGTGGATTCTCAATAAAAGTTTGTTGCATTAGACATTAGATATTAGAGAATTCTTTACAACAATTTTTTTTAGATTCTGCTAACTCAGAATTCGTGAGTTAGAGTATTTCTGCCACAAGCAAATAATTAATACACTAATTAAAATGAATCCCTCTGGGACTTCCCTGGTGGTCCAGTGGTTAAGACTTTACTTCTTAATGAAGGAGGTGCAGGTTCAATCCCTAGTCGGAGAGCTAAGATCCCATATGCCTCCTGGCCAAAAATCCAAAATATGAAACAGAAGTAATATTGTAACAAGTTGAATAAACGACTTTTAAAAATGGTCCATGTTTTTTAAAATGTTAAAAAGGAAAAATATTGCTTTAAAAATAAAAATAATCCCTCTGTTCATTAAAGCAGGTCCCCAGAGGAAAAAAAAAATTAAGGCATTTTCTTTTTCTTAGGCTATAGAAACAAAGACCCTAGGCTGACAGGAAGGTTTGCTTATAGGTTATATGACAGGAGGCCGCAGAGGCAGAATTTCTCCTGCTGGATAAACTCTGTCCCTTCATTTCTTCTCAATAGCAGCTGTCACGGACAGAAATGGCCTTGTGGCTCTCTTTGGGCCTTGGAAGCCTTAACGGCTTTTTATGCTGCTCTTTATGGCCCTGGACCATCACTGGAGGTTATCACTAAGGAGGCAGGCTTCTGGTCGAGCTGCAGATGACTTACCTGGTAGAGCAGTGCCTGGATCTGGAGACGCCAGGAGGAGGGGAGCTGGGGCTGCCGGGCCCTGGCGGGGGGCTCGGGGTCCTGGGCTGGGCGACGGTCTCCACCCTGCCACTTCTGCTGCTCCATGAGTCGAAATGGGCCACAGTGCCGTTGTTCCGGGGAGCCGCCGAGTGAGCTGACAGCTGGCTGCCGAGGTCGCTGTCCTTGGGAAACCTCTTAGTGGTTTCGTCCTGGGTTTGGATGCGGGCTGCAGGAAGTGGGAGGGTGAGGGGAAGACCCCAGAGATGACACGCTCAGCTTGGTGTCAAGGTAAATGTCCCGACTTCCTGCAGGCGGGCCTTCAGAGAGGTATGTGCACCTGCAGACAGGCCCTAACCACACGGTGACAGCTTATCATGCAGATCATTTCTTCACTGAGAGCTGGAGCTGGAAGGGAGTATTGTCTGACTCTTTGCAACCCCACAGACCGTAGCCTGCCAGGCTCCTCTATCCGTGGGATTCTCCAGGCAAGAATACTAGAGTGGATTGCCATGTCCTCCTTCAGGGGATCTTCCTGACTCAGGGATTGAACTGGGTCTCTTGCATTGTGGGCAGATTATTTACCATCTGAGCTACTGGGAAATACTCGAGAATACTAGAATAGGTTGTCATTTCCTCCTTCAGGGGATCTCCTGGACCCAGAGATATCCTGAACCTGGGGTTCTGCACCTCTTGCATTGGCAGGTGGATTCTTTACCACTAAGCCACCTGGGAAGCCGGAAGGGAGAGTAGGAGGAATCAAGTGAACACCAGGACTTTATAGCTGCACCATCTGATGGCCCCATTAGCAAAATGGGTTATTCCCCATCTCCGGGGCTCTGATGGCTTATCTATATAATCAATACAATGGATGCAATGCAACTTGGATGATGATGATGTTTGAGAAGTAATTCATAGAGCATAGTGGGAAACAAATGTGGTCCTGGGCTGGAAAATGGACACTAGAGGACAATACAGCTATCCTGAGAGAATTTACACAAATCCTAGTTTTTGAAGACAACTGGAACTAAACTGAATGATGTTCCATTGGCAAATAATACTCGACGGTCACAGTGGCATTTGGCCAGCTGGTGCAAAGAGCCAAATCACTGGAGAATACCCTGATGCTGGGAAAGATTGAGGGCAAGAGGAGAACGAGGTGACAAGATGAGATGGTCACCATTTCAATGGGCATGGATTTGAGCAAACTCCAGGAGATGGTGAAGGACAGGGAGCCTGGCGTGCTGCAGTCTATGGGGCTGCAGAGTCGGACACAAATTAGGGACTGAACAACAAGAAACAGTGAACTTCTGTAACATGAGCTGCAGTCTCTCCCCAGGGCAGTTTTGATGTGTAACTTGCTCTCCCAGGAAGTGGTAGGACTAAACAGCACCCTGAGGCCTCAAGACTCTTACTCAGGGATTTTTCTGGAAGGAAACACATGCCTCTCAGTTAGCTCTGCATTAAAGCTGATTGAGATGGGACTTCCCTGGTGGTCCAGTGGCTAAGACTCTGAGCTCCCAATGCAGGGAGTCCAGGTTCCATCCCTGGTCAGGGAAATAAGATCACATGTGCTGCAACTAAGAACTTGCATGCCATAACTAAAAATCCTGCATGTTGAAACAAAGACCTGGAGCACCCAAAGGAAGAAAGAAATATTAAAGAACCATAGAGTGTTGTTGTTGTTGTTGTTGTTGTTGTTGCTGTTTTTAAAAAAAAAAACCGACAAAAGAGTTGGCCAACAGAGCCTTTTGGGTCATGTTCCTGTTCATTTTCTGCTGGAGAACATGCACCACGCTTGTGCCATTGCCTGGCGATCCTTCTAGCTCACACGGTGACCTGTCAGTGGCTCCAAGAGGCAGATATGTTAAGCTTCGCCTGTCCACTTCCCCTTCCTTCAGCCCACTGCCTTCCTTGTATTTTCACTGTTTCTACAGGGAGGCTCTTTGCTTCTCCCTCCATAAGCCTAGATGGGAACAAGTGTGTTTAGGAACCGCTGGGGAAGACAGGAAGAGGTGAGCCCACTGGGCTTGGATTCCTTACGTGGGAATCTGTTTTCATGGCCGGACCTGCCCATCTGACATTGTGATACAGGTTGGGGATGCAGAGGTCACCCACAGAGTCATGGGGGACATGATCCAAGGGGCAGAGACCGGTTAGGGGGGCGTCCTACAAGGAAGGAAAAAGCCACTGAGAGGAAGAACACAGGTTCCATCCCTGGTCAGGGAAATAAGATCGCATGTGCTGCAACTAAGAACTTGCATGCCATAACTTGCCCAAGGCCAAGATATTCTGTGGGCTTTCTCCAGGTCTTTGTGCTGCTTTTTCTTGCCTAATTCAATATTTCAATATTTGGGGATTATTCGTGGTCCTGAGTCGGATGTAAAAATAGTAGAGTATAAACCAACATTCATATCCTGAGGTGTTTTTTTAAAGAAAGTTTTGGGTTACAGTGGGTTTTTTAATTTTCATTTTATTTATCTATTTGACCACACTTTGAGGCATTCCAGATTAGTTGCCGGACTGGGGATTGAACCCACACCCTCTGGGAACACAGAGTCTTAACCACCGGACCACCAGCAAATTCCCTATCCCTAGATAGGTTTTGGGTCTGGTTCACTGTGAAAACCACAGTTGAGTAGGTTTTCGTTGTTGTTGTTGTTCTTGTTAGTGATGAACCGTAATTTTTTTTTTTTTTTAAATGCCCACCAACTGACATATCAGGAATTTTTGTTGTACTCACCTTCTACCATTTGGACAACCTTTTTCCTGTCTTCAGATCGTGCCTAAAATGTAAATGATAATCACACGTTTGTTTTAGATTTAGCAGGAAGACCCTGAGAGTTTGTGCCCCTAAATTTGGCACCCTGGCGCCTCGCTTGCCTAGTCCCGGCCCTGGGGGAGCCCCTGGGGGTGGGTGCAGAGGAGGGTTGGGGATTGGGGGACTGTAGATCTTCCTCTGATCTGCTCCAGGATCTGTGGTTTGAACCCCAGATGAGAGAGAAGGTACAGTAAGTCTCTACACACGGAACTTCAAGTTACAAACTTTCAAAGATGCAAAGGCACTTTCCATCAAAGTCAGGCGTGTGTGACGTGGCAACTGGCCTCCGTCTCCTGTTGCTGAAGACCCTCCAGCTCCACCCGCTCCCACCCTCCTCTCCCTCCTCCTCCAGCCCCTCCTCTTGCCTGCTCACTCGATGCCAGCGCCTGGGTGCCCGCTGCTATACTGTACCACTGTACTTCTCAAGGTACTGTGCTGGAAGGAAAAAGCCACTGAGAGGAAGAACACAGGTTCCATCCCTGGTCAGGGAAATAAGATCGCATGTGCTGCAACTAAGAACTTGCATGCCATAACTTGCCCAAGGCCAAGATATTCTGTGGGCTTTCTCCAGGTCTTTGTGCTGCTTTTTCTTGCCTAATTCAATATTTCAATATTTGGGGATTATTCGTGGTCCTGAGTCGGATGTAAAAATAGTAGAGTATAAACCAACATTCATATCCTGAGGTGTTTTTTTAAAGAAAGTTTTGGGTTACAGTGGGTTTTTTAATTTTCATTTTATTTATCTATTTGACCACACTTTGAGGCATTCCAGATTAGTTGCCGGACTGGGGATTGAACCCACACCCTCTGGGAACACAGAGTCTTAACCACCGGACCACCAGCAAATTCCCTATCCCTAGATAGGTTTTGGGTCTGGTTCACTGTGAAAACCACAGTTGAGTAGGTTTTCGTTGTTGTTGTTGTTCTTGTTAGTGATGAACCGTAATTTTTTTTTTTTTTTAAATGCCCACCAACTGACATATCGGGAAATTTTTTGTTGTACTCACCTTCTACCATTTGGACAACCTTTTTCCTGTCTTCAGATCGTGCCTAAAATGTAAATGATAATCACACGTTTGTTTTAGATTTAGCAGGAAGACCCTGAGAGTTTGTGCCCCTAAATTTGGCACCCTGGCGCCTCGCTTGCCTAGTCCCGGCCCTGGGGGAGCCCCTGGGGGTGGGTGCAGAGGAGGGTTGGGGATTGGGGGACTGTAGATCTTCCTCTGATCTGCTCCAGGATCTGTGGTTTGAACCCCAGATGAGAGAGAAGGTACAGTAAGTCTCTACACACGGAACTTCAAGTTACAAACTTTCAAAGATGCAAAGGCACTTTCCATCAAAGTCAGGCGTGTGTGACGTGGCAACTGGCCTCCGTCTCCTGTTGCTGAAGACCCTCCAGCTCCACCCGCTCCCACCCTCCTCTCCCTCCTCCTCCAGCCCCTCCTCTTGCCTGCTCACTCGATGCCAGCGCCTGGGTGCCCGCTGCTATACTGTACCACTGTACTTCTCAAGGTACTGTGCTGGAAGATTAAAACTTTCCTTTATTTCATGTGTTTGTCTGTTATGTGTTAGTTGTGTGAAAAGTATGATAAACCTATGAGTGCACAGTATGACCCAGCCAATTGCTAGTTGGGTACTGAGGCTGACTTTGCTGGATTTACCAACGATTTGGACTCACAGACACATTCTTGGAGTAGAGCTCATTCTTACATAGGGAACTTACTGGAATGACATCCAGAATTTAAAAAATAGGAAGACGGTGAATCTTTGGGTCCAAACTGTGTCTGTGGGCTCAGATGTCCAGCTTGACATGGGACTAGAGAGGGGCCCTTTCTTCCAATCAGCAGAGCCCACAGAAAAGCCCAGGCCACTGTGGGCTCCGTGCGGCCACAGGAGAGGATGCTGAGGCACCAAGGGCATCAGCAAAGCCCCTGGGGAGCAGGCTCATCAGACCATGGAGGGCCTGGGTATTCTTGTCAGGAGCCCTGGGGAGGTCCTGACCGGGGCTGGATGGCCAGGCATGACCTCACTGGTTTCCTGGGCCAGAGACATCGGTCAGAAGGCTGGCACACCCTCGCGAGAGCAGAGGTCCCACGATACTTGCGTTCTGGATCTGCATTCTGAGCTGGTGGTTGCTGAGCTTCAGGGACCTCGCGATGCTCTGCAGGTAGTAGATGAGCATGCTAGGCGAAGAACAGAGTGCGGTGAGCGGACGGGCCCTCCTGCCTCCGCTGCTTTCCTGGCCCGGTTCCCCGTCAGAGCGGGGTGACCGACCAACCCCGGCACACCACCCTCTGAGGACAGAAGGTCTCAGCGAGTTCTCAAGCTGGCGAGTGCTGGAAAGGGGCCACGTTCCTTTATTCGCTCCTGATTTTCAAAGGAACCTCTGTGGACCTGGCATTGTGCCTGGGTGACCGCAGTAAGGAAGGAGTGAAGTCAGGAAGGAGGGACGTGGGCGAGGCCTTCACGGCGCGTCCTACCAGGAGTCCCTAGATTTACTATGTGATGGGATTTCTCCTTTAAGTTAAAATAGACGCTACCGAGCGGCCCTGTAAAACCCCATGTTGAGATTAAACCTCTAGAAAGGAAGATCATCCTGTGACATTGAGCCCCATGCTGATGGCCCCATGCTCTGCCTCGCTGGGCCCCATGGGGTCAGCCACTCCTGCTCGGATCACCAGGCTCCCTAAGTGACTTCTGAAAGAACTCACTGAATTTGTACTCTTACTGGAAAGCAATCTTTTTCTTTTTGGCCAAATGTACTGACGTCCCCCTAGACGGGCAAGAAAGCACTCACAAGAGCAGCAGGACCGCTGGCAGGATGACCACTGGGCTGCTGACGTGCCCAATCACGGTGCCAAACCACGCCGGAAAGTCCTTCTCGATGGTTTCCGAGACGATGTCATAGATCTTCTCTTGTCCGCTGTGAGAAAGAAAACCACAATTCCAGATGATACCGTTTTTGGCAGAAGGCCTCCTGCCAGCCTTAAAGAAAAACAGAATGGGCTAATTGGCAAGAATCCAGGCCTCAAAGTCAGTTTCAAAGCTAAAGCAAGTATCTGATGAATGCGACGATTAAGTAACATTCCTAAAATGATATCATTGAAGTATTCATTTATTTAGCATATAGGCTTGAAGATGAGGTCAGTAATTCCCTAGGTGTGTGTGAATAATGTATACAAAGATGCAGTCTAAATGTTATATATGTGTGCATGCGTGCTAAGTCACTTAAGCCATGTCTGACTCTGCAACCCCATGACTGTAGCCTGCCAGGCTCCTCTGTCCCTGGGTTAGCTCTGCTTTCCTCTTCCAGGGATCTTCCCAACTCACAGACTGAACCAGGGTGAGCCCGGCACAGCCTCCTGCCTCCGCTGCTTTCCTGGCGGTTCCCGTCAGAGCGGGGTGACCGACCAACCCGCACACCACCCTCTGAGGACAGAAGGTCTCAGCGAGTTCTCAAGCTGGCGAGTGCTGGAAAGGGGCCACGTTCCTTTATTCGCTCCTGATTTTCAAAGGAACCTCTGTGGACCTGGCATTGTGCCTGGGTGACCGCAGTAAGGAAGGAGTGAAGTCAGGAAGGAGGGACGTGGGCGAGGCCTTCACGGCGCGTCCTACCAGGAGTCCCTAGATTTACTATGTGATGGGATTTCTCCTTTAAGTTAAAATAGACGCTACCGAGCGGCCCTGTAAAACCCCATGTTGAGATTAAACCTCTAGAAAGGAAGATCATCCTGTGACATTGAGCCCCATGCTGATGGCCCCATGCTCTGCCTCGCTGGGCCCCATGGGGTCAGCCACTCCTGCTCGGATCACCAGGCTCCCTAAGTGACTTCTGAAAGAACTCACTGAATTTGTACTCTTACTGGAAAGCAATCTTTTTCTTTTTGGCCAAATGTACTGACGTCCCCCTAGACGGGCAAGAAAGCACTCACAAGAGCAGCAGGACCGCTGGCAGGATGACCACTGGGCTGCTGACGTGCCCAATCACGGTGCCAAACCACGCCGGAAAGTCCTTCTCGATGGTTTCCGAGACGATGTCATAGATCTTCTCTTGTCCGCTGTGAGAAAGAAAACCACAATTCCAGATGATACCGTTTTTGGCAGAAGGCCTCCTGCCAGCCTTAAAGAAAAACAGAATGGGCTAATTGGCAAGAATCCAGGCCTCAAAGTCAGTTTCAAAGCTAAAGCAAGTATCTGATGAATGCGAACGATTAAGTAACATTCCTAAAATGATATCATTGAAGTATTCATTTATTTAGCATATAGGCTTGAAGATGAGGTCAGTAATTCCCTAGGTGTGTGTGAATAATGTATACAAAGATGCAGTCTAAATGTTATATATGTGTGCATGCGTGCTAAGTCACTTAAGCCATGTCTGACTCTGCAACCCCATGGACTGTAGCCTGCCAGGCTCCTCTGTCCCTGGGTTTCTCCAGGCAAAAATACTGGAGTGCGTTGCCCTTTCCTCTTCCAGGGGATCTTCCCAACTCACAGACTGAACCAGGGTCTCTTATGTCTCCTGCATTGGCAGGTAGGTTCTTTACCACTAGTGCTTCCTGGGAAGCCCAAACATTATGTATATGTATCAAAACTGACTTAAGGGGCTTCCCCTGGTGGTCCAGTGGATAAGGACACCGCCTTGCAGTGCAAGGGGTGCCGGTTCGATCCCTGGCCTGGGAAGATCCCACGTGCTGCAGAGCGGCTGGACTGATGTGTCCAATTACTGAGCCAGAGCTCTGGAGCACATGAGCCCAGAGCCAGCGCTCTGCAACGACAGACACCACTGCGATGGGAGGTCCACAGGAGCCAAAGAACAAAGACGGATGAAAATAGAGAAATGAAAGGCCAATAGAAGTGGCCCACCCACTCCCCTCCCTCCCCAACCCGACCCCCGCCCAAAATAAATAAATAAATCTTTAAAAAAAAAAAAACTGACTTAAGGGCTTCCCTGGTGGTCCAGTGGGTAAGGACACCACCTTGCAGTGCAAGGGGCGCTGGTTCTATCCCTGGCCTGAGAAGATCCCATGTGCCACAGAGTGGCTGGACCGATGTGTCCAACTACCGAGCCAGAGCTCTGGAGCACGTGTGCCCAGAGCCGGTGCTCTGCGACAACAGAGGCCACTACGATGGGAGGCCCACACTGGCTAAAGAACAAAGACAGATGAGAATAGATAAACCAAAGACCAATAGAAGTGACCCAAAAAAAACAAAAACAAAAACAAAAAACAACCTGACTCAAATGGGCCTTCCCCAATGATCCAATGGTTAAGACGCTGTGCTTCCAATGTAAGGGACATGAGTCTGACCCCTGGTAGGGGAACTAAGATCCCCTTTGCTGTATGGCCAAAATAAAAAGTTTAAAAAACTTTAAAAACTGCGTAAAACAAATGCTAGGTGGAGATTAACTTTAGGGACGTCTGTCTTGATGCAGCTAAAGAAGTGTAGGATCAAAAGTGACACTGGGGACTTCCCTAGAAGTCCAGGAATGAAGACTCCATGTTTCCAGTGCAGGGGCTGTGGGTTCGATCCCTGGTTGGGGAGCTAAGATCTCATATGCCTCAGGGGCCAAAACACCAAAGCACAAAACACAGAAACAATGTTGTAACAAATTCAATAAAGACTTTTAAAATAAATGGTCACAAATTCAATAAAGACTTTAAACATTGTCCACATTAAAAAAAAATCTTTTTAAAAAAAGTGACATGGACAGTGTTTTCATAAATGCTTTCTGAATTCTAGAAGGGCAAGACCGACCAGGTTCTAGAAGTTCTTTATAGCAAACGCCCTTTCCCATTAGGATCTTAAGTGGGCTGTGTCTTTTAAAGATGAGCTCAGTGATGATCCTAGTTGAGGGTAGCCAGCTTAGCAAGGGCGGGACACTGGCCAAGAGACCTGAATTTGAAGTTCCTCCCTATGGGTGACCAGTCTGGTGAGCCAGAAGGAGAATTCAGTTCAGTGCAGGGGTCCTTCCCCTACCGCTGTCCCTAGCCCCAGGCAGAGCCGACCGAACTGCAATCCCTTACCTGTGCGGGAACACTCCATCACGTGCAACTCTTTGAGACCCTGTGGACAGTGGCCCCCCAGGCATCTCTGTCCATAGGACTCTCCAGACAAGAGGACTGGGGTGGGTGGCCCTCGTCGTCCTCCAGGGGATCTTCCTGACCCAGGGATGGGACCCGGGTCTCTTATGTCTCCTTCTTTCCCACGAGCGCCCGCTGGGAAGCCCCGACTTACCTGAAGGGCCCACAGTTTAGAGATGGTTTGTAGCGGACGATAGCAAAAATGGTCGGGAGCATACAGACGAAGAGCATGAACAAGAGCATGGCCAGGTAGAAGTTGTTGGATCTGTGAAGAAGTCAGATGCCGGGCGCTGCATTCACTCCCAAGCCAGCCCAGCTGCCGGGGGTGCCCGCACCTGTACTTGCCTTCCCCAGCCCCCCAAAACCACCAACACAGAACCGGCAGCCCTGACGCTGCGAACAGAACAAAACCCTCCTCCCTTCACTGCTGGGGAAAGGGGCTGTCACAGAGTCACAGGCAACGGAGCCAACTAGAGATCGATGCTCCAAGGGCCTCCGTGGAGCACCCAGGCCCGCCCGGTCATCCACTGAACACTTGCTGAGCACCTGACCACCTCAAACCAAGAGAGGCGTGGCTCCATGGGCATCACCCAATAAACTGAATTCATGGGAAAATCTTAGCACCTTCCACCCACCTGCGTCCTTAAGGGATGGTTCCTCTCCTGTCCCCAGGCTTGGGCCTATTCCCTGTGCCTGAGGATGGTTTGACTCCCTGGTTGTGACTCTTAACTCTCCCTGACTGTGTCTCTCAGCCTTTCGTCTGCTCAGCCCCTGGCAGCTCAGGGTGACTGGTCTGCCTGATGGAGCCCTGGGCCTAAGCTCGTAGCTGAAGCTCAGCTGCTCAGGCTTCCCCTGAGGGCAGCGCAGGTCTGTTAGGTGTGCACAGCCCTGCAAACAGTCCTGAAAAGACAGTGAATGGTCTGTTGACCTCCAGGCTCTCAGACAGCATGCTGTCTCTCTAATGAGATAGACTAAGTCGAAGAGCACGAAAAATACCAGGGCCCATAGCATGTAGTAAGAGGGTGAGTCTTATTCTGTGAAGGCTTCCCCCCTCTCTCTCTGTATGTATATATATACATATATATGCTGAGAAATCTCAGATGGCAAAGAATCTGCCTGCAATGCAGGAGACCTGGATTCGATCCCTCCATCAGGAAGATCCCTGGAGAAGGGAATGGCAGCCCACTCCGGTATTCTTGCCTGGAGGATCCCCTGGAAAGAGGAGCCTGGTGGGCTACAGTACGTGGGGTCACAAAGAGTCAGGCTGAGCAAGTAATACTAGGTGATTAAATACTAATACTAGGTGATACTAGGTGATTAAATTCAGGAAAAAATTGTAAAGGACATGTCATGAGCTTAAGAAGAGCCGTGATTCCTTCCAAGGGCGGGACACTGGCAAGGGCTTCAGGGGAAAAGATGCAATTGGAGGGTGGACCAGCTGGGGAGAGCCCCTGGCTGGCGGTCACCCTGGACAGGCGAGTGTGGATGATGGGTGTTCTCTCCGCTCGCTCACCTGGAGGCCCGGAAGACCTGCTGGTGGGGTGCGTTGCACGTCAGCACGGCCCAGCTGCGCAGGTACATGAGCCCGATGAGCTTGAGGACGTTGAAGGCAGGGAGACACGGGGAGAAGAAGGCCCCCATCCTGAAACCACCAGGGAAGGCCAGTGAGCTTCTGTTCTCCTCAGGTCTGCCCTGGTTCTGAGAACTCGCAGTGTGTGCTCTGTGCTTAAAGGACTGAGGAAGATCTGAGACCCCAACCCTCCACTTTCTGGAGGTCAGACAAGTCACTTCTGCAGATAAACTGGGAGCCTATTTTAAAATAGCCTCTTTAAAGAAAACATAACAGACTTCCCTGGTGGTCCAGGGTAAGACTATGAGCTTCTAATATAGGCTCCAGGCACAGTTCGACCTCTGGTTGGGGAACTAAGATCCCATATGCTGCACAGTATGAGCTGAAAAAGAAAATTCTCTCGGCACAAGAATGCCAAGTGTCTTTTCACACTCAGTGTCGGAAAAGCCCTGTTCTGGTCCAAAAAATTTCAGGCACCTCCAGGCTCTCAGACAGCATGCTGTCTCTCTAATGAGATAGACTAAGTCGAAGAGCACGAAAAATACCAGGGCCCATAGCATGTAGTAAGAGGGTGAGTCTTATTCTGTGAAGGCTTCCCCCCTCTCTCTCTGTATGTATATATATACATATATATGCTGAGAAATCTCAGATGGCAAAGAATCTGCCTGCAATGCAGGAGACCTGGATTCGATCCCTCCATCAGGAAGATCCCTGGAGAAGGGAATGGCAGCCCACTCCGGTATTCTTGCCTGGAGGATCCCCTGGAAAGAGGAGCCTGGTGGGCTACAGTACGTGGGGTCACAAAGAGTCAGGCTGAGCAAGTAATACTAGGTGATTAAATACTAATACTAGGTGATACTAGGTGATTAAATTCAGGAAAAAATTGTAAAGGACATGTCATGAGCTTAAGAAGAGCCGTGATTCCTTCCAAGGGTGGGACACTGGCAAGGGCTTCAGGGAAGAGATGCAATTGGAGGGTGGACCAGCTGGGGAGAGCCCCTGGCTGGCGGTCACCCTGGACAGGCGAGTGTGGATGATGGGTGTTCTCTCCGCTCGCTCACCTGGAGGCCCGGAAGACCTGCTGGTGGGGTGCGTTGCACGTCAGCACGGCCCAGCTGCGCAGGTACATGAGCCCGATGAGCTTGAGGACGTTGAAGGCAGGGAGACACGGGGAGAAGAAGGCCCCCATCCTGAAACCACCAGGGAAGGCCAGTGAGCTTCTGTTCTCCTCAGGTCTGCCCTGGTTCTGAGAACTCGCAGTGTGTGCTCTGTGCTTAAAGGACTGAGGAAGATCTGAGACCCCAACCCTCCACTTTCTGGAGGTCAGACAAGTCACTTCTGCAGATAAACTGGGAGCCTATTTTAAAATAGCCTCTTTAAAGAAAACATAACAGACTTCCCTGGTGGTCCAGGGTAAGACTATGAGCTTCTAATATAGGCTCCAGGCACAGTTCGACCTCTGGTTGGGGAACTAAGATCCCATATGCTGCACAGTATGAGCTGAAAAAGAAAATTCTCTCGGCACAAGAATGCCAAGTGTCTTTTCACACTCAGTGAAGGAAAAGCCCTGTTCTGGTCAGGAGGCAAATAGTGGAGAAGTATGATTTCAGGCAGCCTCTGGATGTTGCTCATCTATGGTGAAAGTGGACGTGCTAGCTGCTCACTAGAGTCCAACTTTTTGGACCCCACAGACTGGAATCCGCCAGGCTCCTCTGTGTGTGGGACCCTGCAGGCAAGAATGCTGGAGTGTGTTGCCATGCTCTCCTCCAAGGGATCTTCCTGACCCAGGTACCGAACCCACATCTCTTACATTTCTTGCCTTGACAGGAAGGTTTTTTTGTTTTTTTTTACTGCTGGTGCCATCTAGGAGGTCATCGATGGTGAGGGCTACATTAATCAATGATTGACTTTCAGGCTTGATCAACATATGTGGATCACAGGTACTTTTTCTTTTTTTTTTTTTACATTTTTATTTTTATTTATTTATTGATTGATTTTCATCCATCTTTATTCTTTGGTTGTGTGGGCCTCCCATTGCAGTGGCCTCTCTGGTTGCAGAGCACTGGCTCTGGGTGCATGCACTCCAGAGCGCTGGCTCATAATTGGACACACCGGCCCAACCGCTCCGCAGCACGTAGGATCTTCCTGGGCCAGGGATTGCACCTGTGCCCCTTGCACTGCAAGGTGCACTCTTTACCCACTGGACCACCAGGGAAGTCCCCACAGGTACATCTGATGCCCCTTGGGCTGAGCAGCATCACACATTTTGGCCCATTTAGCCTTCCACCATCATAAAAGAAGGGGTAAGGGCTTCCCTGGTGGTCCAGAAGTTAAGAATCTGCCTTCCACAGTAGGGAACTTGATTCACTCCCTGGTCAGGGAACTAAGATCCCACATGCCACAGGGCAACGAAGCCCTGGTGCTGCATGCTGTGGAGCAACTAAGCTCGGGTGCCATAGCTACTGAGCCTGGGCCCTAGAACCTGTGCCCTGCAACGAAAGAAGCTACCACAGTGATAAGCCTGAGCACTGCAACAAAGGGGAGCCCCCACTTGCTGCAATTAGAGAAAGCCTGCACAAAGCAGCCAAGACCCAGTGCAGTCAAAGAAATAATAAAGAAATAGGTATTTTTAAAAAGGCAGGAAAGGAGAGTGGGGAGCTGAGGACAGGCTCCCCAGCTATAACATGACTTCTAAAGGAAGACCTCCTGGGGGCCCTCTCCTCCTAACATTCCCCTACTCTCCCCCCAAATGTATTTTCCTGGTTCTTGTGCGGTTTGCTTGTTTGTTTTGCAGCAACCTTCAGGGGTCTAAACAAAGGACTATTTCCTTCATTATTTCATTCTGAAAAATGCTTTAAAAACCACTCATAAAACAACTATTTCTGTGAAATGGTTCAGCCAGAAATGGTTTGCGTTCTTTCTTGATTCTGATGACTGTGCTTGGTCACGCCCCATCCAGACTATGTAAAATTAAAATTTCAACCCAGATGAGATGGTGAGCAGAAGGAAGCTTGGATACATACCAAATCATGCCTTGGTTGTAGACTAAATGTAGCACATTCTCTGCTATTTTGAATTCCCCATATTCAGGCTACAAGAGAGAATGAACTTCTGCATTAGAAAATGTTCCAAGGTTCTTCGCATAAATCGGTTCAGTATAGTTGCATGCATAGAATTCTTTGCTCCTATTGTCTGTGGGGCCATCCAGCAAATAGGAAATAGAAGAAGAAAAAGAAATGGAAACTCTGCTGTGCACACCCTTTGTCTCTTTCCTCCTGTGTTTTCTCTCGGCCATGTCAGTTTCACAGCCTGGCCACGAGGAAAGGGTGGGCCTGGCCATAGGAACGTCCCCAGTGACACGCCTCCCACCCCAGTGGACACGTATCCTACTTACAAACTTGCTTTCCAGGTCCCAACACCAGTAGTCACTTAAGTACCGAACAAAGAGTCCTCGGAAGAAGTCTATGAGCAGAATGCTGGCCACGGTGAAGAGCATGTCGATGATGGACAGCTTCAGCATCTCCTGAAACACAGGGCGTCCTCACCTGCCCCCGCCCCACCCTTCCCCAGCCACCTGCTCCTCGGGGTCTCCTTCTCTGTCCATTCCTGTCGCTCGAGCCACGGGCCCCTTCAATGCTGACTTCATTTCTGCACACATAGGCGCTCCATAAACATTTGTGTATCTGGGGACTTCCCTGCTGGTCCAGGGAAGTCAAAGAATAAAGAAATAGAAAAGCCTGAGGACAGGCTCCCCAGCTATAACATGACTTCTAAAGGAAGACCTCCTGGGGGCCCTCTCCTCCTAACATTCCCCTACTCTCCCCCCAAATGTATTTTCCTGGTTCTTGTGCGGTTTGCTTGTTTGTTTTGCAGCAACCTTCAGGGGTCTAAACAAAGGACTATTTCCTTCATTATTTCATTCTGAAAAATGCTTTAAAAACCACTCATAAAACAACTATTTCTGTGAAATGGTTCAGCCAGAAAGGGTTTTTGCGTTCTTTCTTGATTCTGATGACTGTGCTTGGTCACGCCCCATCCAGACTATGTAAAATTAAAATTTCAACCCAGATGAGATGGTGAGCAGAAGGAAGCTTGGATACATACCAAATCATGCCTTGGTTGTAGACTAAATGTAGCACATTCTCTGCTATTTTGAATTCCCCATATTCAGGCTACAAGAGAGAATGAACTTCTGCATTAGAAAATGTTCCAAGGTTCTTCGCATAAATCGGTTCAGTATAGTTGCATGCATAGAATTCTTTGCTCCTATTGTCTGTGGGGCCATCCAGCAAATAGGAAATAGAAGAAGAAAAAGAAATGGAAACTCTGCTGTGCACACCCTTTGTCTCTTTCCTCCTGTGTTTTCTCTCGGCCATGTCAGTTTCACAGCCTGGCCACGAGGAAAGGGTGGGCCTGGCCATAGGAACGTCCCCAGTGACACGCCTCCCACCCCAGTGGACACGTATCCTACTTACAAACTTGCTTTCCAGGTCCCAACACCAGTAGTCACTTAAGTACCGAACAAAGAGTCCTCGGAAGAAGTCTATGAGCAGAATGCTGGCCACGGTGAAGAGCATGTCGATGATGGACAGCTTCAGCATCTCCTGAAACACAGGGCGTCCTCACCTGCCCCCGCCCCACCCTTCCCCCAGCCACCTGCTCCTCGGGGTCTCCCTTCTCTGTCCATTCCTGTCGCTCGAGCCACGGGCCCCCTTCAATGCTGACTTCATTTCTGCACACATAGGCGCTCCATAAACATTTGTGTATCTGGGGACTTCCCTGCTGGTCCAGGGAAGATTTCACCTTCCAATGCAGAGAGTCCAGGTTTGATTCTTGGTCGGGGAGCTAAGATCCTTGGGGCCAAAAGACCAAAATGTCAAACAGAAGCAATATTGCAACAAATTCAATAGAGACTTAAAAATGGTCCACATCACACCGCCTTGCAGTGAAAGGGGCGCCAGTTCGATCCCTGGCCTGGGAAGATCCCACGTGCTGCGGAGCGGCTGGACCGATGTGTTCAATTACCGAGCCGGAGCTCTGGAGCGCATGCGCCCAGAGCTGGTGCTCTGTGACAACAGGGGCCGCCGCGATGGGAGGCCCACACGGGTCTAAGAGCAAAGATGGATGAAAATGGACAAATGAAAGACCAATAGAAGTGGCCCGCCTGCTCCCCTCCCTCCCCGCCCCACCCTCCTCAAATAAATAAATAAATAAATCTTAAAAAAAAAAAAAAAGGTCCACATCAAAAAAAATCTTGAAAAAATATTTGTTTGTTTGAATGTTGGTATCTGAAGCTTAGCATTACATGAAACCAGAAAGGAAGTCTGTGGTTCTGAACCAGAGCAGACTACTCGAGGCATGATTATGGGATAACACCTAGGGGTGAGTGTCTCTATACAAGACGATAGAGTGAAAGTGAAAGGCAGAGGGATGGGAGCGCAGAGTTTGGAGTTGTTGCCTGGGTTTTGGACTTTTGCTATCTGTACATGTGTGTGCATGCTCAGTTGTGGTCAACTCTTTGCAAACCCATGGACTGTAGCCTGCCAGGCTCCTCTGTCCATGGGATTCTCCAGGCAGGAAGACTGGAGTGGGTTGCCATGTTCTCCTCCAGGGAATCCTCCCAACCCAGGGATCAAACCCAGGTCTCCTGGATTGGCAGGCAGATTCTTTACTGTTAAGTCATCAGGGACGACCTTACTATCTGTCTTGTGGGCAAGCTAAATAACTTCAGTACCTCTTGTGCTTTCTTCATCTCTGCTTCTAAGGGTGATAACAACGATAACCCACTGAACTTATTTTCCTTTCTATAAAAGAGGGATAATGGCATGTGAGAGACTTGCTAGAGTCCAGTGATGAAAAGGGCTTGATGAGGGACAAGGGAGTCACCTGTCCAACGTAGGTCTCCCAGCACTGGTCTTGTGACCCCCGGGTAGAGACAGCACTCTTGTTGGCCCCTGAGAGAGGTGAGGTGTAAGTTGGAAGGCTGGCCTCCTCCGAGGCCCAAGTGCTGTTTCTCCTGAGCCCTATTCCAGGCCCAGGTGTGGACCACCTCTCTTCTCTGGCGCCTGCCCTGGTGGTGAAGAGGGTGGTCGAATCTGCCCAGCGACTTGTGCTATTTTGGGGAGCCACTTCCTGCAGACCGAAGGAAGGAAAAAAAGGATGTCCAGTTACAGTAAATCCTCTACATCCGAATGAGTTCTGTCCTGAGAGAGCATTCCTAAGTCCAACAATATCAGCCTAGGCACCCAACCAACCCAACGGCTACATAGTACTGTGCCGTCATAGGTTTAGAATACTTTTCCACAAATAATACATAAGAAACAAAATCCCAAAATAAGGAAAGCATTTTTAATCTCACAGCACAGAACCTTGAAATGGACAAGAGTGCAGTACAACAGCGGGCACCCAGGGGCACGTTCACATCTTTGAAAGTTCACAACTTAGAGGTTGGTAGGGGATTTACTGTATTTACACATGAGAATCAGTCATGAGCACCGAGACTGCCATTGCACTGCTTGGGAATAATCTCTCTCTCTCTATCTCTGTTTCTGTCTCCATCGCTCTGTTTCTCTCTCTCACTCGCTTTCTGTCTTTGGCTTGGTTGACAGCCACTGGACTAAGGAGCGTGCAGGAATGACCATAGACTTTATTGGTCAGAGTCTGTCCTGGGCTACAACATGGTCTCTTTCTCATTCTCAAGAGCGTGTCAGGGAAGAATGATTATTCCATGGGATAGACAAGGGGCTGCAGCTGAAGTCAAACACTAGCAAGTGGCATTCTAGGAATCCTCCCAACCCAGGGATCAAACCCAGGTCTCCTGGATTGGCAGGCAGTTTCGTTAAGTCATCAGGGGACCTTACTATCTGTCTTGTGGGCAAGCTAAATAACTTCAGTACCTCTTGTGCTTTCTTCATCTCTGCTTCTAAGGGTGATAACAACGATAACCCACTGAACTTATTTTCCTTTCTATAAAAGAGGGATAATGGCATGTGAGAGACTTGCTAGAGTCCAGTGATGAAAAGGGCTTGATGAGGGACAAGGGAGTCACCTGTCCAACGTAGGTCTCCCAGCACTGGTCTTGTGACCCCCGGGTAGAGACAGCACTCTTGTTGGCCCCTGAGAGAGGTGAGGTGTAAGTTGGAAGGCTGGCCTCCTCCGAGGCCCAAGTGCTGTTTCTCCTGAGCCCTATTCCAGGCCCAGGTGTGGACCACCTCTCTTCTCTGGCGCCTGCCCTGGTGGT
This sequence comes from Tragulus kanchil, assembly GCA_022376925.1. Taxonomy (NCBI): domain Eukaryota; kingdom Metazoa; phylum Chordata; class Mammalia; order Artiodactyla; family Tragulidae; genus Tragulus; species Tragulus kanchil. Next base: position 120,086,065 of record JAIOJX010000024.1, on the reverse strand, counting down.
GAAGAGGGTGGTCGAATCTGCCCAGCGACTTGTGCTATTTTGGGGAGCCACTTCCTGCAGACCGAAGGAAGGAAAAAAAGGATGTCCAGTTACAGTAAATCCTCTACATCCGAATGAGTTCTGTCCTGAGAGAGCATTCCTAAGTCCAACAATATCAGCCTAGGCACCCAACCAACCCAACGGCTACATAGTACTGTGCCGTCATAGGTTTAGAATACTTTTCCACAAATAATACATAAGAAACAAAATCCCAAAATAAGGAAAGCATTTTTAATCTCACAGCACAGAACCTTGAAATGGACAAGAGTGCAGTACAACAGCGGGCACCCAGGGGCACGTTCACATCTTTGAAAGTTCACAACTTAGAGGTTGGTAGGGGATTTACTGTATTTACACATGAGAATCAGTCATGAGCACCGAGACTGCCATTGCACTGCTTGGGAATAATCTCTCTCTCTCTATCTCTGTTTCTGTCTCCATCGCTCTGTTTCTCTCTCTCACTCGCTTTCTGTCTTTGGCTTGGTTGACAGCCACTGGACTAAGGAGCGTGCAGGAATGACCATAGACTTTATTGGTCAGAGTCTGTCCTGGGCTACAACATGGTCTCTTTCTCATTCTCAAGAGCGTGTCAGGGAAGAATGATTATTCCATGGGATAGACAAGGGGCTGCAGCTGAAGTCAAACACTAGCAAGTGGCTGGGAAGGACCCAGGCCAGGCGACATCAGAGCCCCACTGGAGACCATCCCCCACCATGGCCACTGCTGTCTTACAAGCTACAGGACTGGACGCTCGTCAGGTATGGCTTACGCAAACAACCCTAAGGACTTTCTCCTCCTGCCTCCTCTCCGTCTGACCTTTGGGATCACCCCCCAGGTGGAGCAGGCTTAAAATAAACCCCAAAACTGCCCTAGTCTGGGAGTGGGTCCCCTGCTAAGTGTTGGGAGCAGCGGCCTGTCTGGACTGCTCTCTGCAGATGTCTATCTTCTCCTGATTTCCTGAGTGAGTCACACGGCCTGCTGTTCTCTCCTGGGGTCCTTTAGGATAGCTGCTGAGGGTCCTTCCTGCTGGACTTCCAGGACAGAGAGTCAGGAGACCCAAATTCTCACTCCAGCACTGCTGCTGACTAGCGGTCAGTTTTGGCCTCCCTCAGTTTCTCTATCTTGGAAATGGGACTCATTCTCCTCTCCTTATGTTGAGAAGAGGATCACCAAACCGAGTTTGGAACCTGAGAAATCAAGTACAAGTGGTGACATTGACAACACAGACAATGACCCTGTGTGTGTCCATGTCTGTATAGGTGTGGACCTGTGGGTATATGTGGGCGTGTGCGCGTATGTACATAGGTGTGTCTGTCTGTGTGTATGGCATGCGTATGTCCGTGTACATGTATGTATGTGTGCATACGTGTGCACTTATGCATATGTATATGCCTCTGAGGACACATGTGTATGTGTGTATATGCATAGGTATCCCTCTGTGTATACATGTGTTTGTACACACGTGTGTACGTGTGTGCACATGTGTACATGTGCCTGTGTCTGTGGGGGAGCAGCGGGCAGCTGGGAAGGCTCCCAGGACGAGCACTCACCTCGATGCTCATGCTGTTGACTTTGTCCAGGAGGGCAATGATCAGACTGTAGAGGTTCCCCAGGTACAGCACCAGGACCCTGGAAGCCACAAGCCCACCTTGAAGGACCAGGCCACACAAAAGCCCTGCTTCTAGAACCACCACGATTTGGGAGCATCCACCAGGCCCAGGCTAACATAGCAGTGTGGCCACCTGTGGTGTCATTCAGAACCTGACTGTGAGCATCCAAGGAAAGCCCAGAATTCCATAAGGGAGCCTGGTTCAATAGGTCTGCACAAGGATGTCTGCAAATCCTGTTATCTCCTTCCCAGGTGATCCCCAAAACAGCCCAACTGTGGACCAGTCTTTCAAGCCACAGCTGGAGCGGAAAGTGGGTCAGTTTAGGAAGTGGGGCTTTGAATGTTGTGTGGATTATGTGTGTCCTTGTGTCGTGCCTCCTGGTTTATAAAGTGATTTTGTAAAAACAGGATCTCATTCAATTCTCACAGCCCTGCAAGGTGCACCATAGTATAACCCCCACTAAAGGAATGAGCGCATTGAACATGGGGAGGGTTTGGGAACTGAGAGGGTTCACACAGTTAAAAGGAGGCATGACATGATTTCAGGTGACAGGTCTGGTTTTTAAACATAGGCTGAACCTGTCGGACGGGCACTGAGGGGCTGAAGCCACAAGGCACGTGTGGGTGCACCTACACCTGCACACAGGTGGGCAGCTCTGGGCAGATGATGCCTGCTGCCTTGATCAGCCAGGGGTCAGAGACCTGATGCCTGTTTCCCAGAGCTGGGGGGTTTTGGGAAACACACTGTGGACTTTCCCAGGCTGCCGCCTTGGGTCTTATCAGAAACTGTCTGGAAAAATGAGATGAGAAAGGAAAGCGGCAGGTTCATGAGTCTCTCACAGGATGGCAGTTGGCACCTGGAAGACCATGAAGCCAGTCCCAGTTGGTGAAAAAGAGAAGTTACATGTCACATGAGGAAGAGACTCCAGAGGGAAACTCTGAGTCGTGTATCCCCACAGACCTCCTTCATCTGCTCGAGTGCAGAGTTTACACTTCGGTAAACTCTATACGCAGTTTACTGCCTGCCTGCTGGAGGGAGCAGGGACACAGGGGTCAGGGCCTCTGCTGGGGCAACCCTGTGCAGTGTGAAGATTGAGTTCTCACGGTACATGGCCAGACAGGTGACCACAGGAGGTGCCCCCATGCAGGGCGGCCTACCTTGCCAGCTGGAAGCGAAGTGTGGTGCGTGGGTGGTACATCTCCAGGGCGGCGATGAGGTCAAAGGCAGATGGTGCCAACATGGTGACAAGGGACACCACCACGCTCACCTACCGAGAGAGCACATGCCCTGCTGAACCCCTCGAAGGCCTCAGATCCCAGCCTCCGTCACCTGACAGCTGGTCTCATTGCCTAATGTTGGGTTGGGGAGGAGGATTATTCAGAGGGTCATGCCGTTCTTAAATGCCAAACCTCCCCCAAATCTTAGCTAATGAGCTGTTTTGGAAAGGCTGCTTCGCGATGGGTTTATTCTTTCCCGTGGTGGTGGCTGGTGATTTAGTCACTCAGTCTTATCTTGATTCTTGCAACAGGCTCCTCTGTCCATTGGATTTGCCAGAAAAGAATACTGGAGTGGGTAGCCATTCCATTCTCCAGGGGATCTTCCTGCCTCAGGGATCAAACCTGGGTCTCCTGCCAAGCTGGTGGATTCTTTACCCACTGAGCCACCAGGAAAGCCCTGTTCTTCCTAAAAACTTTCCTTCAATTGAAGATGCTCGTCAATGCCATTCGGCATTCACTGGTGTTTCCAGCACCCCCTTCATTTACTATCATCTCATTCTATTTCTACTTCCCTTAGCTTGGATGGAAGAAGAAAATAAGTGCAGCTGTTAAGAACAGAAAAGGGAATGTTGAGAGGTAATTAAATATGCTTTCTGCACATGGATGGTTACTTATCTGGAAAATTACTCTTGAATGACTCTTGTTTCTCTGTACTGATGGCCAGTGAAAGAGGAGGCTTAGCTGGTAATGAGAGATGTGAGCTGAAGGAAGAATAATCTCTGAATTTATCTTTCCAAAATTTATCTACCTATCCACATACAAGGAATAGTTCTATATAACCAACTTAATTGACATTTCAAAAGACAAAGAAGTGTGGAAAGAGTAATGCAGTCTCAGATTCTGAAATGTTATTGCACCTTGAGGATGAGTCGATAAGAACTTTGTTCTCCAGACTTTGCTTTTTAGTTTCCAGGGATGATAATCATTTTCATGGAAGTGGTCAGAGGGATGGCATTAGTCTGCTCTCCAAATATTTACAGGTACATTGAGCTGAGCTTCCAGGATAAGAGTCTTACTATCATTAGTACAAATTATAAAAGCGTGTCTAGCCTTCCTCTTGGTAATTTTCTATTCATGGGCATATTCACAGAAATGGAGGGGAAAGAGCTTTTACAAAAATGAGCCATGGGTGTGAGGCTTGTTTGGGAAGGGTTATTGTCATTTAGAAATATGGAGGAACTCCCCTGGTGGTCCGGGGTTAAGAGTCCACCTTCCAATGCAGGGGATGCAGGTTTGATCCCTGGTCCAGGAACTAAGATCTTACATGCTGCAACTAAGACTTGGTGCAATCAAATGGATTCATTCATTACAGATATAAAGCTAACTTAAAAAGAAAAAAGAAGCACCCCGGCAACAGAGGGGGCAGCTGTGTGCGGTACCTCGTTCTTCTCCCAGAGTGTCAGCTCCTTCTTGGACTGCGCCAGCTTCTGGGACCGGTCCACCACGAAGTAGATGAGGTAGATGCTCCCGGCGAGCGAGAGCAGCACCAGGATGTTGGCGATGACCCGCAGGCAGATGGTCACCGCCCTGCGGGGAGAGGCGGGTATGAGGGCAGCACGCCAGCTCTGCACGGGGCACCAGAAGCATGCCATTCTCCAGTTTGGACAGAATCAGGAGGACGCAGGATTTGTGTGTGGAAGAGAGCTGAGAGTCGGGTTTTCTGTTGGTTGGTTTGCTTGTAACAACGAATTATGGACTAAGACGTTTTTGACGTGGAAGGCATTTTGGGCAGCTGCAGCTCTCACATGTGAGGGAGCATCAGCCATGCCTGTGAGTCTGACTCTGCGAGGCTTGCCAAGGATGTGGAATCTCGGATCTCACTTCCTGGGGTGTTAGTTCTGCCCTGACGTGGAGGGGCCCACTTGGTACCCTCAGGTGACCCTGAAAATTCTCTGAATTTATCTTTCCAAAATTTATCTACCTATCCACATACAAGGAATAGTTCTATATAACCAACTTAATTGACATTTCAAAAGACAAAGAAGTGTGGAAAGAGTAATGCAGTCTCAGATTCTGAAATGTTATTGCACCTTGAGGATGAGTCGATAAGAACTTTGTTCTCCAGACTTTGCTTTTAGTTTCAGGGATGATAATCATTTTCATGGAAGTGGTCAGAGGGATGGCATTAGTCTGCTCTCCAAATATTTACAGGTACATTGAGCTGAGCTTCCAGGATAAGAGTCTTACTATCATTAGTACAAATTATAAAAGCGTGTCTAGCCTTCCTCTTGGTAATTTTCTATTCATGGGCATATTCACAGAAATGGAGGAAAGAGCTTTTACAAAAATGAGCCATGGGTGTGAGGCTTGTTTGGGAAGGGTTATTGTCATTTAGAAATATGGAGGAACTCCCCTGGTGGTCCGGGGTTAAGAGTCCACCTTCCAATGCAGGGGATGCAGGTTTGATCCCTGGTCCAGGAACTAAGATCTTACATGCTGCAACTAAGACTTGGTGCAATCAAATGGATTCATTCATTACAGATATAAAGCTAACTTAAAAAGAAAAAAGAAGCACCCCGGCAACAGAGGGGGCAGCTGTGTGCGGTACCTCGTTCTTCTCCCAGAGTGTCAGCTCCTTCTTGGACTGCGCCAGCTTCTGGGACCGGTCCACCACGAAGTAGATGAGGTAGATGCTCCCGGCGAGCGAGAGCAGCACCAGGATGTTGGCGATGACCCGCAGGCAGATGGTCACCGCCCTGCGGGGAGAGGCAGGTATGAGGGCAGCACGCCAGCTCTGCACGGGGCACCAGAAGCATGCCATTCTCCAGTTTGGACAGAATCAGGAGGACGCAGGATTTGTGTGTGGAAGAGAGCTGAGAGTCGGGTTTTCTGTTGGTTGGTTTGCTTGTAACAACGAATTATGGACTAAGACGTTTTTGACGTGGAAGGCATTTTGGGCAGCTGCAGCTCTCACATGTGAGGGAGCATCAGCCATGCCTGTGAGTCTGACTCTGCGAGGCTTGCCAAGGATGTGGAATCTCGGATCTCACTTCCTGGGGTGTTAGTTCTGCCCATCAGGACAGGAACTGGAGGGGCCCCCACTTGTGGTACCCTCAGGTGACCCTGATCTGGGTGGGTGCTCTCTGCTCCCTGAGGACACAGATGGGGTCCCATCCTTTCATCTCCCAGTTGAGGAAGTGGAGGCCCAGAGGCGTCAAGGGTGTGTAAGGGTCCTGGAAGTTAATGACCAAGAGAGGACGAATCCACCTTCTGACACCCTAGGGAGAGTTATTCCCTCCTCGAACCTGCTTCCTCTCCAGGGCTGGGTGCTTCCTCAGCTCCCCAGCTCTCCAGCACCCCCTGGGCAGGCTTTCTGCCTCTTAGCCTTAAAGCACCAGGGAGAATAAACCTAGAGATTGGCATACTTAGTGAAGTGAGAAGGAGGAAAATAAATATCATAGAATATTGTTTTTATGTAGGATCTAGAAAAATGGTAGGGAGGAGATTTACAAAGCAAAAATAGACACAGATGTAGAGAACAGATGTATGGGCACCAAGGGAGGAGGAGGAGTGTGGGAGGAATTGGGAGATTGGAATTGACATCTATACACTACTATGTAAACCAGTCAACCTAAAGGAAGCCAACCCTGAATGTTTGTTGGAAGGATGGGGCCTGAAGCTAAAGTTCCTTGGCCACTTGATGCAAAGAGCTGACTCACTGGAAAAGATCCTGATGCTAGGAAAACCTGAAGGCAGGAGGAGAAGAGGGCAGCAGAAGATGAGATGGTTGGATGGCATCATTGACTCGATAGACACGAGTTGGAACAAACTTTGGGAGAAGGTGAAGGACAAGGGGGCCTGATGTGCTGCAGTCCAGGGGGTCGCAAGAGTCAGGCACGACTGAGCAACTGAACAACAACCAGGAACTAGATCCTGAGCCACAACCGAGACCTGTCACAGCCACGTAAATAAATAGGTAACAAATATTTTCAAAAAGAGTAATTACTGAGTTTCTGTATACCATGTTACCAGATGGCTAGATTTTAAGAAGAAAGAAGAAACGCCTGAGGATGTGTGGTAATGAGAGAGACGCTGGTGATTTGAGTACCAAATGAAAACAGCTTATCAATGAATCTTGTGTGGGGAGTCGTCATACATACAGGTTTTTTCTTTTCTTCTTTTCCTGTTCCTCCAGTATAGCTTCCTTTAAAGAAAGATGCATATGGTATTGAAAGCTTAGAATTATCGTTAATCATACATTTTTAGAAGTAGTTTATGGGAGAAATGACTTACCCAGTATTTTTAGTCATAAATTCAACAACCAGAGGTTATTCTACAAGACTCTACTGCTATTAGTACTTTGTCTAATAACAAATAGACAAAAAGGGCGATTGGGGAATGGGAAGAAGAGATGGAGAAGTAAATTACTGAAATCACTTTTTTTCTCAGAAGGGGGCACCATTTAGGTGTTGTGTTGTTCAATAGACCCATCTCCAAATGCTTCTTACTGTATTATCTTCTAAGTTAACTCTAAGAGCCTATATCTCCCACATAGGTGTATTTATTCATTTACCCCTTCTATGCATGCGAGATGGTAGTAATCCATTATGCAGACTAACACAGAGACACACATGGAAATTTTAGAAGGATGCCATTTTTTAAAAGGGGAAAGTTCCCGTGTTTCCTCCTGTACACCATCGGATTGTCTGGTGCGTGGGGAGGACATGTCTTGTCAGGGGTTGGTGGAGGCTGTGGCTGCCTTGGTCTGTGAGCCCCACGGGAAGGGGACCACGCTGACCCCAGCAGAGGGCCAGCGGCTCACGCTGGGAAGGCTGTGGTCTGCAGAGCCCGGGCTCCCGGCAGCCTGGACAGGCTCCCTCACTCACCCTGATGCTGTTCACGATGGCCGCGGTTTTGCTCTCAGCCGCCTCTGGGTTTCCAATGAGGTAATCCCAGGCACAGAACACCCGCCAGCAGAAGGTGTAGTTTTCGTTGGAAGCGCTGGCGAGGCTCGTGCGGGAATTCTTAGCCATCCTGCAAAAGAGGACCCGAGAAAACCATGATTCAAAAAGATGCATGCGCCCCAGGGCTCACTGCAGCCCCATTCACCACGGCCAGTGCCTGGAGGCAGCCTGGATGTCCACCAGCAGAGGGGCAGACCAAGAAGGGGCATGGATAAACGATGGACTATCACTCAGTCATGGAGAGAATAAGCAGCAGTTTGCAGCAGCCTAGAGGCAAGTAGAGATCCTCGTACTAAGTGAAGTAAGTCAGGTAAATATCATACGACACCACTTATATGTGGAATCTAGAAAAACAGGCTACCAGGGAACATATCCACAAAACCAAAACAGCTACAGATGTGTAAGATAAACCTACGCTTACTGAGGTGCGGGGGTTGGGGGAGGGATAAATTGGAAGATCGGGGTGGACACATACACATGACTATAATTAATAAGGACCTGCTATGCAGCACAGGGAAGACTACTCAATCCTCTGCAATGGCCTACATGGGAAAAGAATCTAAAAACAAATGAATATACATATATATAGCGCTTCCCATGTGGCGCTCGTGGTAAAAAACATCCACCTGCCAATGGAGGAGATGCAAGAAATGTGGGTTTAACCTCAGGATTCGGAAGATTCCTTGGAGTAGGAAGTGGCAACCCAGTCCAGTATTCTTGCCTGGAAAATTACATGTGTAAAGGAGCCTAGAGGGCTACACCCCACTGGGTTGCAAAGAGTCAGACACAACTGAGTGACTGAGCAGGTGAGCATGCATGTATATGCGTAACTGATTCACTTTGCTGTACACTTTAACACAACATTGCAAATCAACCAAACACCAATATAATTTTTTTGTTACATAAAGGAAACAGAAGGGATCGTGCAAAAACAGTCCCAGGAGCAGGCTTAGTCACCGGGGGCTCCCATGAATCCATCTGTGCGGGGACCAGCAGAGCACCTGCTGGGTTCGGTCCTGCTCATGGCTTGTGTCCTCAGCCAACCCCTTTGAACAGGGTGAAAACGGCAAATTTTGGGGTGGGTCCGTTGCATAAGCTCTCCCATCACTGGTGGCCAGGAGGTCCCTGGAGATGTGTGCACCCACTGCACCTGTGTGCAGCTGTGATTGTGAAATGGAATTCTTACCTTTGAACTGAATCAGTCCTCCTTAGGGCCCTGCCCATTGAAGTGACTACCCCTCCTCAGCCAGAGAGAGCCCAGACCATCCTCTGGTACAGGACTTTCCGTTAGATGTAAGGCAGGAGTCACGATCCATTCTCAGGAGACAGTCCTCCAGTCCTTTAGGCCAGGGGTCTCCAACTCCTGAGCCACGCCCCAGTGCTGGTCCGTGGCCTGTTAGGAACTGGGCTTCACAGGAGGAAGTGAGCGGAGGCTGAGGGAGTGAAGCTTCATCTGTACTTCAGCCGCTCCCCACCGCTCTCCACCACTCCCAGTGGGATTATCTAGTTGCACAAAAACAAGCTCAGAGTTCCTACCTATTCACATTATGGTGAGTTGTATACTTATTTCATTATATATCACAAGGTAATAATAAGAGAAATAAGGTGTTCAATAAATGTAATGGGCTTGAATCATCCCCAAACCATCTCCCGCTCCCCTGGCTGTGGAAAAATTGTCTCCATGAAACTGGTCCCTTCTGCCCCAGAAGGTTGGGAACCGCTGCTCTGGAACATCTCTCCAGTTAGGAGCTCTTGCCTCTTTGTCCATCCATATTCCCTGATCCTGAGTTTACATCAGTTTGTCTCTTAAAGTGCAGCTTCTAGCAAAGGGCCCGTGTTCTGTGTGGGATCTTGAGGCCTCCCCAGAGGCTAAGCTAGAAAGCTTCCTGTGAACTTAAGGTCATGGATCACTGCATTTCTGTGTGTGTGTGTGTGCTCAGTCATTTAGTCATATCCAATGTCTTTGCGACTCCTTGGACTGTATCCCGCCAGGCTCCTCTGTCCATGGGATTCTCTGGGCAAGAATACTGGAATGGGTTGCCATTTCCTTCTCCAGGGAATCTTCCCAACGCAGGGACGGAACCCAAGTCTCTTGCATCTCCTGCCTTGGCAGGTGGATTCTTTGCCTCTAGCGCCACCTGCTGTTTTTCCTTTTTTATAATAATTTAATGTAACACATAGCCTTACACATAAATAAACATATTTCAACAATATTCTTATTGGTTGATGTTTCTCATGTTCACGTTTTTTTAAACTTTTTATTTTGTCCTGGGGTATAGCTGATTAATGATGCTGTGATATTTCAGGCACACAGAGGAGGGACTCAGCCTTCTTATACGAGTATCCATTCTTGTGTGAACTTTCAAGGTCCTCAAGTCGCTACGCTTCTCCCTAGGTTCTGTTTGATGATGATAATGATGGTTATTTTATCTTTTTAATCCCAATCCCTTAGACATGCACTTTGCTAAGATGACACAGGGGCAGTGTGAGGAAGCTATACTGGTGTGTACACAGGGTCAGACCTTCCCCGGTGGAGCCCAGGTAATGAATCCACCTGCCACGCAGAAGACACAAGGCTCAGTCCCTGGTCCAGGAAGAAGGGTAAGGCAACCCACTCCAATATTCTTGCCTGAAGAAATCCATGGACAGAGGCTCCCGGCAGGCTACAGTTCATGGGGTCTCAAGAGTTAGACTCAACTGAGTACACATGCCGTACCTGGTCTGTAAAATGGGCAGGTTTATGCCTTGACTTTACAGTGCTGGCGACAAGGTGAAACGCCATCACCCACAGCATTTTGGTGTGGATGTTGAGAAACTGAAGGGACATACTTTTTTAAGAGGATGATGAAGCTGTCGAACACGGCCATCCCCACCAGGAAATAGGCCAAGGGCATCCTGTGGGGCCCAATCCCAGTTAGGAACTCTTGCCTCTTTGTCCATCCATATTCCCTGATCCTGAGTTTACATCAGTTTGTCTCTTAAAGTGCAGCTTCTAGCAAAGGGCCCGTGTTCTGTGTGGGATCTTGAGGCCTCCCCAGAGGCTAAGCTAGAAAGCTTCCTGTGAACTTAAGGTCATGGATCACTGCATTTCTGTGTGTGTGTGTGTGCTCAGTCATTTAGTCATATCCAATGTCTTTGCGACTCCTTGGACTGTATCCCGCCAGGCTCCTCTGTCCATGGGATTCTCTGGGCAAGAATACTGGAATGGGTTGCCATTTCCTTCTCCAGGGAATCTTCCCAACGCAGGGACGGAACCCAAGTCTCTTGCATCTCCTGCCTTGGCAGGTGGATTCTTTGCCTCTAGCGCCACCTGCTGTTTTTCCTTTTTTATAATAATTTAATGTAACACATAGCCTTACACATAAATAAACATATTTCAACAATATTCTTATTGGTTGATGTTTCTCATGTTCACGTTTTTTTAAACTTTTTATTTTGTCCTGGGGTATAGCTGATTAATGATGCTGTGATATTTCAGGCACACAGAGGAGGGACTCAGCCTTCTTATACGAGTATCCATTCTTGTGTGAACTTTCAAGGTCCTCAAGTCGCTACGCTTCTCCCTAGGTTCTGTTTGATGATGATAATGATGGTTATTTTATCTTTTTAATCCCAATCCCTTAGACATGCACTTTGCTAAGATGACACAGGGGCAGTGTGAGGAAGCTATACTGGTGTGTACACAGGGTCAGACCTTCCCCGGTGGAGCCCAGGTAATGAATCCACCTGCCACGCAGAAGACACAAGGCTCAGTCCCTGGTCCAGGAAGAAGGGTAAGGCAACCCACTCCAATATTCTTGCCTGAAGAAATCCATGGACAGAGGCTCCCGGCAGGCTACAGTTCATGGGGTCTCAAGAGTTAGACTCAACTGAGTACACATGCCGTACCTGGTCTGTAAAATGGGCAGGTTTATGCCTTGACTTTACAGTGCTGGCGACAAGGTGAAACGCCATCACCCACAGCATTTTGGTGTGGATGTTGAGAAACTGAAGGGACATACTTTTTTAAGAGGATGATGAAGCTGTACGCGAACACGGCCATCCCCACCAGGAAATAGGCCAAGGGCAGCCGGTAGCCAGCTCTCCCGATCCGCCTCTCCCTGCCGTAGTAGCCGTAGAAGAGGACCGAGTACTGGAGGTAACCCTGCAAAGAGAGCACTTGGCGTCCTTTCTGACTTGCAGGTTCTAGAACATTCACAAGCGCCCCCGTCCCCACCTCGAGACAAGAGCATGGCCCAGACTGAACCTCACCCCCAGGGACCAGACGGTGTCCAGATCTTGGGCAGACGCAATGTGCTCCTTGGGGATGCTCTTGCTGGCTGTGCTTCCAAAGGGCTGACCTGCAATGAGCTGGTGAGAGAGGAAAGGAGGTCCTGTGGTCCTCTGGGTAGGAAGGAACTGGAAGAAAATGGGCCCTTGATCTCCATGCACCTGTGAAGATGCTGCACATACAAGACCCCAAGGGCTGGATTCTCTTGATACTCGTTGATCAGGTAAGGGTCACAACTGGCCAGATTTTCTTTCTGCCTGACTGGGGCCAGTTTGAGTGTGCTCTCTCTAGGCTGGGCATGGCTTCTGTGATTGAAGCCACTGGGTTTCAGCGGCATAGGAAATAGCCCCATTTACTTTGCAAGGATAAAATTTAGTTGAGAGATGGATTTGGTTTTAACACAATGACTGCACACTGGTCCAGAAGCCAAATCCAGCCTAACGTCTCTTTTCATGTGACCTAAATGCTGAGGATGGTTGGTGTGGTGGTGGCTTAGTCACTAAGTCATGTCCAGCTCTTTTCAGCCCCAAGGACTGTAGCTCACCGGGCTCTTTTGTCTGCAGGATTTCCCAGGCTCAGAATACTGCAGGGGGTAGTCATTCCCTTTTCCAGGGGATCTTCCCAATCCATGTCTCCTAATTGGCAGGTAGATTCTTTTCTTGCGGGGGGTGGAGGGGAGGGAGGGGGGCAGGTGGGCCACTTCTCTGAGCCTTTCCTTTATCTATTTTCATCCATCTTTGTTCTTTGGCCCGTGTGGGCCTCCCATCGCGGTGGCCTCTCTCATCGCAGAGCACCAGCTCTGGGCACACACGCTCCAGAGCTCTGGCTCAGTAGTTGGACATACAGGTCCAGCTGCTCTGCAGCACATGGGATCTTCCCAGGCCAGGGATCAAACTGGTGCTCCTTGCACTGCAAGGCAGTGTCTTTACCCACTGGACCACCAGGGAAGCCCCATTGCACACTTTTAAATGGCTGGGGAAAAAATTCAAAATTGCTTCCCAGGTGGCTCAGACAGTCAAGAATGCACCTGCTATACAGGAGACTTGGGTTCAATCCCTAGGTTGGGAAGATCCCCTGGTGAAGAAAAGGGAAACCCCCTACAATATTGTAGCCTGGACGATTCCATGGACAGAGGAGCCTGACAGGCTACAGTCCTCGGGGGTCACAGAGTCGGACATGACTGAGTGACTGAACACGCATAAGTAAAATATTATCAGCACACAGCCACACTTATTATTTATCTAATGTCTAGATTAGATACACGATGGTAGATTTAAGAAGCAGTGACAGAAACTGTACAGCCCACAAAGACGAAAAACATGTACCATCTGGCCCTTTGTGGAAAAAGTTCACCAAGCCCTGTTTGGACACGTAGATTATCCTTCCCATGAGGATAATGAGGATGCTTGTCCTCTACTACTGCTGTAAAGATCTCTCCTTTTTAACCAGCAACACGTTTAAACTCCCCTGAAATAGTCCTTACCTCTGGAAGAACAACAAAAGCCCCTGTCATAATTGTGAGCACAATGTTGATTCCAAATAACCATCTCAAGAATATGAAATAAGAGGCCACACCGGATCCAAAATGACCTAAAGGAAGACGAAATAATGAGCAGGGTTGAGAGAAAATTCCTCCCAGTACAAGGAGATCTCAACTCCAAGCAACACTGTGATTTTTCTTACATCAGCAGGACCTAGACTAAGGATGCCATACTTGTTTAAGGGTGTTGACCCAGGGTGAGCATTCCCAAGGACTAAGATGCTCATTCGTATCCACCAGTTACACACACACGTCCCTAATTTCATACTTTTCCTAATGTCATATTGATCTAAAATGCTTTTTTATCATATTTATGTTTAACCTATGCTCAGAAGGATCAACCTCTTCTGAGGATTTATTAGATTTCTTTTTTATTTTGCATAGTTTTGAAAATGCTGAGGATATTGTAGGGATTCTTTTGTCTTAACTTCAAAAGAAATAACAGATGTCAACATTAGGGGAAACTGTTTCCTGAAGGGGTTATAAGAATTTTCTTTGCCACTTTTCCATACATCTAAACTTATTCTAAAATAAAAAGGGTATTTAAAAACAAGTTTCTGGGACTCCCCTGGTGGTCCAGCAGCTAAGTCTGTGCTTCCACTTCAGAGGAAAAGCAGCTGAGAAAGGGCAAACCGGCAAGTGAAGGGATCTGGGCAGGGCACCAAGTGTGTTTGATTTTGATGTGTGTGTTGTTTCTCTCTGGTTGTCAGGGAATGGGAGGGTTCTATCGAACAGTATAAACAGTTTGAAGATGTGTGGCTCATATCATCACTTTCCCCTAGAAATACCATCCCAACTGACATTTCCACCAGCTGATCTGAAAGGATTTAGTATCACTTAAATGTTGAAAAAATTTTTCCCCTCAATTTGTCATCTAACTTCTAGGTCTGTTTATTTTTCTTTCTAATTTTTTTTGGCCACTTCTTATCGATCTTTCGTTTATTTATTTCCATCCATCTTTGTTCTTTGGCCTGTGTGGGCCTCCCATCACAGTGGCCTCTCTCGTTGCAGAGCACCGGCTCTGGGCACGTGCGCTCCAGAGCTCCGGCTCGGGAACCCCTATAGACTGTTGATTCCAAATAACCATCTCAAGAATATGAAATAAGAGGCCACACCGGATCCAAAATGACCTAAAGGAAGACGAAATAATGAGCAGGGTTGAGAGAAAATTCCTCCCAGTACAAGGAGATCTCAACTCCAAGCAACACTGTGATTTTTCTTACATCAGCAGGACCTAGACTAAGGATGCCATACTTGTTTAAGGGTGTTGACCCAGGGTGAGCATTCCCAAGGACTAAGATGCTCATTCGTATCCACCAGTTACACACACACGTCCCTAATTTCATACTTTTCCTAATGTCATATTGATCTAAAATGCTTTTTTATCATATTTATGTTTAACCTATGCTCAGAAGGATCAACCTCTTCTGAGGATTTATTAGATTTCTTTTTTATTTTGCATAGTTTTGAAAATGCTGAGGATATTGTAGGGATTCTTTTGTCTTAACTTCAAAAGAAATAACAGATGTCAACATTAGGGGAAACTGTTTCCTGAAGGGGTTATAAGAATTTTCTTTGCCACTTTTCCATACATCTAAACTTATTCTAAAATAAAAAGGGTATTTAAAAACAAGTTTCTGGGACTCCCCTGGTGGTCCAGCAGCTAAGTCTGTGCTTCCACTTCAGAGGAAAAGCAGCTGAGAAAGGGCAAACCGGCAAGTGAAGGGATCTGGGCAGGGCACCAAGTGTGTTTGATTTTGATGTGTGTGTTGTTTTTCTCTGGTTGTCAGGGAATGGGAGGGTTCTATCGAACAGTATAAACAGTTTGAAGATGTGTGGCTCATATCATCACTTTCCCCTAGAAATACCATCCCAACTGACATTTCCACCAGCTGATCTGAAAGGATTTAGTATCACTTAAATGTTGAAAAAAATTTTCCCCTCAATTTGTCATCTAACTTCTAGGTCTGTTTATTTTTCTTTCTAATTTTTTTTGGCCACTTCTTATCGATCTTTCGTTTATTTATTTCCATCCATCTTTGTTCTTTGGCCTGTGTGGGCCTCCCATCACAGTGGCCTCTCTCGTTGCAGAGCACCGGCTCTGGGCACGTGCGCTCCAGAGCTCCGGCTCGGTAATTGGACTCATCAGTCCAGCCACTCTGCGGCACGTGGGATCTTCCGAGTCCAGGGATCAAACTGGCGCCCCCTGCACTGCAAGGTGGTGTCCTTACCCACTGGACCACCAGGGAAGCCCTGTTTATTTTTTATATATGTAAAATTTCTTTTATGTGTAGCTAAGTCTCTGGTGGCTCAGTCAGTAAAGAATCTGCTTGTGGGCTTCCCCGGTGGTCCAGTGGGTAAGGACACCGCCTTGCAGTGCGAGGCGCACCAGTTCCATCCCTGACCTGGGAAGATCCCACGTGCTGCGGAGCGGCTGGACTGATGTGTCCAATTACCGAGCCAGAGCTCTGGAGCACATGTGCCCAGAGCCAGTGCTCTGCGATGGCAGGGGCCACCACGATGGGAGGCCCACACAGGCCAGAGAGCAAACATGGATGAAAGTGGATGGATGAAGGACCAATAGAAGTGGCCCACCCGCCCCCTCCCTCCCCACCTTACCCCCCAAAATAAATAAATAAATAAATCTTAAAAAAAAAAAAAAAGAATCTGCTTGCAATGCAAGAGACCCTGGCTTAGACCGTGGGTTGGGAATATGCCCTGGAGGAGGAAATGGCAACCCACTCCAGTAGTCTTGCCTGGAAAATTCCACGGAGCCTGGTGGGCTCTAGTGCATGGGGTCTCAAGAGTCGGACACAACTGAGAACCTCCACCAAACACAACATCACTTTCCTGAATAAAGCTTCTTCACTGTTATAATTTGATAGGCTTCCACTCTGACACCACAGTCCTTATATTTCTTTTTATTCTCTCATGGTTTTCTATTTCCTATGTAAATGTTTCATGGAACTTTAAAGTGAAAAGATTGAACCTTATTCTTTACAACAGTTGAATCAATTGTTCCAGCCCCATTTATGGAGCTATGATACACTGTTTTAAGTTCTGTAGCTCTTATAATGTAATCCAACATTTTGGTTATACAAGTTCATTTGAATTGTTTCCTTTTCTAAGAAGTTTTCAATTACTTTTTTTTCTATATGAGCTTTTTGGGTTTTTCAACATGTATTTATTTATTTTGTCTGCACCGTGCAGCATTCGGGATCTTAGTTCCCTGAGCGGGGATCAAACCCATGGCCTCTGAATTGGGAGCTTGAAGTCCCCCGGTGTGTGTGCTTTCAAATGTGACTGTGATTGACTTATTTGATTGACTTATATATTTTTAAACGATTACTATCATCTCTCTCAAAAACACGATGATTTTTGCAGTCTGATTTTGCAATTGCCCATTATTAACCTCTGTTTATCTACACAGCTTTCCCCTCTCTCCTTCTGGGCTTGGATTTTGTCTCAGATTTGCACTGAGGGAGGACTGCAGAGCCCCAGGGGAACGTGGGGCTGCTTCTATCCTGGGTGGACAGACAGACGGGGTGAATTCCATCTCCATGGAGCCCTCAGCAGCCTCGGTCGGCGCTACACGTACAAAGACCTTGGCTGCCCAGTGTAGGGACCAGGGTGTCCCAGACCCGCCTCAGGCCTCGCCGCTGGCTGGCCACCAGCACCACATCCCCCCCGCCCACTCCTCCAAGTACCTACACTTACTCTCGATTTTCTTTATCCGCATTTCCCAGGGGATGAAGATGACCATGAAGTTACAGGCCAGACGAGCCAGCTTCCGCCACAGCTAGACAAGAGGGAGCAGGATCAGAGGACTTGACATTCATGAGGACCACAGTGACTTGGGGGTACTAGTCAAGGTGAGGCCCCCAGCATGCATGCATGCTCAGTCACTCAGTTGTGTCTGACTCTTTGCGACCCCCATGGACTGTAGCCCGCCAGGCTCCTCTGTCCATGGGACTCTCCAGGCAAGAATACTGGAGTGGGTTGCCATTTCCTCCAGTGGATCTTCCTGACCTGGGGATCAAACTTGCATCTCCTGCATTGGCCAGCAGATGCTTTACCCCTGAGCCGCTGGGGAAGCTCAGGGTCCCCAGACATACCATCTGATATGTTTAATTATTGTAAAGAATCACACGAAGGCCACAGACTCGGAGCCTAGAGCCAAGGTCACCTGTGGAACTGGCTGAGCCCTTCTGTAACCATTGCCAACCCCCCCAACCCCCACTCCTGACCATTGCTAGCAAACTTCCTGACCCCATATTAGGCAAAAATGTCCACCCCGGTGCCCATCCTATAGTGCCCTAACCATCACCTAATAACCCCCTAAAAGCAGGCATTTTCTGTCTTGGGACTATAAAAACTGACTACTAACCTTTGAACTCCGTTGGCTCTCCCTTGAGCCGGCCTGCTGTTTCACAGTGACCCCTCGACTCTCCCTGGTCTGTCAGGAGGTCGGCCCACTGCGTTTGCAGCACCTTATCATCTCTGCTCTTTGTCCCTAATAAATTCCCTCCCTTCTGAAACGCTCTGTGTCTGGAAATTCTTTTCCAACCCGCGTTTCAACTGCCATGATAATAATGATTCCACAGGCCTTTAAGGAGCCCCAGGAGCAAAGCAGCCTCTTGTCTTGGGTGGACAGACAGACGGGGTGAATTCCATCTCCATGGAGCCCTCAGCAGCCTCGGTCGGCGCTACACGTACAAAGACCTTGGCTGCCCAGTGTAGGGACCAGGGTGTCCCAGACCCGCCTCAGGCCTCGCCGCTGGCTGGCCACCAGCACCACATCCCCCCCGCCCACTCCTCCAAGTACCTACACTTACTCTCGATTTTCTTTATCCGCATTTCCCAGGGGATGAAGATGACCATGAAGTTACAGGCCAGACGAGCCAGCTTCCGCCACAGCTAGACAAGAGGGAGCAGGATCAGAGGACTTGACATTCATGAGGACCACAGTGACTTGGGGGTACTAGTCAAGGTGAGGCCCCCAGCATGCATGCATGCTCAGTCACTCAGTTGTGTCTGACTCTTTGTGACCCCCATGGACTGTAGCCCGCCAGGCTCCTCTGTCCATGGGACTCTCCAGGCAAGAATACTGGAGTGGGTTGCCATTTCCTCCAGTGGATCTTCCTGACCCGGGGATCAAACTTGCATCTCCTGCATTGGCCAGCAGATGCTTTACCCCTGAGCCGCTGGGGAAGCTCAGGGTCCCCAGACATACCATCTGATATGTTTAATTATTGTAAAGAACCACACGAAGGCCACAGACTCGGAGCCTAGAGCCAAGGTCACCTGTGGAACTGGCTGAGCCCTTCTGTAACCATTGCCAACCCCCCCAACCCCCACTCCTGACCATTGCTAGCAAACTTCCTGACCCCATATTAGGCAAAAATGTCCACCCCGGTGCCCATCCTATAGTGCCCTAACCATCACCTAATAACCCCCTAAAAGCAGGCATTTTCTGTCTTGGGACTATAAAAACTGACTACTAACCTTTGAACTCCGTTGGCTCTCCCTTGAGCCGGCCTGCTGTTTCACAGTGACCCCTCGACTCTCCCTGGTCTGTCAGGAGGTCGGCCCACTGCGTTTGCAGCACCTTATCATCTCTGCTCTTTGTCCCTAATAAATTCACTCCCTTCTGAAACGCTCTGTGTCTGGAAATTCTTTTCCAACCCGCGTTTCAACTGCCATGATAATAATGATTCCACAGGCCTTTAAGGAGCCCCAGGAGCAAAGCAGCCTCTTGTCTTGGGGTCCGGCCCAGCGAAGGGCTCCTGTTTGGGGCTCTGAGTGGTGGTGTTTGTGTTGTGCTCCGCCACATCCTACTTTTTAGAATGGACTGTAGCCCACCAAGCTCCTTTGTCCATGGGACTCTCCAGGCAAGAATATTGGAGTGGGCTGCCATTTCCTACTCTGAAATTTTAGTCTGCTATGTTCACACCATTCCTGCTGTGAGGACTAAGAACAATTGTAACTACTCGAGGAATGATGTCTGAATACACCCATTTGACCCCCTCTGGGAGTGGGGCCCAGAGATCCACGTGGCTCACAAAATCTCCTTCTCTATCTAAGGGTCTAGACTCTGGAACAGGCTCTGAAAACGAGCCCCATCGTGGCCTCCCACCCTGCAGCCGGAGCTTGTCTCCCAGCCTCTCTCCTGGCCTGGGTTGCCACAATAAGGCCTGGAAATGTGTCCTGGATGTTTAAAATGCAATTGCCTAAAGTTTCAAAGCCTTTTTTCTTTTTTTCCTTAAAGGAGAATAAAACAACATGTGAAAATGTGCCGGGACACTGACTTTTCTCTCCCATAATTTTAGCAGATTGTTAATTTGATCACATGAATAATCCGAGTTGGTATTAGAAGCAAATGCTTCCTTAGAGCAGGAAGGGCCACAGGGCTACGACCTTCTGAACTAGACGACTGCACGTGGTTCTGAGGCAGACACACATGATTATGTTATCTTGAGTGTGTCTGCTGAGGTCAGAATGGCTGCTTGTAAATGAAAATCTATTTGAGTGCTATCAGGAGCTGGAATTGCTCATCTTCTGCTCAGGATTTAAGACCCACCTCAAATGCAGCCACTCCCTTGACAATGTCACCCAGATCCTCTGCAGCCAGAAATACGTTCTTCCATCTGTAAACTTCCCCGGCTATTATTCAGCCTCTGACCACGCTCGCCACATCCTAACTTCTATGGCCTTCATATTGTTCACATGGCTTTTCTCCTCTGGCAGTGAGAGGAAGATCACGGCTTTCTGATGTTTTTCATCCTGTATAAGAGGCAGGATGTGCAATATCCTTTGGGGAGGGCTTGGTGTTGAAAACATTTGAGCTTCTGGCTGGTTATAAAGTCATCACATGGAAGAAGCACCCAGTGGAAGGTCAGGGATCTGAGTGCTAGCTTGAGTTCTATCTTACTATGTGCCCTGGCAAAGTTATTTCATTTCTTTGAGATTCGTTTCTCTCATCTTCTGCTTCCCAGGTGGCTCAGACTGTAAAGACTCCACCTGCAATGCAGGAGACCAGGAAAGATCCCCTGGAGGAGGATACAACAACCCACTCCAGTCTTCTTGCCTGGAGAATCCCATGGCCAGAGGATCCTGGAGGGCTACAGTCCATGAGGTCGCAAAGAGTCAGACACAACGGAAACAACTTAGCACATACGCATATTAATGCATATATATGGAACCTTAAAAAATGGTACAGAAAAAAAAATGGTACAGATAAACCTATTTGGAGGGCAGAAACAGAGAATGGACATGCAGACATGGGGGGAAGAGGAAAGGCAAATCAGAAGATTGGGATTAATAGATACACACTACCATACATAACATAGACAGCTGGTAAGAAGGTGCTGTAGAGCAGAGCGAGTTCATGCCAGTCCTCTGTGGTGATCTAGAGAGGTGGAACTGGGTAGGTGAGAGGGGATATACATGGACATATAGCTGATTCACTGTTGAACAGTAGAAACTAATACAAGATGGTAAAGCAACTGTACTCCAGTAAAAAAAAAAAAAAAAAGCAACATAGTCATTGATCACAATCATATGCTAAGATATAAGAATGAATAAAGTCTCAACCCTCCAAGAAAGGTGGAGGACTCATGCCAGGAGTGAGAAGGGGAAAAATCAAAATGGTAGAATGAAAAAATTTTCTGTCTTCATAGTGGATGGCAAAAGTTTCTGGGAGAGCTTCCCTGGTGGTTCAGTGGGTAAGGACACCGCCTTGCAGTGCAAGGGGCACCGGTTGGAACCCTGGCCTGGGAAGATCCCACGTGCCGCGGAGCGGCTGGACCGATGTGTCCAATTACCGAGCCGGAGCTCTGGAGCGTGTGCACCCAGAGCAGGTGCTCTGCCACAACAGAGGCCACGCGATGGGAGGCCCACACGGGCCAAAGAACAAAGATGGATGAAAATAAATAAATGAAAGCCCAATAGAAGTGGCCCGGCTGCCCCCTCCCTCCCCACCCCACCCCCATCCCCCACAAAAAAAATTAAAAAAAAAAAAGTTTCTGGGAAACAGTTGATTAATATTTATCAAGAATCAAAAAATATGGATCACCCTTTTTCTCTATAGAGATCATAGTTTTGACATTTATTCTAGAAAAAGACTTTTAAAAGATAGGAAAGTCATCTTTGCAGGGCTGTTATCACTAATGAAAAATGAGAAGCTATTTAAGTATCACCAGCAGGCAAGTAACTAATTAAATTAATACATATCTTCCTGATGGAATATTACAGTCATAGAAAATAGTAAGTCTAAAAAACACAGTGCAAAATAAACATAGCAACATGGAGAAAAAGCATAGTAACACAGAGCAAAACCCTTGTTAGGAAGTTAAGTGAAAAAGAAAAGGCAAGACAAAAAAATCTGTATATTATAACTACTCTGGGGGTTCCCTGATTGCTCAGAGTTAGAGAAATCCATCTGCCACAGCAGGGCTGTGGGTTCAATCCCTGGTTCAGGACTGGCTCCTTCTCTAATCTCTGGCAATCCACCCCAGTATTCTTGCCTGAGAAATCCACGGACAGAGGAAGCTGGTGGGCTACAGCCCATGGGGTCACAAAGAGTCAGACAGGACTTAGTGACTAAACAACAACAACATAATTATATATCCAAAGACTAATGTGTGAAGTTTTAAGATACCAGCAAAGCAATAAAAGTTACTCTTTTCTACTTCATCTCACCTGCAAAGATACTATCTGGGTAAATAGGGGATTACAGTAGGATAAATGATTTTTCCTTTGTCTTTGAAACATTTATGAAAATTATTGGAATGTCTTTAAAAACAAATACTTTCAATGTATACTAAACTTTAATGGTAAGTAACCAAATGGGTAAAATAACAAACAAAAATCTCAGCATTAAGGAGCATTGGATTATGCCTGCGACTTTCTCATTGGACGACATACAGTGAAGAAAACCCACACCCATCATGGGCTTCACTCAGGAAGAAGGCCAGATCATTCTCCTAAGGGATGATCTCCTTTTTCTGAGGAGTCCTGGGTCACATAATTTGTTAATTATGTTAATTTGTTGGGAACTCAAATGCTACAAATTTGGGGAAATGCAGACCTTGGGGCTCACCAGCTTGGTCTGTAACTGTTGACAGGTGTTCACAACTACATAGTAGGGCAAGGGCAAGGATGGGTACACCTGGCGGGGCTGGGAGACCACAGAGAGGGTGGGCACGTCCACGTGTGTGCTCCTTACCTCTGCGCCAGCCGCTTGGTAGCCTCGGGTCCTGGTCAGCCTCCCTTCGAACTTCAGCACGATGTCCTTTGCTCGCCTGAGAGAACAAAAGACCAAAACACTGTGGTGAGGACACTTTTATCAGCTGGTAATCTTGGCAAAATCAGGTGAAAGTGCAGCAGGAACAGGAAGTCTAACAGGGGAGGCGAGACGCAGTGGTGCTAATCTTGCATTTCCTGACTTTTGATAACCAGTTGCTGTGGTTTGGTCGTTCAGTCATGTTGGACTCTTTGCAACCCCATGGACTGCAGTATACCAGGCTTCCCTGTCCTTCACCATCTCCCTCAGTTTGCTCAAACTCATGTCTGTTGAGTTGGTGATGCCCTCCAATGGTCACCTCATCCTCTGCCACCCTCTTCTCCTCAATCTTTCTAGTTATTCCTAGATCCAACCAGTCCATCCTAAGGGAAATCCTCCCTGAATATTCACTGGAAGGACTGATGCTCAAGTGCTAATCCTTTGGCCACCTGGGGAGAAGAGACGACTCATTGGAAAAGACCCCAGATGCTGGGAGAGCACGCAGGCAAAAGGTGAAGGGGACAGCAGGAGATGAGATGGTTGGATGGCGTCACTGACTCAGTGGAGCAATGAATTAGAGCAAACTCTAGGAGACCGTGGAGGACAGAGGAGCCTGGTGTGCTGCGGTCCACGGGATCGCCAAGAGACAAACGTAACTGAGCAGCTGAACAACAACAAAAACAGACATGGGGCCTATATGAGTGAAGAAAGAATTCCTTTCATTATTTATACATTTTTTGGTCTTTTTTTCCTTTTATGATTGGGATATAGGTGCTTCACAATGTTGTGTTAGCTTTTGCTGTGCAATGATGTGAATCCGCTATACATACAGCCCCTCCCCCATGGACCTCCCTCCCCTCCCCCTACCCCACCCCTCCAGATCGTCACAGAGCACCCAGCTGAGCTCTGGGTGCTCTGCTCACTGGCACCGAGCAGCCTCTCTACAGGGGAAACAAGAGCTTGCTCTGTCCTCTCAGGCAGGGGGCTGATGGTCCAGACCCCGGACGGGCTTCTCCCTGCTCTATCTGTGTCAGCCACGCTCCCTTGAGTCTCGAGCAGTCCGGGTCTGGTGCTCTCCGCCTTCCACACCCTGATGCGTTTCAGCAGGTCTAATTAGCGATGTGTGGCTCCAGTAGCTTCTCAAGGTGACAGGGAGGAGACATTCGACAGGGGAGACATGCAGGTCTCAGAGGAAGAGCTGACTGCTGGCCTGGGCCTCCCTGGTGCTGGCATCTCACAGCCCTGGCTGTGCTCACGGATGAGGCTGCTTCATTCTTTGGCTTCTGACTGAAAAGTCATCCTTTGTTTTGCTCTGCCTACAGGTTCAAAAGACTCACTGTCTTACAGTTCAGATTATCATTAATCATCAGCATTTCTGGATGCTTTTCAAAATTCTGATAGAATACATGACTATTTTATAGAGGTTTTTTGTTTTGATGTGGACCATTTTTAAAGTCTTTATTGAATTCGTTACAACATTGTTTCTGTTTTATGTCTTGGTTTTTGGCCCTGAGGCACGTGGGATCTTAGTTTCCTGACCAGGGAAGGAATCCACACCTCCTGCATTGAAAGGCAAAGTCCCAACAACGGGAGACCAGCGTAGTCCCTACATGTTTTTTTCTTTTTTTAAAATTGAAGTAGAGCTGATCTCTGGAGGTGGGCGTGGCAACCCACTCTGGTATTCTTGCCTTGAGGATCCCATGGAGACAGGAGCCTGCTGGGCCACAGTCCACGAGGTCACACAGAGTCAGACACGACTGAAACGACTGAGCACACAGAGCTGATTTACGATGTTGTGTTAATTTCTGTTGTACAGCAAAGTGATTCAGTTATATAGATACGCATTCTTTTTTATATTCTTTTCCGGTATGGGCTATTCCAGGATATTGAATATAGTTCCTTGTGCCATACAGTTACATGACTTTTTTTTTTTTTTTTTAGGATAAATTGGTAGGATTCCGCTGTTTCAATAGAATAGAATATTGGAGTTGAGGTCAGGAAGTCAGGCTTTACGACTCAACTCCAGCCCTCAGCAGCTGTGTGCCCCAGGAGAAGCCACTTCACATCTCTGAGTATCAGTCTTCTCATTTGAAAAATGCGTTCCTACTCAGGGAAACGGAGGTGACAAGAACTGGTAGCAGACACGGGGAATTCACTGGAAACTTCTGGGAGTGGAAACTGTGGGTGACCTTAGCTATCTACCACAGTCACCCAGGGGGCAGGCCGGATGTTAGCCAGACTAGAGGAACAATGTTTGGGGTGTAAATCTAATGAAGGCGTGATTTAAAAAAAAAAAATTGGGGCCTCTTTTATTGTTTATTTATTTATTTTCATCCATTTTTATTCTTTGGCCTATGGGGGCCTCCCATTGCAGTGGCCTCTTCGTTGCAGAGCACCGGCTCCAGGCACATGCAGTCTAGAGCCCTGGCTCATAATTGGACACACCGGTCCAGCCACTCTGCAACATGTGGAATCTTCCCAGGCCAGGGACCGAACCGGTGCCCCTTGCACTGCAAGGTGGACTCTTTACCCACTGGACCACCAGGGAAGCCCTGAAGGCACGATTTGATGGGAGGGAAATGCAAACCTAATGGTGGACTGGAGAAAAAAGGGCAGTGTGCCTGGCCTCTGGAAAGAGGCCCCAAAATGTAAGATGCAACAGTGCTTTGAATCTTGCCCACTGACTAGGTGCCTGATAACCCCATGTGGTTTCTGCCTCTCTAGGAAAGGGCACTTCCAGGGTCAGAGGAGCCCAGTGGACTGGTCATTAAGACCACGCTCCTCATTGCCTCTGTTGAGATCCCAGCACCATATCATCAGCCACCACCCCCTCACTGGGAGTGACGACCACAGCCCTGATACGATGCTTAGCATCAGACAGGTCATCTCATTCAACCCTTGAACTGCTGTCAAGGGATCTCAAGCTCCAGTTTGCAAAAGAATCAGCCTAAAAGTGCTCTAAGAATGCTGGAGCCCTCTGCCCTAGGTTGTGATGGAGTAAGTCCAAGGGCAACCACGAATCTTTGTCTTCAGCAGCACCCTGATTAACAGCGGGCTTTTGGGAGGTGGTGCCATGGAGGCAGGTGCTGCCCTTCATCTTTACCTTTACAGAGAGAAGCTGGTCTTGAGAGAAGTTATGAAAAGAGTCTAAGATCACAAGGCAGTCTGTCTTCCAACCTTCAGCTCTTCCCTATTATCTTCATACTCTGCAACATGACCCTAAGTGTCCCAATAATCTAGTTTCCCAAGGAGATTTAAAAAAAAAAAAAGTATTTCTTTGGCTGCACCGGGTCTCACTTGCAGTAGGTGGGACTTAGTTCCCGGACCAAAGATTGAACTGGGGCCCCCTGCTTTAGGAGCAAGGAGTCTTAGCCACTTGGTCGCCAGGGAAAGCCCTGTCACAGAGATTTTCCCAGCCCCAGAGGGAGGTAGTAACCAAGCAGGTAAAACTAACATCTGTTTTCATTCTTGGACACCTATCTCCAGTGTGTCTGGTTATTGTGTTCACCTCTTGGCATAGTGTTAAAGTCTAGAGTTTGAAAGGGAGACTGAAGTCCAAAAACTCTCTATGAAGACATGTATTCAACCCAGACACAAGCACAGACACCCACAGGAAGGCCTTGTCTGGACCAGCTAGGTCCCTGGATGTCTGTGACCTCTGTAAGTGGGGTCAAGAGCACCCGCCCGCCTCCAGGGTGGGTCTTTATGTTCATTTCCTGGGGCAGGGCAGGGTGGTTCAGTGCAAAGCACACTCGCCAGGCCCCGGGAAAGGCAACCAAAGTGCTTTGAATCTTGCCCACTGACTAGGTGCCTGATAACCCCATGTGGTTTCTGCCTCTCTAGGAAAGGGCACTTCCAGGGTCAGAGGAGCCCAGTGGACTGGTCATTAAGACCACGCTCCTCATTGCCTCTGTTGAGATCCCAGCACCATATCATCAGCCACCACCCCCTCACTGGGAGTGACGACCACAGCCCTGATACGATGCTTAGCATCAGACAGGTCATCTCATTCAACCCTTGAACTGCTGTCAAGGGATCTCAAGCTCCAGTTTGCAAAAGAATCAGCCTAAAAGTGCTCTAAGAATGCTGGAGCCCTCTGCCCTAGGTTGTGATGGAGTAAGTCCAAGGGCAACCACGAATCTTTGTCTTCAGCAGCACCCTGATTAACAGCGGGCTTTTGGGAGGTGGTGCCATGGAGGCAGGTGCTGCCCTTCATCTTTACCTTTACAGAGAGAAGCTGGTCTTGAGAGAAGTTATGAAAAGAGTCTAAGATCACAAGGCAGTCTGTCTTCCAACCTTCAGCTCTTCCCTATTATCTTCATACTCTGCAACATGACCCTAAGTGTCCCAATAATCTAGTTTCCCAAGGAGATTTAAAAAAAAAAAAAGTATTTCTTTGGCTGCACCGGGTCTCACTTGCAGTAGGTGGGACTTAGTTCCCGGACCAAAGATTGAACTGGGGCCCCCTGCTTTAGGAGCAAGGAGTCTTAGCCACTTGGTCGCCAGGGAAAGCCCTGTCACAGAGATTTTCCCAGCCCCAGAGGGAGGTAGTAACCAAGCAGGTAAAACTAACATCTGTTTTCATTCTTGGACACCTATCTCCAGTGTGTCTGGTTATTGTGTTCACCTCTTGGCATAGTGTTAAAGTCTAGAGTTTGAAAGGGAGACTGAAGTCCAAAAACTCTCTATGAAGACATGTATTCAACCCAGACACAAGCACAGACACCCACAGGAAGGCCTTGTCTGGACCAGCTAGGTCCCCTGGATGTCTGTGACCTCTGTAAGTGGGGTCAAGAGCACCCGCCCGCCCCCTCCAGGGTGGGTCTTTATGTTCATTTCCTGGGGCAGGGCAGGGTGGTTCAGTGCAAAGCACACTCGCCACAGGGCTTCCCAGGGGGCACAAGTGGTAAAGAGCCCACCTACCAAGGCAGGAGACAGGAGAGGCGGGTTCGATCCCTGGGGCAGGAAGATCCCCTGGAGGAGGGCACGGCATCCCACCCCAGTCTTCTTGCCTGGAGAATCCCATGGACTGAGAAGCCTGGCGGGCTACTGTCTAAGGGGTCGCAAAGAGTTGGACACGTAGCAGACATGCATTTACAGTAACCCGTCGGCACTGCCGAGGCCCTTACCTCAGCGCCCTCAGCTTCTGTCCCATGGTCCAGGGTCGGCAGCGAATGTTGGCCATGAGATCTTTCTGGAACTGTATGTTCTGGAAGATTTGTTCTGGATCATGGCTGTCTCCTGTGTCATCCGCCGTAAAGCTGTCCTCCAAGTTGCTGAGTGGATCAAGACGTTGAGGGGGAAATTGGATTAGGAGAATTGCTTGCCCCAGGTGCAGTTAGACCGCTTGCTGCCCGGGGGTCGGGGGTCAGGTGTATGAAGTTGGTGTGTGTGGAAGGGAGGGGGTCCAGGGTTTGGTGAGAGGATCCGGCAGTGTTAGCAACTACGGGAACACATTCACTGGGTTCTGTTCCTTTGATGAGTCAGTGAAAGACAAAGACTTTGAAGGATAAAATGCTCTCAGAAGCCGTCAGGAAAGGAACCAAGAGTGCTTAATGTAGGATTCCTGAAGAGCAGCATCTTCGGTGGCAAAAGTTTCTTTTTCAGGCTTCCTGAAATAGTTGGCTTAATTGTAAAAAAGGACTCCTCTGCCCTTAACTCTGGATGTAAAACAAATAAAAAGCAAAGACCCCCCTCTGCCTTTAACTCTGGATTGTGTTCACCTCTTGGCATAGGTAAGCTTTGAAAGGGAGACTGAAGTCCAAAAACTCTCTATGAAGACATGTATTCAACCCAGACACAAGCACAGACACCCACAGGAAGGCCTTGTCTGGACCAGCTAGGTCCCTGGATGTCTGTGACCTCTGTAAGTGGGGTCAAGAGCACCCGCCCGCCCCCTCCAGGGTGGGTCTTTATGTTCATTTCCTGGGGCAGGGCAGGGTGGTTCAGTGCAAAGCACACTCGCCACAGGGCTTCCCAGGGGGCACAAGTGGTAAAGAGCCCACCTACCAAGGCAGGAGACAGGAGAGGCGGGTTCGATCCCTGGGGCAGGAAGATCCCCTGGAGGAGGGCACGGCATCCCACCCCAGTCTTCTTGCCTGGAGAATCCCATGGACTGAGAAGCCTGGCGGGCTACTGTCTAAGGGGTCGCAAAGAGTTGGACACGTAGCAGACATGCATTTACAGTAACCCGTCGGCACTGCCGAGGCCCTTACCTCAGCGCCCTCAGCTTCTGTCCCATGGTCCAGGGTCGGCAGCGAATGTTGGCCATGAGATCTTTCTGGAACTGTATGTTCTGGAAGATTTGTTCTGGATCATGGCTGTCTCCTGTGTCATCCGCCGTAAAGCTGTCCTCCAAGTTGCTGAGTGGATCAAGACGTTGAGGGGGAAATTGGATTAGGAGAATTGCTTGCCCCAGGTGCAGTTAGACCGCTTGCTGCCCGGGGGTCGGGGGTCAGGTGTATGAAGTTGGTGTGTGTGGAAGGGAGGGGGTCCAGGGTTTGGTGAGAGGATCCGGCAGTGTTAGCAACTACGGGAACACATTCACTGGGTTCTGTTCCTTTGATGAGTCAGTGAAAGACAAAGACTTTGAAGGATAAAATGCTCTCAGAAGCCGTCAGGAAAGGAACCAAGAGTGCTTAATGTAGGATTCCTGAAGAGCAGCATCTTCGGTGGCAAAAGTTTCTTTTTCAGGCTTCCTGAAATAGTTGGCTTAATTGTAAAAAAAAAAAAGGACTCCTCTGCCCCTTAACTCTGGATGTAAAACAAATAAAAAGCAAACCCTCTCATCTAGTGACCTCTTTCCCTACACTCCTGCTTTGATTCATTTGAAATCTGAGATAACAATGGGAAACGGATAGCCTTTTCTATGAATAAGAAATTAGCCAAGCAAATTTACATGGGCAAAGATTTCAGGGAATCAGTTACCCTCTAAGGAGAACAACTTTCCACCAAGCAGCAACATCCACTCCCAGTGTAAATGGACGCACTAATGTGAATGCAAATTGTTTTTCTGTACTGTTACATCAATGATTTTTTCATCTGTTGGAAGATACTTGCTTTACAATATTGGGTTAGCTTCTGCTATACAATGAAGTGAGTCAGCTCTACGTATACTTATAACCCCTCCCTCCCACCCACCCACTCCTTATCCACCCCTCCAGGTGGCACCTGAGCTGAGATTCCTGCGCTTAATTCAGAAGGACACACTGTAGCCTAATGCAACTTTTCAAGAGGTGATAAAGAGTATCGTGTGATGGCAATTTCATCCACGATGCATTCAAAAGTAAGAAAAAAAAGATCATTCCTTTGTTTTCTCTCATTCAGATAGTTTTTACTGACTCCAAGGAGAATTTTCTCCAGTTTTTCCACATTTATGGAGCTTTTAATATACTCTTGTAAATATTTAACAAATCTGAATAACAACCCCCTACACTTCTAGCCAGTCTATATTCCAACAGAAACCTCATTTATTACAACAGATGCACCGTCTGCTCTCTCTCGACACAGCTGTTTGAGGAAACAGAAGAGAAAACAGATGAAGCACATCTGTGGGTTTGGCTGGTCGTAAAGGCAGGTTGCGGGGTAGGCTTTTGTGTGCTGCTCAGAAGCAGGCAGAACGTCATGCTCTCTGCTCATTGCTAAGGTTGCCCCCCTTGATGGGTAAGGACCTGGAAGAAGGAGTTTCTGAGTTCATTCTGAGGGAGAACCCAGCAGGATGCGGACTTGGTTCTCTGGTCAGACGGAAGCAAAGGGACCCAGGTTTTCCCTCCTCCTAGACCTGCCTTCACTGCCCAGTGGCTGGACGGGACCACTCACCTGAGCAGCAGGGACTCCTGATAGAAGTAGTGCTGGTTGGCGTTTCTCCGGATGCTTCTGAAACGCTGGGATGGGGGCCCTTTAGAAGCCGGCAGGCAGGGGTCTGCTTCAGTGGGTGTCCGACTTTCCTGCTTTGATTCATTTGAAATCTGAGATAACAATGGGAAACGGATAGCCTTTTCTATGAATAAGAAATTAGCCAAGCAAATTTACATGGGCAAAGATTTCAGGGAATCAGTTACCCTCTAAGGAGAACAACTTTCCACCAAGCAGCAACATCCACTCCCAGTGTAAATGGACGCACTAATGTGAATGCAAATTGTTTTTCTGTACTGTTACATCAATGATTTTTTCATCTGTTGGAAGATACTTGCTTTACAATATTGGGTTAGCTTCTGCTATACAATGAAGTAAGTCAGCTCTACGTATACTTATAACCCCTCCTCCCACCCACCCACTCCTTATCCACCCCTCCAGGTGGCACCTGAGCTGAGATTCCTGCGCTTAATTCAGAAGGACACACTGTAGCCTAATGCAACTTTTCAAGAGGTGATAAAGAGTATCGTGTGATGGCAATTTCATCCACGATGCATTCAAAAGTAAGAAAAAAAAGATCATTCCTTTGTTTTCTCTCATTCAGATAGTTTTTACTGACTCCAAGGAGAATTTTCTCCAGTTTTTCCACATTTATGGAGCTTTTAATATACTCTTGTAAATATTTAACAAATCTGAATAACAACCCCCTACACTTCTAGCCAGTCTATATTCCAACAGAAACCTCATTTATTACAACAGATGCACCGTCTGCTCTCTCTCGACACAGCTGTTTGAGGAAACAGAAGAGAAAACAGATGAAGCACATCTGTGGGTTTGGCTGGTCGTAAAGGCAGGTTGCGGGGTAGGCTTTTGTGTGCTGCTCAGAAGCAGGCAGAACGTCATGCTCTCTGCTCATTGCTAAGGTTGCCCCCCTTGATGGGTAAGGACCTGGAAGAAGGAGTTTCTGAGTTCATTCTGAGGGAGAACCCAGCAGGATGCGGACTTGGTTCTCTGGTCAGACGGAAGCAAAGGGGACCCAGGTTTTCCCTCCTCCTAGACCTGCCTTCACTGCCCAGTGGCTGGACGGGACCACTCACCTGAGCAGCAGGGACTCCTGATAGAAGTAGTGCTGGTTGGCGTTTCTCCGGATGCTTCTGAAACGCTGGGATGCCTTCAGGGGTTTCATGGGGGCTGACTAGCTGCCCGCGACTGGAGGGTGGGCAGGGCTCTGAGAAGCCGGCAGGCAGGGGTCTGCTTCAGTGGGTGTCCGACTTGCTCTGCCCTCCTCGCAGGAGAAGGACTGTGCGTCTGAGCAGAGAAGCCAGGAAGTCAATCATGCATATGTATGCGAAGGTGGCTGTGGCAGCAGAGATTGGCTGGAATCAAGACAGCCAGAGGCAAGAGGCTTGGCCAGGTGATCTAGGACCACTGGGTGCTGCCCAAATCATCACATGGGTGGCCCCTTGGGCCCAGGAAGGACTCTGTGGTTTGCAAAGCACTTTATATCTTATTACCATGACTGGTGTTCACAAAATACACAGGGAGAATATAGGGCGTAGCTTCTTCCGGTTTTTTTTTTTTTTTTGGTCTTTTTTTTTAACTAAGAAAGAAGCTTAGAGACAATAAGGGTCTTATTTGTGTCCAGAATAAATCTGAGTGCATATTAGATCTGTTTGTTTTACTTTAACGTTTGTATTCTGTTGCTAAGAATGTTGCCTATAGCTTGAAATACACAGGACAGCCTATTCTCAAATCCCTGACCTTTAAAGGTACAACACTTTCCCATTCCTATAGAGATAGAGAAGTTACAGAACTGAGGATAGCGTTTGTTCTGTTGGAGATCAATAGGAATACCTGCTTGTGTTTTTATAGGGATGGAAGTGAAGGTGCTTGTCACTCAGTCATGTTCCTTTGAGACCCCAAGGACTGTAGCCTGCCAGGCTCCTCTGTCCTTTACAGGGATAGGAAAAGATAATAGCAAGATTTTAAGGATACTACAGGGATTTATTAAAACATATTATGATGTGTTTTTGTGGATATTAGCAGAATGAGCTTTCATGTGCTCAAATTTGTCTGTGGTCTGACGGCTTCCTTGTTTTTGAAGTCCACCTGGCAGTCCTTGAAGTTATGAGAATGTCGACTAAATACAGTCAGAAGCTGGAAGTAAAGGGCTGTTTTATTTGGTGGGAATGTCTAGGACTTGGAGCCCAGAAGATAGCATCTCAGTAGCTCGGAGAAAACAGCTCCAAGAAGGCAGGAGGGCATGTCAGGCTATACACAAGTTTGCCAGGTAGGGAGAAGGCCATCTGAACACCAAAGATCAGATATCAAGTTAAGGAATTTAGCGTTCTATGTATGGGAAGACACATGCCTCGGGGCTCACTGAATTCATTCCTGTTATATGCACCTAGGATATCTGGGCTCAAATTCTGTTTCCTTGTTCACACTAAGGCGTGGCGGATGGCTGGGACTTCTGCTTTCCCCAAGCTCCTCAGCAATCACCACTGGGGGCAGGGGGCTGCCTCTGTTGGATCGAGTGTTCAGTTTTGGATGCCAGAAATTGCTGGTGGCCATGACATTTCTTGTTTTTTGATATGGCCAGAGATATTTTCATCTCACGAGTGCATGGTGAGGGGGTCTTTGCGGCTCCTTACTGCCAGCATGAGGGACTCAGATTCAACCCCCTTCCCCAGTTCCTCTCTGGGCCCCCTGCTCTTCTGGGCTCCTAAGGGCCAGGCAGAAACAGGAAGTGCAGGCTGGGATGTCGTTTTCCTGATTGCTGGGGATGAATTACTGGTCTTGCCTCTGGCTTCCTCTGGCAATTTGATTAGAGGTTTTCAATGTGCTGGGTGGCTTTAAGTTAAGCCAGCCTGTGTCTAGAGATAAATGACTACAAATCCCTCCAATGTTAAGAGTGGAAACACTTTATAAACAATCAGAAAGAATCCAGGATCAGGGTAGGCTGGAAACTATCATTTTCTACATCAGCGGTTCTGGGTGGTATGAGAAGGAAGAAGATAACCAAGACTGAAATGCAGAGAAGAAGCCACGAGAGGTCTATTTGTATCAATCACACAGAAATTCGTTTCAGTTTGGAAAAAAAAAAAAGAATAATATTGTGTTATCAGTCCCAGGAGGTTTTAACAGAAATCACGAGACGGCTTAGCTTCCAGGCACAATAATGTTCATTCCTTCAACATCGATGAAAGGCACTCCCCACCCGCCAACTGCCCACTTGCTGCTACGGGAATACTATCCTGAGACACAAAAAAACTCCTGAGAGCGTACTGTCTGGGTCCCATCCACGAGGCCGAGCTCCCTTTCCCCAGTTATCAAGCTCGAATGGAGCCCAGAAGATAGCATCTCAGTAGCTCGGAGAAAACAGCTCCAAGAAGGCAGGAGGGCATGTCAGGCTATACACAAGTTTGCCAGGTAGGGAGAAGGCCATCTGAACACCAAAGATCAGATATCAAGTTAAGGAATTTAGCGTTCTATGTATGGGAAGACACATGCCTCGGGGCTCACTGAATTCATTCCTGTTATATGCACCTAGGATATCTGGGCTCAAATTCTGTTTCCTTGTTCACACTAAGGCGTGGCGGATGGCTGGGACTTCTGTTTTCCCCCAAGCTCCTCAGCAATCACCACTGGGGGCAGGGGGCTGCCTCTGTTGGATCGAGTGTTCAGTTTTGGATGCCAGAAATTGCTGGTGGCCATGACATTTCTTGTTTTTTGATATGGCCAGAGATATTTTCATCTCACGAGTGCATGGTGAGGGGGTCTTTGCGGCTCCTTACTGCCAGCATGAGGGACTCAGATTCAACCCCCTTCCCCAGTTCCTCTCTGGGCCCCCTGCTCTTCTGGGCTCCTAAGGGCCAGGCAGAAACAGGAAGTGCAGGCTGGGATGTCGTTTTCCTGATTGCTGGGGATGAATTACTGGTCTTGCCTCTGGCTTCCTCTGGCAATTTGATTAGAGGTTTTCAATGTGCTGGGTGGCTTTAAGTTAAGCCAGCCTGTGTCTAGAGATAAATGACTACAAATCCCTCCAATGTTAAGAGTGGAAACACTTTATAAACAATCAGAAAGAATCCAGGATCAGGGTAGGCTGGAAACTATCATTTTCTACATCAGCGGTTCTGGGTGGTATGAGAAGGAAGAAGATAACCAAGACTGAAATGCAGAGAAGAAGCCACGAGAGGTCTATTTGTATCAATCACACAGAAATTCGTTTCAGTTTGGAAAAAAAAAAAAGAATAATATTGTGTTATCAGTCCCAGGAGGTTTTAACAGAAATCACGAGACGGCTTAGCTTCCAGGCACAATAATGTTCATTCCTTCAACATCGATGAAAGGCACTCCCCACCCGCCAACTGCCCACTTGCTGCTACGGGAATACTATCCTGAGACACAAAAAAACTCCTGAGAGCGTACTGTCTGGGTCCCATCCACGAGGCCGAGCTCCCTTTCCCCAGTTATCAAGCTCTGGATTTTATGAGACATTTCCATTTCTGAGATATATTTATGTGCCTGTCCTTTTGTTTAAGTGATTCTAAAAGCTTTCGTTTGAAGTTTAGAATTACAATTTAGGTCCAGAAAAACATTATTTAGGGGAGACGTTCGAGATTTGTTCCCAATTCTCTAAACAACAGGGGAATTTGTTGAGATGTGAGAGCAAATGACTGTTGTTGAATTCCTCCTGAAATCTTCAACTGCAGGCTGAAGTTTGAAACCGAGCGAACACCCTGAAATTTCCATGAGGGAGATGGCAACAGCCTGTTACTCGTTTAACTGTGGGAGGCTGCCCACAGGGCTGGGGTTGCGGGGGTGGCCTCTGCTCCACACGCTCCCCCAGTAAGTGAAGACAGATGGCCACTACCCGACAGAATCCTGCGGAAGCCGGTGGCAGTCGTCAGAGGGGTGGCAACTGGGGTACGAATTATAGAGACCGCCTGTCCTCCTGTGCAGCTGTGCTTCCTCAGAAAAAAAAGAAGAAAAATTCTTTTTCATAGGTGATTATATCTAAATGCATAGGCTATCCTAACTAGACTTCCCGGTGGTCCGATGGTAAGAATCTGCCTTCCCCTGCAGGGGACATAGGTCCGATCCCTGGTCGGGGAACTAAGATCCTACAT
Source organism: Tragulus kanchil (assembly GCA_022376925.1). NCBI lineage: Eukaryota > Metazoa > Chordata > Mammalia > Artiodactyla > Tragulidae > Tragulus > Tragulus kanchil. The sequence goes on along the minus strand of JAIOJX010000024.1, from coordinate 120,050,156 downwards.
ACCATAGGGTAAGTAATTCAGCCCACATGTCACCGCTAGAGAAGCCAGTGCACCACAGCTAGAGAAGCTTGCAACCAAGACCTGGCACAGCCTAATAAATATGAAAAACAATAAAATAAAATGTAAAAAGGCCAAGTGAGAATTGTGAGTAGATTCTTTTTTTCTTTATTTTGGCCTCTTGTATTGTTTATTTATTGATTGATTTTCATCCATCTTCATTCTTTGGCCTGTGTGGGCCTCCCATTGCAATGGCCTCCCTGGTTGCAGAGCCCTGGTTCTGGGTACATGCGCTCCAGAATGCTGGCTCATAATTAGACATAGCGGTCCAGTCACGTGGGATCTTCCCGGGCCAGGAATTGAACCAGTGCCCCTGGCACTGCGAGGCAGACTCTCTACCCACTGGACCACCTGGGAAGCCTGTGACTAGATTCTTTTTTTTTTTTAAACATTTATTTATTTATTTTGGGCAGGGGTGGGGTGGGGAGGGAGGGGGGCCGGCGGGCCACTTCTATTGGCCTTTCATTTGTCTATTTTCATCCATCTTTGTTCTTTGGCCCATGTGGGCCTCCCATCGCGGTGGCCTCTGTTGTCGCAGAGCACCAGCTTTGGGCACATGCGCTCTAGAACGTCGGCTTGGTATTTGGACACATCTGTCCAGCCGCTCCACGGCACGTGGAATCTTCCCAGCCCAGGGATCCAACCAGCGTCCCTTGCACTGCAAGGTGGTGTCCTTACCCACTGGACCACCAGGGAAGCCCCCGTGACTAGATTCTTGGTGACTGTGGGTTAGCAGTCTATCTATGATGGATCTCTAAAAAACTCATTGAAATATGTATTTTGTGACTGACACCCTTGCTTCTCCTATCTTTAATGCTTTCTCTTATTTTAACAATCCTTCACATTGACATTTCCCTTTCCCTCAAGGTTCCAGAGAGCTTGGGTTACCGTCAACTTATTTCTTGGCATTCTGCTAATCTGGTTTTCAGTTTGGCCGTACCAGTTTCCACTCACCTTAACCCTTCTGACTTTCTTTATAACTGTTTTTTCTTATTCCCTCAATTTGCATGTCTTGTTTCAGAATGAATCCTTTGATTTTGTTTCCTTGAGAGAAGTCGGTATGGTCTAAGATTTACATTGTCTTCTGTGGTAAATCTTTTTCCTAAAATAAGCTTTTTCTCTACCTCTTGTGTGCTTCACATCCATTTTTTATTTTAGGTTGTGCGATTTTTTCTTAATTCTTTTCCTCTTCATGCTCCTTGAATATGCAGTATTCTATGTATTTGGCATTTGCTTCCTGATAATATCCTTTGGTTTTCCTCGCCTCTCGGATGCTGATTGATTCCATTGCTCAGCCTGCCACTGCAGAGACGGTGGGGTGGTGACTTTGTGGGGTGCGGCAGTGGAGGGGGAGGTGAGGCTGGGAGCGTTGTCAGCCACAGGCTGGCAGTTGCCATGAGCACCTGCCCTCTACCTCTACAAGGGTTAAATCCTGTGCTGCCGCAGCAGCTGACCTTCAGCACTCCCTGAAAGGAGTTCAGGGTGGAGAGCAGAACTGAGGCATCCGTGGTCCTAGAAAGCTGGCAGGGGCAGGTCTTCAGAGAGTAAGATTTTTCTCAGGAGCTGATTTTATGAGTCCAATTCTTGTATCTTCTCAGAGCTACAAAGGCACTAAAATCCTTCCTGGTGACGATTGTTTCTTGTGACTAGCAGAAGCTTCATGAGACCAGCAGAAACTTCCTACAGAAGAAATATGTGCCGATTGTCTGTCCTCCCCCTTCACCAAAATCACCTCTATGCGGACCGTCCCCCTGCCTCTTCGGAGCGGCTTCTCCGAGCTCTCTGAGGTGCTGTCTCCTGGCCTGCCTTCACTGGACCACCAGGGAAGCCCCCGTGACTAGATTCTTGGTGACTGTGGGTTAGCAGTCTATCTATGATGGATCTCTAAAAAACTCATTGAAATATGTATTTTGTGACTGACACCCTTGCTTCTCCTATCTTTAATGCTTTCTCTTATTTTAACAATCCTTCACATTGACATTTCCCTTTCCCTCAAGGTTCCAGAGAGCTTGGGTTACCGTCAACTTATTTCTTGGCATTCTGCTAATCTGGTTTTCAGTTTGGCCGTACCAGTTTCCACTCACCTTAACCCTTCTGACTTTCTTTATAACTGTTTTTTCTTATTCCCTCAATTTGCATGTCTTGTTTCAGAATGAATCCTTTGATTTTGTTTCCTTGAGAGAAGTCGGTATGGTCTAAGATTTACATTGTCTTCTGTGGTAAATCTTTTTCCTAAAATAAGCTTTTTCTCTACCTCTTGTGTGCTTCACATCCATTTTTTATTTTAGGTTGTGCGATTTTTTCTTAATTCTTTTCCTCTTCATGCTCCTTGAATATGCAGTATTCTATGTATTTGGCATTTGCTTCCTGATAATATCCTTTGGTTTTCCTCGCCTCTCGGATGCTGATTGATTCCATTGCTCAGCCTGCCACTGCAGAGACGGTGGGGTGGTGACTTTGTGGGGTGCGGCAGTGGAGGGGGAGGTGAGGCTGGGAGCGTTGTCAGCCACAGGCTGGCAGTTGCCATGAGCACCTGCCCTCTACCTCTACAAGGGTTAAATCCTGTGCTGCCGCAGCAGCTGACCTTCAGCACTCCCTGAAAGGAGTTCAGGGTGGAGAGCAGAACTGAGGCATCCGTGGTCCTAGAAAGCTGGCAGGGGCAGGTCTTCAGAGAGTAAGATTTTTCTCAGGAGCTGATTTTATGAGTCCAATTCTTGTATCTTCTCAGAGCTACAAAGGCACTAAAATCCTTCCTGGTGACGATTGTTTCTTGTGACTAGCAGAAGCTTCATGAGACCAGCAGAAACTTCCTACAGAAGAAATATGTGCCGATTGTCTGTCCTCCCCCTTCACCAAAATCACCTCTATGCGGACCGTCCCCCTGCCTCTTCGGAGCGGCTTCTCCGAGCTCTCTGAGGTGCTGTCTCCTGGCCTGCCTTCACCATTTTGCCCCCAACAAAACAACTCACACCTCTCATGGTGTACCTTTTTTCTCAGTTGACAGTATCCTGAAAACTGGGGGACGGTTAACTCCTCCCTTCTCTCCAAATGTTCCTTTGTTCAGCAGGGCCTCTTCCTCGGACCCTTATGTCGTTTGCCCCCTTCCTGCTCTGTTAGGAAATTTTCCACAGCAGGAAGGTCTCACTGCCTTGGAGAGAGTCCTAGTGTGTGGAAAATATCCAAGCTGGAGAGTTCTCATTTGGAATGGTGACTACTGTTTCGATCCCCGCCGTCTCTATAATCTAATGTATTATATTTGCTATTGTAACCAATGTCAGGGTTCAGTTCAGTGGTGTGAAGCACATCGACACTCTTGTGCAACCATCAATTCCGTCCATTTTCAAAACTCTCTTTAGGGTGCCAAGCTGGAACTCTGTACCTGCTAGCGATCCCTCCTCACCCCCTTCTCCTCAGCTTGTGGCAGCCATCGTCTGCTTTCTCTAACAGTGCATTTGACAAGTGTTATGGGCTAGTCTGCGAGCAATGCCAGAGACGTGGGTTCCATCCCTGTGCTGGGAAAATCACCTGGAAAAGGGAATGCGTACCCACTCAAGTATTCTTGCCTGGAGAATTCCACAGACACAGGAGCCCAGTGGGCTACAATCCATGGGATCGCAAAGACTCAGACATGACTGAGTCACACACACACACACACACACACACACACACAGAGGTATCTCATAGAATTGGGATCATACAGTATTTGTCTTTTTGTGACTAGCTTATTTCACTTACCAAAAAGGACTCCACAGTGTATGCATGTGGTAACCTCTGGTAGAATTTCCTTCCTTTTAAGGCAGACCCATGCTCCATTGCATGGGTCGGGGTGTGTATATGTTAGTCGTTCAGTTGTGTTTGACTCCTGACAGCCATAGATTGTAGCCCACCAGGCTTTTTGGTCCATGGGATTTCCCAGTAAGAATACTGGAGTGGGTTGCCATTTCTGTCTCCAGGGGATCTTCCTGAGCCAGGGATCGAACCTGAATCTCTTGCACTAGCAGGTGGACTCTTTACCACTGAGCCACCAGGGAAGCTCCATTGTATGTGCTTGCAGAATACTGTTTATCAATCTGAGTGTCTTTAAGCCAAAGTAGGGAATGGGATAGAACAAAAAGTGCTCTCGTCTCTTGATGATCCATCTTCACGTCTAAGCCCCTGCCCCTTCATAATAGTGATGTTTATGAGCACCGAAGAGTTGTGGCCTTCGAACTGTGGTGCTGGGGAAGACTCTTGAGAGTCCCTTGGATGGCAAGGAGATCTAACCAGCCCACCCTAAAGGAAATCAACCCTGAATATTCCACTGGAAGGAATAATGCCAAATCAATTTGTAAACAAAAGTATATTCCAAATCCACTTACTAACTATATGACAGACTAACAATGTATGCTTTTTAACCTGGCTACAAATACAAGTGAATTTTTGAAAATGCCTCTTCTATCTAAAAATCATGTGAATCTAATAAGCAAGCCACAGTAGCTAATTGCCAGTGTCAAATTCAACTCTGGGTGTTTGCATTGATTGAAGATGCCTATGCCTGAGGGAAGCAGCCTGCCAAGGTCCAGAAACATGGGGGTGCAATATACTTTCCTCACAGATTCTCTACATGAACCAGGCCAGATCTTGAGAAAGAAAGAATTTCAAAACCATTCTAACCAAGCTTTCAGGCTGAAGTTGAAATAACGTTAGTAATGGCGATGATAGTGGTCATGACAAGGCTTCATACATAATTGCTAAGCTCCAACCTTTCCCTGTAGCTCAGCTGGTAAAGAATACACCTGCAATGCAGGAGACCCCAGTGTGATCTCTGGGTTAGAAAGATCCCCTAGAGAAAGGATAGGCTCCCTACTCTAGGATTCCCTTGTGGCTCAGACAGTAAAGAATCTGCCTGCAATGCAGGACACCTGGGTTCCATCCCTGGGTTGGGAAATTCCCCCGGAGAAAGGAAGAGCTACCCACTGCAGTATTCTTGCCTGGAGAATCCATGGCTCATCTGTGGGTCACAAAGAGTTGGACACGACTGAGTGACTTCGCTGTCACTTTCAACATTTCTAGCCTCGTTTCCAGGGTGAGGTTTAAATAATAATACCATTACAGACTCAACAATAAAACATAGTTGCGGGCTTCCCTGGTGGTCCAGTGGATAAGGATACTGCCTTGTAGTGCAAGGGACTCTGGTTTGATCCCTGGCCTGGGAAGATCCCACGTGCCACGGAGTGGCTGGACCGATGTGTCCAATTACCAAGCCGGAGCTCTGGAGCGCATGTGCCCAGAGCCGGTGCTCTGCAACAACAGAGGCCACTGCGATGGGAGGCCCACACGGGCCGAAGAACAAAGTTGGATGGAAATAGATATATGAAAGACCAATAGAAGTGGGCCGCCGGCCCCCTTCCCTCTGCAACCCGCCCCTCCCCCCACAAAAAAACCCATAGTTGCCAGTTTTCAGGTTTTTCCTATGCTCCGGCACTGTGCTAACTCAACAGACACACTATCGCCGATTCTTTTTTTTTTTTTTTCTTTCATTTTTATTGGAGCTCCCAGGGTAGTAGGCTGAATATGCAGAGAGACTGCACTGTGTAATTGAATGCATGATCCCAGCCCAGTTGCAAGAAGGATTAAATTTAGCGATATCTTTCATGAGATTTAACAAGGAAGACAGACTGGGGCTAATTATGATTGGTCTTATTAAATTTCTACCCTGCAAATTTGGAAACTGTGATAATGCAGACTTGCTGTATGTGGAAGACAGTTAGGATGTACAACTCAATGCCATCATGTGGACATTTTCTACTAATATTAATGGCGAACTGCTAGATAATAGAGGCCTATCATTTATGTGAGTTTATTGTTGTTCAGTTGCTAAGTTGTGTCTGACTCTTTACAACTCCATCTACTGTAGTCTGCCAGGCTCCTTTGTACATGAGATTCTCCAGGCAAGAATACTGGAGTGGGGTGCCATTTCTTCCTCCAGGGGATCTTCCCGACCCAGGGATTGAATCCATGTCTCCTGCATTGGCAACTGAATTCTTTACCTCTGAGCCACCAGGAAAGCCCTTTAAGTGAATTTATCATATCCCGATTTTGTGCACTTATTATTTCTTTTTTTAAAGATTTCTCTTTTTTTGGTGTGGATGACCTTTTTCTTTGTTTAAATTTTGGCCTCTTTTTAAAATTGTTTATTTATTTTTTTATTTTCATCCATTTTCTTTATTTCCAGGGTGAGGTTTAAATAATAATACCATTACAGACTCAACAATAAAACATAGTTGCGGGCTTCCCTGGTGGTCCAGTGGATAAGGATACTGCCTTGTAGTGCAAGGGACTCTGGTTTGATCCCTGGCCTGGGAAGATCCCACGTGCCACGGAGTGGCTGGACCGATGTGTCCAATTACCAAGCCGGAGCTCTGGAGCGCATGTGCCCAGAGCCGGTGCTCTGCAACAACAGAGGCCACTGCGATGGGAGGCCCACACGGGCCGAAGAACAAAGTTGGATGGAAATAGATATATGAAAGACCAATAGAAGTGGGCCGCCGGCCCCCTTCCCTCTGCAACCCGCCCCTCCCCCCACAAAAAAACCCATAGTTGCCAGTTTTCAGGTTTTTCCTATGCTCCGGCACTGTGCTAACTCAACAGACACACTATCGCCGATTCTTTTTTTTTTTTTTTCTTTCATTTTTATTGGAGCTCCCAGGGTAGTAGGCTGAATATGCAGAGAGACTGCACTGTGTAATTGAATGCATGATCCCAGCCCAGTTGCAAGAAGGATTAAATTTAGCGATATCTTTCATGAGATTTAACAAGGAAGACAGACTGGGGCTAATTATGATTGGTCTTATTAAATTTCTACCCTGCAAATTTGGAAACTGTGATAATGCAGACTTGCTGTATGTGGAAGACAGTTAGGATGTACAACTCAATGCCATCATGTGGACATTTTCTACTAATATTAATGGCGAACTGCTAGATAATAGAGGCCTATCATTTATGTGAGTTTATTGTTGTTCAGTTGCTAAGTTGTGTCTGACTCTTTACAACTCCATCTACTGTAGTCTGCCAGGCTCCTTTGTACATGAGATTCTCCAGGCAAGAATACTGGAGTGGGGTGCCATTTCTTCCTCCAGGGGATCTTCCCGACCCAGGGATTGAATCCATGTCTCCTGCATTGGCAACTGAATTCTTTACCTCTGAGCCACCAGGAAAGCCCTTTAAGTGAATTTATCATATCCCGATTTTGTGCACTTATTATTTCTTTTTTTAAAGATTTCTCTTTTTTTGGTGTGGATGACCTTTTTCTTTGTTTAAATTTTGGCCTCTTTTTAAAATTGTTTATTTATTTTTTTATTTTCATCCATCTTTATTCTTTGGCCTGTGTGGGCCTCCCATTGAAGTGGCCTCTCTTGTTGCAGAGCACCAGCTCTGGGCACATATGCTCCAGAGTGTTGGCTCGTAATTGGACACATCGGTCCAGCTGCTCTATGGCACGTGGGATCTTCCTGGGCCAGGGATCAAACCGGTGCCCCTTGTACTGCAAGGCAGACTCCCTACCCACTGGACTGACCACCAGGGAAGCCGGGTATGGATGATCTTTAAAGGGCTTCCCAGGTGGCTCAGTGGTAAAGATTCTGCCTGCCAATATAAGAGAATTGGTTTCCATCCCTGGGTCAGGAAAATTCTCTGGAGAGGACATGGCAACCTACTCCAGTATTCTTGCTTGTAGAATCCCATGAACAGTGGAGCCTGGCAGGCTACAGATCACAAAGAGACACAACTAAAGTGACTTAGTACCATGCAGCATATAAGAAAGATAACTAATGAGAATTTGATGTTTAGCTCAGGGAACTCTATTCAGTGCTCTTTGGTGAACTCAATGGTATGGAAATCCAAAAAACAGGGGATATACGTATACATACAGCTGATTCATTTTGCTGTGCTGCAGAAATGAATACAGCACTGTAAAGCATCTGTGCTCTGATAAAAATTAATTCTAAGAAGTGCGAAGCAAACAAAAATAAAAACAAACAAAAACCAGAGAGGGTATGTTAAACTCCCTGGGACCCGGAGAGCATCGTCTGCCTGTGACCTCACCCAGAGGGGGTTGAGCGCAGCCGAGAAGGCTGTCTTCTGTTTCTCCTCCCCAGTTTCACCATATGATACACACTCCTGTAAACAAATTAATTTCCCGGGGGATTTTTGAAAGCATCCTAACCGTATTATCATTTTTCTGCATAAAGGAAGCTTAGCAAGAAAACAATTATGGAATGGACTTGAAATGATCTCCAAATGGCTATCAAATGGAGATGGCAGTCCACAGACATGTGGGGGGAATACAAATTCTCTTGTTAAATCCAGATTGTCTATTCTGAAAGCTCTGTTGTCCCTTTCCTGTTCTTTTTCCCTTCGGGAAGAAATTCTTTGGTATCCTTGTTTCAAGTTTGTTTGTTCCTCTCCAACTGAGAGAGGAACAAAAAAGAGAGCCTTTCTGCTCTGTGCCCTCCAATTCAACCTAATTTCAAGGCCAAGGTAGACTTCTCAGATTTGGCCTGTTCTGGGATGAGCTGAGGAGGCAGGGCGAGCAGATGAGCCAGGACGTCATTCCTGTGTTTGCTCCCCAGGTGCTTGCCAACCATCTGGCTTGTGCCTGGATCTACACTCCTCCTTAGGGATGATGTAGAAAACAAGACACCGCCCTATCCTTAAAGCAACTTGACGCTTCATGCAACGAGGCAGTGTATACCTGTGAGACCAGGGAGCTCAAACCCAGTGGGAGACCTGAGGGACAGGGTGGGGTGGGAGATGGGAGGGGGTTCAAGAGGAAGGGAACACGTGGCTATAAATGGCTGATTCATGTTGATGTATGGCAGAAACCAACCCAACAGTGTAAAGCAATTATCCTCCAATTTTTAAAAATAGGACTCACCACGCAGTGAGGGAATTACTGTGATATGAAGCAGGCGGCAGGGATTCTTCTCCACCCAACTAGAGTCACTAGCTGGGATTCAGAACTCCATGGAGTGAAACTGATGAGCTGGTGCAAAGCCTTCCAATTTTACTGAATTTTCACACGCACACAGAAGCCTTCACAAGAGAACAGAGAGCCAGAGAAGTGACTGGAGCAGGAAGCTTCAGTATTTTGTAGTCAAGGAAACAACAAATTTTGAAGAATTGACAAGGGATTTGGGTTGGAGGAAGTTAGTCGGGCAGAAGCATTGAGGTTTATTAATCCAGCCTTCTCAGCCCCACATCCACAGTCCCTGCGGACAAGCATGCCTTCTGTCATCCGGGCACGGGAAGGGCGCTTTTGCCACAGGAGACTTGCGTCTTGTTTTCAGAGGGATGAAGGAGGGCCACAGTGCCCTTCTTGGACAGGCTGTTTCCTGTGTGATCGAACGCTCAGCTGTGTCTGACACTTTGTGATCCTACGGACTGTAGCCAGCCAGGCTCTTCTGTCCATGGGATGCTGCAGGCAAGACCACTGAGTGGGTCTGCTATGCCCTCCTCCAGAAGATCTTCCTGACCCAAGGATCCAGCCTGAGTCTCCTGAAATTGGAATGGCACCATCTGTGCCCTCCAATTCAACCTAATTTCAAGGCCAAGGGAGACTTCTTAGATTTGGCCTGTTCTGGGATGAGCTGAGGAGGCAGGGCGAGCAGATGAGCCAGGACGTCATTCCTGTGTTTGCTCACCAGGTGCTTGCCAACCATCTGGCTTGTGCCTGGATCTACACTTTTCCTTAGGGAAGATGTAGAAAACAAGACACCGCCCTATCCTTAAAGCAACTTGACGCTTCATACAATGAGGCAGTGTATACCTGTGAGACCAGGGAGCTCAAACCCAGTGGGAGACCTGAGGGACAGGGTGGGGTGGGAGATGGGAGGGGGTTCAAGAGGAAGGGAACACGTGGCTATAAATGGCTGATTCATGTTGATGTATGGCAGAAACCAACCCAACAGTGTAAAGCAATTATCCTCCAATTTTTAAAAATAGGACTCACCACGCAGTGAGGGAATTACTGTGATATGAAGCAGGCGGCAGGGATTCTTCTCCACCCAACTAGAGTCACTAGCTGGGATTCAGAACTCCATGGAGTGAAACTGATGAGCTGGTGCAAAGCCTTCCAATTTTACTGAATTTTCACACGCACACAGAAGCCTTCACAAGAGAACAGAGAGCCAGAGAAGTGACTGGAGCAGGAAGCTTCAGTATTTTGTAGTCAAGGAAACAACAAATTTTGAAGAATTGACAAGGGATTTGGGTTGGAGGAAGTTAGTCGGGCAGAAGCATTGAGGTTTATTAATCCAGCCTTCTCAGCCCCACATCCACAGTCCCTGCGGACAAGCATGCCTTCTGTCATCCGGGCACGGGAAGGGCGCTTTTGCCACAGGAGACTTGCGTCTTGTTTTCAGAGGGATGAAGGAGGGCCACAGTGCCCTTCTTGGACAGGCTGTTTCCTGTGTGATCGAACGCTCAGCTGTGTCTGACACTTTGTGATCCTACGGACTGTAGCCAGCCAGGCTCTTCTGTCCATGGGATGCTGCAGGCAAGACCACTGAGTGGGTCTGCTATGCCCTCCTCCAGAAGATCTTCCTGACCCAAGGATCCAGCCTGAGTCTCCTGAAATTGGAAGGTGGGTTCTTTACCATCTGAGCCATCAGGGAAGCCCTAACTATAATAGGATACCTATCATATCACCCTGATCATGACAGTTATGAGGCAAAAGGAAAAGACAACCAGGACTCACCTATATCTACATTTTCTCTATCATAGAGACACCAGAGGAGACCATTTCTCAGCACTTCCGTGATTAGTCCAAATCCTGTGGGCTTCCCAGGTGGCTCCGTGGTAAAGAATCTGGCTGCAATGTAGGAGATGCAGGTTCGATCCCTGGGTTGGGAAGATCCTCTGGAGAAGGAAATGGCTACCCACTCCAGTATTCTTGCCTGAAAATTCCATGGACACAGGAACCTGGTGGGCTACAGTCCATGGGGTCTCAAAGAGTTGGACACAACTTAGCAACTGAACAACAGACTTCACAACTGAACAACAACAAAGCTGAGTGTTAGCAGCAGCACAGGGGATCCTTGATCTTTGTTGTGGTATGTGAACTCTTAGTTGTGGTCTGTGGGATCTAGTTCCCTGACTAGGGATTGAACCCCAGCTCCCTGCACTGAGAATTTGGAGTCTTAGCCAATGGACCACCAGGGAAGTCCCCCAGATACTCATTTGAATTGGGTTGAACACAACCTCCTTAAAGATGACTCTCACAGAGCTGAGACTGAACATCTAATATCTATCATGTAATCCCAATGTCATTATGTAGTCTGTATTGATATGATGGATGATCTGTTTGTAATAGAAATCTCCTGAAGAATACTGGCTCAAGGAACGACAATCACTGAGAGAGTCACTGCCTTGTTTTCTACCTCTGTACAAGTCCCTGGAGCAGACCCTTCTGGTTCTTAGCCAGCCTAAACCTTCCAGTGTTGTGCTCACCTATTCTGACCTCTGTTCTTTCCTGTTGCTCGATGATCTTCCTATAAATTGTATAGGAAATGAAGCAAACGCAATTACAGTGTCCACCAGCCCTGATGCAGATAAATAGGTGGAAGTCCAGCCAAGTGCTTTCCCAAGGCAGTCCTCGGGGTCTGTTATTCAGAACTGAAAGAAGTCGGCCATCAATCGCAGAACTGCCTCGTTCCAAAGAGAGCATTAGCTCCTGGAGACCAGGGATCATGAGAAAGCCATTTTAGATGAACGTAAGAGGCCAACACAAGCAAAGCTCCTTTGGGAACAGAGCTATAAATCTGCGTTAGACTTCTGACTTCCTAATGAATGAATAATCTGTGACTCTTCAGGGCACAGACGGCTTTTCATTATAACCTCCCACATCTCTAGGTCCACCTGCCAATGCAGGAGACATGGGTTCAATCCCTGGGTCTGGAAGATCCCCTGGAGAAGGGAATGGCAACCCACTCCATTATTCTTGCCAGAGAAATCCCTGGACAGAGGAGCTTGGTGAGATACAGTCCATGGGGTTAAAAAGAATCAGACATGACTGAAAGTCTGAACACACATGCTGAAGGAGATGACTCAGAAGAGGGGCTGGCCCTGGAAGGAAGACCAACTGTGTGATTAAGTGGATTGAGGCTTTGAGCCAGGTGATATCAACGAGAAAACCTCTCCTTCCTGTCGGCTAGAAACTGACTCTGTGACTTCTCCGTGACCTCTCCATTTTATAGATGGGACCGGAGGCTGGACTAGAAACTAAGGTATTTCATCCTGAAATTGTTGGTACAGAAAGCCAGGAGCCACGATGCATTCCAGGACTAGGATAAAGTCTCCATCTTGTGGCTAAATTCAGTTCTGCCATCACTCAATAGGCCTGTGAGCATCTTGCAGTCTCAGAGGGCAGTGTATTGATATGATGGATGATCTGTTTGTAATAGAAATCTCCTGAAGTCCTCAACGACAATCACTGAGAGAGTCACTGCCTTGTTTTCTACCTCTGTACAAGTCCCTGGAGCAGACCCTTCTGGTTCTTAGCCAGCCTAAACCTTCCAGTGTTGTGCTCACCTATTCTGACCTCTGTTCTTTCCTGTTGCTCGATGATCTTCCTATAAATTGTATAGGAAATGAAGCAAACGCAATTACAGTGTCCACCAGCCCTGATGCAGATAAATAGGTGGAAGTCCAGCCAAGTGCTTTCCCAAGGCAGTCCTCGGGGTCTGTTATTCAGAACTGAAAGAAGTCGGCCATCAATCGCAGAACTGCCTCGTTCCAAAGAGAGCATTAGCTCCTGGAGACCAGGGATCATGAGAAAGCCATTTCAGATGAACGTAAGAGGCCAACACAAGCAAAGCTCCTTTGGGAACAGAGCTATAAATCTGCGTTAGACTTCTGACTTCCTAATGAATGAATAATCTGTGACTCTTCAGGGCACAGACGGCTTTTCATTATAACCTCCCACATCTCTAGGTCCACCTGCCAATGCAGGAGACATGGGTTCAATCCCTGGGTCTGGAAGATCCCCTGGAGAAGGGAATGGCAACCCACTCCATTATTCTTGCCAGAGAAATCCCTGGACAGAGGAGCTTGGTGAGATACAGTCCATGGGGTTAAAAAGAATCAGACATGACTGAAAGTCTGAACACACATGCTGAAGGAGATGACTCAGAAGAGGGGCTGGCCCTGGAAGGAAGACCAACTGTGTGATTAAGTGGATTGAGGCTTTGAGCCAGGTGATATCAACGAGAAAACCTCTCCTTCCTGTCGGCTAGAAACTGACTCTGTGACTTCTCCGTGACCTCTCCATTTTATAGATGGGACCGGAGGCTGGACTAGAAACTAAGGTATTTCATCCTGAAATTGTTGGTACAGAAAGCCAGGAGCCACGATGCATTCCAGGACTAGGATAAAGTCTCCATCTTGTGGCTAAATTCAGTTCTGCCATCACTCAATAGGCCTGTGAGCATCTTGCAGTCTCAGAGGGGCAGCTATGTGGTCTGTGCCTTTCTGCTTCAACCCTGCAGGGATTCCCGCTTCATTCCGCCATTTGGAACAGAATTTCAACTTGTACAGTGCACTGTGCAAAGACATCTGTTCACTCTTAACTCTTGAGAGGGCCTACTATGTGCGAGGAAGTGAAGCTACACTGGTGAAGACAGCACGGCCCCTGCCCTGATGAGCTCGCAGTCTAGAGGGGCAGGTGTGCAGGCAGGGAAGTCCAGGGGTTAGACACTAGGCAGGCAGGCTGTGCTGGGGAGCACTTGGGAGACCTGGGGGCTCCAACAGGCATTCTAGAACAAGAGGCCCCTGAGCTGACCCTTCAGGGAGATGTGAGAGTTAATCAGGGAAATGCACCAGGATGCAGGAGAGACTGTCGAATCGTCACATGGAGGTAAGCACAGGTAGGATTGAATTTAATTAATTCCATCAATTTAATTTGATGTATTTAATTTTTTGCTCCTTTTAATTTCATTTATTTTATTCTATTTCTTTTCTTTCATTCGTTTCTTTGATTCTATTTCTTTTATTCCATTCTATTTAACTTATGTTATTCTACTTCGCTTCACTTATTTTATTTTATTTCTTTTTATTTTATTTTATGCTGCACTATGTTGCCTAGGTTCAGTCCCTGGGTTGGGAAGATCCCCTGGAGGAGGAAATAGCAACCCACTCCAGTATTCTTGCCTGGAGAATCCCATGGACAGAGGAGCCTGGCGGACAATAGTCCGTGGGCTACAAAGAGCCGGCCACGACTGAGTGACTACCACTGTGTGGGAAGGTCCGAGCCGCTCGCAGTTGTGTGACTGTACCACTATCACCACTCTGCCTCGGGGTCATGTGAGCTCAGCTTGGTGGTTGAAGCCATAGCTCTTTGACTTGTTTGTTTTGGCTGCACCATGCAGCATGTGGGATCTTAGCTCCGTGACCAGGGATGGAACCCTCGTGCCCAGTAGTAGAAGCTCGGCATCTTAACCACAGACCGCCAGGGAAGTCCCATAGCTCTTTTAAAGACTCTCAGAAATCATGGTGGTGTCGGATGTCTGGAAAAGCTCACAGCTACTGAACCCATGCTTCAAAACAGAGTAACCACCACAGCTAGAAACCTGGGGACTGCAGCTCAAATCCTGTGCAGTGCAGCTAGAGTAGCCCTGATCATCGAGATGAGAAGAAGCCTTTGCACCGCAACAAAGACCTGGCACATCAAAAATAAATACACAAAATCAAATAGGCAAATGCATTACAAAATTACCAAAAAAGAAAAAGACAGGCAAAGGCACACAGGGCAAATTTAAACAAAGCCAAGTAGGAGTTGCTCCAGAGAATTGATGCCTTTGCACTGTGGTGTTGGAGAAGACTCTTGAGGGCACCCTGGACTGCAAGGAGATCAAACCAGTCCATCCTAAACAAAATCAACCCTGAGTATTCATTGGAAGGACTGATGCTGAAGCTGAAGCTCCAATTCTTTGATTACTTGATGCGAACAGACAACTCGTTGGAAAAGACCTTGATGCTGGGAAAAATAGAAGGCAGAAGGAGAAAGGGGCGACAGAGGATGAAAGGGTTGGATGGCATCACTGACTCAATGGACAGGAATTTGACCAAACTCCAGGAGATGGTAAAGGACAGGGAAACCTGGTGTGCTGCAGTCCATGGGGGCACAGAGTTGGACATGACTGAACTGACTGAACTGAAGCAGAACTTGCAGTTCCAAGACCAGAAAAGCTGGTGTTTAGTCCACAGAATGTTCCATGAGAGGCAGAAGTGCCTAGTACAATCCTGATGTGCATGGTGAACGCAGGAAGCCCATCTTGGCACCTCTCCAGTGGGGCTGGCAGAGTCCCAGCATGCATTTCAGGAAGGACAGTTGTTCACTTTTAGCTGTGGGGAATGCAGGTCTCATCACATTCTCTGTGATACACAGGTTTGGAAAGAAAGCACATCATTGAAGCTGGCGATGAAAGACAAGAAAGAGAATCTCAGGAAAGTGTTAACAGATGGCAGGCCTGGAGTAGGGCTAAACCTGTTGTATTTTACCTTTCTTAGGAGATAAAAAGTTTTTAATTTTATTAACTTGTGGCTAGATGATTGGTTGGAAGATGAAAGTAAGAGAGCTAAGATTTTAAGACTAACAGAAAACAGACGTGTGCAAGGACAGTGAGGTAAAGGATGCTATTCTGCCATTTGGCAAGAAGGAGATACGTTATATGCTGGATGGGTGGAGCATAAATTGTCTCATCCATATATTACTTCTGCCATTTACTTATTTATTAATTTTGCTGCTATCAACCTTCTACTGAGGACATTCTTATAGATAAAGTTAAACATTACATGTGTTCAGGATTATTTCCTAAGGATAAACTCCTAAAGGTGGGGGTGGCTGATTCAACAGTATGCATGTTTTGTTAGCTTTCATTTAAATATATATGTTTTTCTGAAGGCATTTTTTTTTGTTTAAAGATTTATTTATTTATTTTTATTTTGGGCGAGGGTCGGGTTGGGGAGGGAGGGGAGCGGGCGGGCCGCTTCTATTGGTCTTTCATTTCTCTATTTTCATCCGTCTTTGTTCCTTGGCTCCTGTGGGCCTCCCGTCGCGGTGGCGTCTGTTGTCGCAGAGCGCCGGCTCTGGGCGCATGTGCCCCAGAGCTCCGGCTCGGTGATTGGACACATGGGTCCAGCCACTCCACGGCACGTGGGATCTTCCCAGGCCAGGGCTCGAACCGGCGCCCCTTGCACTGCAAGGCGGTGTCCTTACCCAATGGACCACCAGGGGAAGCCCGTGAAGGCATATTTTAATGAGCTTTGGTACCGAATCACAAAGTGTACTCTAGAAATTCTGTACCGATTTACTTCTCAGTGAGCATTTTATAAGAGTGAACATTTATTTCCCAAACAACAGGCAACTGTTTTAATCTCATACCATTTGTTAGGTGAAAATGCAATTGTGGTGTGGTTTAAAATACATTTGTTTGATTGTTAGCTGTTGTTGTTCAGTTGTTCAGTCATGTCTGACTCTTTGTGACCCCACAGACTGCAGTATGCCAAGCTTACCTGTCCTTCAAAATCTCTCAGAGTTTATTTGTTTTGTTTACCTGCTTATTAGTAGGTAAATAAAACAAGTCATCTCTTAAATATTCATTAGACAGTTATGTTTCTTCTTTATGGATTTTGCTTTATTATTGGGGCAACTTTAAAAATATATTTTTAATTTTTAAAATATTTATTTATTTGACTGCACTGGCTGTGCAGCTGTGGCATATGGGATCTAGTTTCATGACCAGGAGAAGAAACTGGGGTCCCCTGCATTGGGAGACAGAGTCTTAGCCATAGGACCACCAGGGAAATTGATTCTTACTCAGTTGGCTGTCTTTGGCAGGCTATAGTTATTAATGCATAGCTGTCCACAGTTTCTCCATACCTATGTCTACCGGGAGCATCTTCACCGGCAAAGACAATGTCTTCCTCTTCCTACACTCAGCCTCTCTTTTCGACCAGTTCCTAGATTCGTGTGTGTGTGCTACAGGAAAAAATGTATTACCTAGAGAAGGATCTCCTGGAGCTTAGAAGAGCAGGGAGAAGAATTTGGGGAGAAGCGTGGTTAAAAAAAATCAGGGAGGGCTTTCCTGGTGGTCCAGTGGGTAAGGACACCGCCTTGCAATGAAAGGGGCGCTGGTTCGATCCCTGGCCATGGAAGATCCCACGTGCCACGGAGCGGCTGGACCCATGTGTCCAATTACCGAGCCGGAGCTCTGGAGCGCATGTGCCTAGAGTCTGTGCTCTGCAACAACAGAGGCCACCGCGATGGGAGGCCCACACGGGCCAAAGAACAAGGATGGATGAAGGCGGATGGATGAGAGACCAATGGAAGTGGCTCACTCGCCCCCTCCCTCCCCACCCCACCCCTACCTCACCCCACCCCCAAAATAAATAAATAAATAAATCTTAAAAAAAAAAAGTCAGGGAATTGGGGATTTCCCTGGTGGTCCAGTAGTTAAAAATCCACCTTGCAGTGCAAGGGACATGGGCTGAATCCCTGGTGGAATTCAATCCCACAAGCCTCAGGGCAACTCAGCCAGCGGTACAACTAGAGTCCATGCTCTGAGACAACAGATCATGCACGGACACGACTAACAGCCCACGCAGCCAAATTAAAAAAAAAAAGTCACGAATGGGGGAGTGTATTAGTTTGCTATGGCTGCTGTAGGGGTTTCTCTGGTGGCGCAGCGGTAAAGAATCCTCCTTCCCAGGCAGGAGACTCAGGTTGGATCCCCAGGAGAAGGGAATGGCACTCCACTCCTTTATTCCTGCCTGGAGAATCCCATGGACAGAGGATGTCCATGGGATTCTCCAGGCAGGAATAAAGGCCCTGGACTGTAGCCTGTAACCTGGCCCTGGACTGACCCCCCCTGTCAGGCTACAGTCCAGGGGGGTCACAGAGAGTCGGACACGAGTGAGTACAGTCACTAATATAATAGGATGCTTCCTTGTTTCAGAAAGTTAACTTGTGTGTTAATGCAAATGTAAGAAAAAGGAAGCAAATGTTTCTTTCCCACACTCTATCTTGTTGCCTCTTTGATGGGCTGCCTGGGGAGACCACGACCATCCGTTTCTGGGGATTTTGGCTTCCTTCTGTGAATGTCTAGGTTTTCTTTTTTGTGCACCTGTGATGGAGTTCTCCATACTAAGCCTGAATCCTGCCTTTGTTGATAAAAGGTCCCCAACTGGATCGTGGCGCATGAATATACTTCTCGGGCGGCCTCAGATTTGGCTCCCCATCCATCACCCATCGCATGAGGTCCCCTGGGTTGACTTCACGATTGGAATGGCGTGCCATTTCCAGTAGCAAGAGGGAACTCCAATGGTCTATTTTTAGAAGTGAAGCCATCTGCCTATGTCCAGCTTGACCTCATGCCTTCATGCCCTCCATGCATGGCCAGTGTGGTCCGCTGAACACTTAACACTTTCAAAAAGGGCTCACTGTCTTTGTTAGCCTAGAACCTGTTCCCACCAGCTGGACTAGAAGGCTACACTACGCTGGGGCTTTGGGTGGAGGGTTCAAAAGGGTCTGGTGCCACCTAAGTATGTCCTGGCATTTGTTGAGTGCTGCACACCAGGTTCTGTGGTAAGCACTTTCCACCTTATGTCATTGAATGCTCCTGCTTTGCAGGTGGATTCTTCACCACTGAGTCACTAGGGAAGCCCCTAATTCTCACGAAGACCCTACACATAGGGTAAAGATGATTAAACTCATTTTGGAGATAAAAATTTGTCATTTTAAAAGATTTCTACTTACTTCTTTTATTTATTTTTGGCTGTGCTGCGTCTTCATTACTGCTCCCGGCCTTTCTGTTCAGTTGCAGAGAGCGGGAGCTATTCCTTGTTGTGATGCTTGAGCTTATTATCGCAGTGGCTTCTCTTGTTGTGAGGCACGGGCTCCAGGGCTTCAGGAGTTGTGGGGGCACAGACCATGGATGACTGTAGCCTGTAACCTGGCCCTGGACTGACCCCCCCTGTCAGGCTACAGTCCAGGGGGGTCACAGAGAGTCGGACACGAGTGAGTACAGTCACTAATATAATAGGATGCTTCCTTGTTTCAGAAAGTTAACTTGTGTGTTAATGCAAATGTAAGAAAAAGGAAGCAAATGTTTCTTTCCCACACTCTATCTTGTTGCCTCTTTGATGGGCTGCCTGGGGAGACCATGACCATCCGTTTCTGGGGATTTTGGCTTCCTTCTGTGAATGTCTAGGTTTTCTTTTTTGTGCACCTGTGATGGAGTTCTCCATACTAAGCCTGAATCCTGCCTTTGTTGATAAAAGGTCCCCAACTGGATCGTGGCGCATGAATATACTTCTCGGGCGGCCTCAGATTTGGCTCCCCATCCATCACCCATCGCATGAGGTCCCCTGGGTTGACTTCACGATTGGAATGGCGTGCCATTTCCAGTAGCAAGAGGGAACTCCAATGGTCTATTTTTAGAAGTGAAGCCATCTGCCTATGTCCAGCTTGACCTCATGCCTTCATGCCCTCCATGCATGGCCAGTGTGGTCCGCTGAACACTTAACACTTTCAAAAAGGGCTCACTGTCTTTGTTAGCCTAGAACCTGTTCCCACCAGCTGGACTAGAAGGCTACACTACGCTGGGGCTTTGGGTGGAGGGTTCAAAAGGGTCTGGTGCCACCTAAGTATGTCCTGGCATTTGTTGAGTGCTGCACACCAGGTTCTGTGGTAAGCACTTTCCACCTTATGTCATTGAATGCTCCTGCTTTGCAGGTGGATTCTTCACCACTGAGTCACTAGGGAAGCCCCTAATTCTCACGAAGACCCTACACATAGGGTAAAGATGATTAAACTCATTTTGGAGATAAAAATTTGTCATTTTAAAAGATTTCTACTTACTTCTTTTATTTATTTTTGGCTGTGCTGCGTCTTCATTACTGCTCCCGGCCTTTCTGTTCAGTTGCAGAGAGCGGGAGCTATTCCTTGTTGTGATGCTTGAGCTTATTATCGCAGTGGCTTCTCTTGTTGTGAGGCACGGGCTCCAGGGCTTCAGGAGTTGTGGGGCACAGCCTTCGTTGTCCCACAGCACATGGGATCTTCTCAGACCATGGATGGAACCTGTGTCCCCTGTACTGGCAGGCAGATCCTTAACCACTGAACCACCAGGATAGTCTGGAAAAAAATGGTCCATATAAGTCGCTTATGATCACACAGTTGTACATGGTGGCGTGGTGGCCTGGTTGTGGTATGTGAACCAGTGCAAACTGCCTTTAGAACTCACGCTCTTACGTAAAAATGGACCCATTTACCTGTTGTCCTCATAACACTTAAACCTGGGCTAGTGCAGTTTCGGCCTGAGTCTACTTGAGCACTAAACCATTGCCCAGTGAGTCCTTTCCGGGTAGGAAGCCTGTCTGTATAGCTCCTTCTTTCTCCCTCCTTGGACAGATGATGTCATGCTGTTTGATTTTACATTAGGAAGGACATGTGAAACATATATAAATAATCTCCTCAGTCTATTGCTTTGATTCAGCTTTAACGATGCAACTAAGAGTCATCATTTATGAATTATGTATACATTCTTCTATGCCAGAGGTCTCCAACCTCCAGGATCTAAGGCCTGATGATCTGAGGTGGAGCTGATGTCATAGATAGATACAATAAATAGAGCTGATGTAATAAATAGAAATAAAAGGCACAATAAACAAAATGAACTTGAATCATCCCCAAACCATCCCCACTTGCCCTCTTTCACTGGAAAATTATCTTCCACAAAATCGGTTCCTGGTGCCACAAAGGTTGGGGACCGCTGCTCTAGGCCACACCTTTGGCCTTGTTTCACAGAAATACATGATTGGATGTGAATGTAGCATCAGACCTCCAGAGGGCACCAGAGAACCAGAAAGCCAGAATTCCATTTCCAAAGAGCCTTTGTGCTGTTTACTGGAGGCAGGCAGGCCAGGGAGACCTTAAGTCACCATCTGTGATAGCCTGCTACAAAAGGAGGTGACAAGGCTCTTTGCTACTGCCTGTTGCTGTTATAGATTCATGATTGTGGAAATCTCTGCTACTGCAAAAGACATAGGCTTTGTTTTCTTGCAGGGGGTAACTATTTTTAAAAGCCCATTGTCTTCAGGAGTTGTGGGGCACAGCCTTCGTTGTCCCACAGCACATGGGATCTTCTCAGACCATGGATGGAACCTGTGTCCCCTGTACTGGCAGGCAGATCCTTAACCACTGAACCACCAGGATAGTCTGGAAAAAAATGGTCCATATAAGTCGCTTATGATCACACAGTTGTACATGGTGGCGTGGTGGCCTGGTTGTGGTATGTGAACCAGTGCAAACTGCCTTTAGAACTCACGCTCTTACGTAAAAATGGACCCATTTACCTGTTGTCCTCATAACACTTAAACCTGGGCTAGTGCAGTTTCGGCCTGAGTCTACTTGAGCACTAAACCATTGCCCAGTGAGTCCTTTCCGGGTAGGAAGCCTGTCTGTATAGCTCCTTCTTTCTCCCTCCTTGGACAGATGATGTCATGCTGTTTGATTTTACATTAGGAAGGACATGTGAAACATATATAAATAATCTCCTCAGTCTATTGCTTTGATTCAGCTTTAACGATGCAACTAAGAGTCATCATTTATGAATTATGTATACATTCTTCTATGCCAGAGGTCTCCAACCTCCAGGATCTAAGGCCTGATGATCTGAGGTGGAGCTGATGTCATAGATAGATACAATAAATAGAGCTGATGTAATAAATAGAAATAAAAGGCACAATAAACAAAATGAACTTGAATCATCCCCAAACCATCCCCACTTGCCCTCTTTCACTGGAAAATTATCTTCCACAAAATCGGTTCCTGGTGCCACAAAGGTTGGGGACCGCTGCTCTAGGCCACACCTTTGGCCTTGTTTCACAGAAATACATGATTGGATGTGAATGTAGCATCAGACCTCCAGAGGGCACCAGAGAACCAGAAAGCCAGAATTCCATTTCCAAAGAGCCTTTGTGCTGTTTACTGGAGGCAGGCAGGCCAGGGAGACCTTAAGTCACCATCTGTGATAGCCTGCTACAAAAGGAGGTGACAAGGCTCTTTGCTACTGCCTGTTGCTGTTATAGATTCATGATTGTGGAAATCTCTGCTGCTACTGCAAAAAAAGACATAGGCTTTGTTTTCTTGCAGGGTTGGTGTAACTACTTTTTAAAAGCCCATTGTCTTTGTGCTTCAGCCAGCATTGTCTTCAGTGTTCAAGGCATAGCTCACCTTTGCACTGAACTTAAGGTGTCAGTCAATGCAAAGTAATGGAACGTCCATTCTGAGCCAGTTCCATTGTGTGTAAGTTTACACTGCTTTAATTTTTTACAAGAAGAGCTCATATTTAAGATTCTTAAAAGCACAGGAATCACATGCATTAAAATTGCGTGTGTGTGTGTGCCCAGCCACTCTGTCATGTAGACTCTTGGCAATCCCATGGACTGTAATCTGTCATGCTCTTCTGTCCATGAGATTCTCCAGGCAAGAATACTGGAGTCGGTTGCCATTTCCTCTTCCAGGGGACCTTCCCTTCCCAGGGATCGGGCCTGCATCTCCTGCACTGGCAGGTGGATTTATTACCCCTGAGTCAGCAGGAAAGCCATGAATACTGCTGTTTTCAATAAAGATTGGCATATGTTGCAGAAACAAACAAACACAAAAACCCTAACCTCTCAAGGTGGATTCTCTTGATTCTCTTTGAAACACATTGGGGAAAGTGCTCAAAGAGGTGTCACTGCAGCGCTGCCTTAACGAACGTTCTTGTTGCACAGTAGTCAGATGCACGAAAACATCTGCTAGAAAAGCAGGCACAGAAAAGATCTACACGAACTTTGACTTTGGGGTTCCCTCTCTGTTGAGACAGCGAGTCCTGCCCTGGTGTTCATCACGTGACAGAAGAAAACCAGACTGAAAACTGAAGGTGGCAACAAGTCTGTCAGTCGGTTCCCTAGCTACAGGGTCAGCTTGACCTCATCAGCCTGCAGTCAGAGCCCTGCATACACCTTGTCTCCTAAATCCATGAAGGAAAAGGCCTGGAGGAGCTGGCAGGGACACTGGAGGTTCTAACCAATAGCTGCTTCCCACCTCACCTTCCTCCATCCATTATTAGCTGATATTTTTAATATTTTATTTTATTTATCTGGTTGTGACAGGTCTTGGGGCTTTCCTGGTGGCTCAGATGGTAGAGAATCTGCCTGCAATGAGGGAGACCTGGGTTTGATCTCTCAGTTGGGAAGATCCCCCGGAGAAGGGAATAGCAACCCACTCCAGTGTTCTTGCCTGGAGAATTCCATGCACAGAGGAGCCTGGCGGGCTACAGCCCATGAGGTCACAGTCAGGCACGATTGAGCACGTGTGAACACTCATCAGTAGTGTCTATTTATCAACCCCAATCTCCTGATTCATCCTCCCTCACCCCTCAACCTTGGGATCTATACATTTGTCCTCTAATCTATTTCTGTTTTGCAAATAAGTTCATCCATACCATTTTTCTTGATTCCACATACACACATTAACATATGATATTTGTGCTTCTCTTTCTGACCTACTTGATTCTGTAGGAGACTCCCTAGGTCCTTTCTTTCCTTTCTTGTTTTCATCCAGCCCTTTGCCAAGTAAAAATCCTCTCATGTTATATGTGTCTGCTTCCCCTTCCTAAAATCTATGGCTGCAGCCAGCAGGAACCTCTTCTCTCGCGCACTGCTGCTCTTCCAGCCCAGGCACGCTGGAGAGGGCTCTGGAGGGACTGAAGGAAAGACTGAATGGTGACTGATAGGCTCGTGTGTTTCTTTCTTTTCTTCTGGCTATGAAATTGGATTAAAACATGGTTTGGGATCAAAGCCATTGCCAGAGAATAAATATCCACATAAATAATGGAATTGAGCCCTAACAAAATACATAGCATAACAAGGGAGGATTGTAGATAACCCAAAGAATATATTCTCTCCGGCAGCGGAGCCGTGGAACATTTTTTGAATAGTGATGAAAAAGAGAATCTGAAGGCGTCAGACTCCTGCTGATGAACAGGTGCACCAACAGGTGTACATTTCTATGAAAATAAGGATATCTGGGCTCCAAAAGAGCAGAGTCACGTTGTCATGATTTCAGTTTTATTCTGCTGTTTTATCTACATTTGCACAACCACGCAGAACCTCCACTCACTCCCCAGTCCTTGACATGTCTCACAGTTCTGTACACCCACCCGATTACATCCTTTTAGTGATATTTTAATTTTATTTTTTCTGGTTGTGACAGGTCTTGGGCTTTCCTGGTGGCTCAGATGGTAGAGAATCTGCCTGCAATGAGGGAGACCTGGGTTTGATCTCTCAGTTGGGAAGATCCCCCGGAGAAGGGAATAGCAACCCACTCCAGTGTTCTTGCCTGGAGAATTCCATGCACAGAGGAGCCTGGCGGGCTACAGCCCATGAGGTCACAGTCAGGCACGATTGAGCACGTGTGAACACTCATCAGTAGTGTCTATTTATCAACCCCAATCTCCTGATTCATCCTCCCTCACCCCTCAACCTTGGGATCTATACATTTGTCCTCTAATCTATTTCTGTTTTGCAAATAAGTTCATCCATACCATTTTTCTTGATTCCACATACACACATTAACATATGATATTTGTGCTTCTCTTTCTGACCTACTTGATTCTGTAGGAGACTCCCTAGGTCCTTTCTTTCCTTTCTTGTTTTCATCCAGCCCTTTGCCAAGTAAAAATCCTCTCATGTTATATGTGTCTGCTTTCCTCTTCCTAAAATCTATGGCTGCAGCCAGCAGGAACCTCTTCTCTCGCGCACTGCTGCTCTTCCAGCCCAGGCACGCTGGAGAGGGCTCTGGAGGGACTGAAGGAAAGACTGAATGGTGACTGATAGGCTCGTGTGTTTCTTTCTTTTCTTCTGGCTATGAAATTGGATTAAAACATGGTTTGGGATCAAAGCCATTGCCAGAGAATAAATATCCACATAAATAATGGAATTGAGCCCTAACAAAATACATAGCATAACAAGGGAGGATTGTAGATAACCCAAAGAATATATTCTCTCCGGCAGCGGAGCCGTGGAACATTTTTTGAATAGTGATGAAAAAGAGAATCTGAAGGCGTCAGACTCCTGCTGATGAACAGGTGCACCAACAGGTGTACATTTCTATGAAAATAAGGATATCTGGGCTCCAAAAGAGCAGAGTCACGTTGTCATGATTTCAGTTTTATTCTGCTGTTTTATCTACATTTGCACAACCACGCAGAACCTCCACTCACTCACCAGTCCTGAAAGAGTGGGGAAAGCCGTAGACACTGTCTGCATTCACAGTCTTGTACACTACAGATTACATCCTGTCTGACAGCCTTTCAGATGAGCGGGAAAAGATCAGCTGTCAGTATCTCAAGGAGGCTTTCTCAGACTCTCAGCTTTGGTTCCCAGGCTGTCTCATTCTGTATTTCTCCTTCACTGTGTTGTGTGGAAATAGGAGAAGAAATGCCTGGAAGCCCGTTCCATCTCTGGAGAGTCACAATCTGTGACAGGCTTTCAAGGTTTGGAGGATTTGAAGATTAGATTGGAGAGACCACATAAATCACAACACATGGTGCCCTGCACATGGTATGTTCTCCATGTCAATAGCTGCTTAGTTGCTCAGTCCTGTCCAACTCTGTGACCCCATGAACTGTGTCCTGCCAGGCTCCTCTGTCCATGGAATTCTCCAGGCAGGAATACTGGAGTGGGTTGTCATTTCCTCCTCCAGGGTATCTTCCTAATCCAGGAATTGAACCTGGGTCTCTGCAATGTGGGCAGATTCTTTACAGATTGAGCTATGAGAGAAGCTACACATTCTTTATAAATATTGTGAATGAACTGTTAGCTAATTATTAATTAGTCATTAATAATTATTAATTAGCCATCAATAATTAATTAGCCAATGGAAGGGGAGGAAACCTATCTCAATAGAGGATAAGAGGCATTTGATCAAATATTCAACCCAATGAAAAGTGCTCTTACACTTCTGTTTTTTTTAAAAAGTGTTTTTTAAAATTATTTATATTTGATTGGAGGATGATTACAATCTTGTGTTGGTTTCTGCCATATATCAACATGAATCCATCATCAAAAAAGTTTGTTTCTTACACTTCTGCTGCCGTCTGTATGGTCATCTAGGTACTCTGAGAGCTTCTGCTGTTGTGAAATAAACTAGTTGCTGGATCAATGAGAAAGAGCATAGTGTACAAACATGGCTGAACTTTCCAGAAAGTAAAGGGCTAAACTCCCCTAGTGGGGCTGAATCCAAGATATACAAATGCACAGACCCTTTGGGGGAATCCCTGAGGACAGGAAAAGGGAGAACACGAGAGGAATGGCTTGCGGAAGAGCAATGAACCTGAGACACCCCACCAAGTCAGGAGCCCTCAGAGGGATATGCCCTCAAGAAGGCAGTGAAAACCTCCACACTTCCTGCGGCAGAGCATCAGCAAGGAAATCTGCTCATGGCCACAGGGCTCCGAACCGGGGAGAATACACAGACAGACAAGGAACCCAAACTCAAAACAAAACAGCATTTTTCAGAAGAGAAGAAATGCCTGGAAGCCCGTTCCATCTCTGGAGAGTCACAATCTGTGACAGGCTTTCAAGGTTTGGAGGATTTGAAGATTAGATTGGAGAGACCACATAAATCACAACACATGGTGCCCTGCACATGGTATGTTCTCCATGTCAATAGCTGCTTAGTTGCTCAGTCCTGTCCAACTCTGTGACCCCATGAACTGTGTCCTGCCAGGCTCCTCTGTCCATGGAATTCTCCAGGCAGGAATACTGGAGTGGGTTGTCATTTCCTCCTCCAGGGTATCTTCCTAATCCAGGAATTGAACCTGGGTCTCTGCAATGTGGGCAGATTCTTTACAGATTGAGCTATGAGAGAAGCTACACATTCTTTATAAATATTGTGAATGAACTGTTAGCTAATTATTAATTAGTCATTAATAATTATTAATTAGCCATCAATAATTAATTAGCCAATGGAAGGGGAGGAAACCTATCTCAATAGAGGATAAGAGGCATTTGATCAAATATTCAACCCAATGAAAAGTGCTCTTACACTTCTGTTTTTTTTAAAAAGTGTTTTTTAAAATTATTTATATTTGATTGGAGGATGATTACAATCTTGTGTTGGTTTCTGCCATATATCAACATGAATCCATCATCAAAAAAGTTTGTTTCTTACACTTCTGCTGCCGTCTGTATGGTCATCTAGGTACTCTGAGAGCTTCTGCTGTTGTGAAATAAACTAGTTGCTGGATCAATGAGAAAGAGCATAGTGTACAAACATGGCTGAACTTTCCAGAAAGTAAAGGGCTAAACTCCCCTAGTGGGGCTGAATCCAAGATATACAAATGCACAGACCTGGGAGAATCCCTGAGGACAGGAAAAGGGAGAACACGAGAGGAATGGCTTGCGGAAGAGCAATGAACCTGAGACACCCCACCAAGTCAGGAGCCCTCAGAGGGATATGCCCTCAAGAAGGCAGTGAAAACCTCCACACTTCCTGCGGCAGAGCATCAGCAAGGAAATCTGCTCATGGCCACAGGGCTCCGAACCGGGGAGAATACACAGACAGACAAGGAACCCAAACTCAAAACAAAACAGCATTTTTCACTCAGAAAAATTGCCACCCAAGGGAGACCTCACTGGAGCTTGGGGTGTGAATAGTTGGTGCCAGTGGGGCCGTGACAATCCGCAGCTGAGAAGATGAATTTAAAAAGGTATTGGGTTGGTAGTGTCCCTGGGCAATGAATAGAAGCAAAGGCAGAGGAAAAGGGATCCTCCACCCAGAGCCCTTGGGGTTCCCAGAGAATACATTTAGCTAAGAATGAAATCAGAAACAAAAATATTGCCAAATCAACAAATGTGAATTTGAGGATTGGCAGGACTCTTAAAAGAATAAAAATAGCATGTATATTTTCCAATAGGAGACGAGAGGCGGTAGAACGAGTGTATGTGGGCAATGAATCAAATAAAAGCAAAGAAGAGAGAGAAAAGAACACACAGGTATTAATATAACAGAGACCACTTTCAAATAAATACAACTAAATAACTGGCAATGCAAAAAGATGAAAGATCCTGGGCTCCCCTGGTGGCTTGGTGGTAAAGCATCTGTCTGCTGGAAGCAAGGGCTCCATCCCTGATCTGGGACGATCCCACGTGCCATGGAGTAACTAAGCCTGTGAGTCACAGCTGTTGAGCCTGTGCTCTAGAGCTCAAGAGCTGCAACTCCTGAAGCCCGTGTGCCTTAGAGCTGGTGCTCTGAGCCAAGAGAGGCCACCCAAACGAGAAGCTTGTGCACCACAATGAGAGAGTACTCTCAGCTTGCTTCAACTAGAGAAAAGCCCGTGTAGCAATGAAGACCAGCTCAGCTATAAATTAATAGACACAAATTTTAAAAAGATGAAGGATCGAAACCCATCTGTTAAGAGGCATAAATTGTGTTATAAGATTAAAAAAATACCCAGTGTAGCTATCTGTGGACTATAAGAGGCTAAAATACCACATAAGGACATTGAAATGACCGAAAAAGTTAAAGGTGAAAAGAGATACACCAGGTAAATGTCACCCAAAAGAAAGCTGATGTTAATATCAAACAAAAAGAATACTGATCCTCAGCCAACATTTATTTCTGTTTTTTTTTGGGGGGTGGGGAGGGAGGGAGCCGGGTGGACCACTTCATTTATCTATTTTTCATCCAGGAGGAGTAAACCGGCACCCCTTGCACTGCAAGGTGGTGTCCTTATCCACTGGACCACCAGGGAAGCCCTATTTGTGTTTTTGATGACAGCCATTCTGACAGGTGTGAGGTGATATCTCATTGTGGGTTTAATTGGCCTTTCACTAATGATTAGTGATGTAGAGCATCTCTTCTCAAATGCCTGTTGGCCATCTGCATTTCCTCTTTGGAAAAATGTCTGTACAGGTCTTCTGCCCATTTTTCTTCCTTTTTTTTTTTTTGATGTTGGGTTATGTGAGCTGTTTATGTATGTTGAATATTAACTCCTTTATCATTTGCAATATTTTCTCCTATTCAGCAGGTTTCTTCATTTTGTCTATGGTTTCCTTTGCTCTGCAAAGGTTTTTGCATTTAATTAAGTTCCATGTGTTTATTTTTGCTTTTGTTTACTTGAGAAAGTCACATTCTTTGTCCTGTATCAGTTGAAGTATTACAAATTTTATCAATCTATGTGAGTTTGTTTTATACACATTAAAAAAAAACTTTCTAAAAAAAAAAAAGGATACTGAGACAAAAGAGTGTGTATAGAACAATACTAATGGATGAGGGATGTCTCACTTCATCAGGGAGAGATAATATTAAACATTATCACCTAAAATTACATCAAAAATACATACTTTGAATATGCTTAGAATTCTCTTTCCCTGATATAGAACTAATTATAAGGAAATGGTGATCATTTCATCATTATATTGGGAAAATTTCCTGTCCATATCAGCTGTAATTATAAGAGACACACATCGACACCCACACATCACACAAATTGGAAACTTTGCTCACACAGTTAATAAGGTAGATTTCAATGGACTTATATAGCAGCTACCAAATAATACAATTTTTCTCAAATACACACGGAAGAGTTATAAAATTTGGGTACATTCTCTACCATAAAGCAAGCCACAACATATTTAAACTCATGATTTTCATACGGGACAGAGTGTGTCATCATAATGCAAGGAAATTTGAAAGCAATAGCACAATGATAATGAAAAATGCACCCTGTGCTTAGGAATTTAAAAACTCGTGAATCAAATACCCTGAGTGGAATTCTATAAACATATTAGCATTGAATGCTAATAGAAGCCCTACAATCATATTATAGCATGATGTTATGATGATTTAGCGTCTGAGATTATGAAGAATAAAAACAGATTTGGGACCGTCTAGGTCCCTCTTAGGGTCACATCTTAAAGTCCTGAGTGCTTCCAGCTGAGTCTGTTTTATCATCAGCTGTCTTGTCTGTTTTATCATCCACTTCTGTCTGTCTCAGGTTTCCCTGGTCTCTTAGCGATAGAGAACCCGCCTGCAATGCAGGAGCCACGGAAGACGTAGGTTCAATCCCTGGGTGGGGAAGATGCCCTGGAGAAGGAAATGGCAACCTATTCCATTATTCTTGCCTGGAGAATCCCATGGACAGAGAAACCTAGTGTGCTATATAGTCTACGGGGTTGCAGAGTTGCACATGACTGACTAACTAACACACACACACACCCCATGCCACTTGTCATTTGCCTGAAAACCTCTAAATCCATAGAAAAAATTTGTTGGGAACATGGATGGGGGAAGGAATAGTTAGGGAGTTTGGGATGGACATGCACACCCTGCTATATTTAAACTGATCACCAAGGTCCTACTGCACAGCACAGGGGACTCTGTTCCATGTATGTGGCAGCTTGGATGGGAGGGGAGTTTGGGGGAGAATGCATACATGTGTTATGTGTGGCTGAGTCCCTTCATTGTGGACCTGGAACTAGCACAACACTGTCAATCAGCGATACTCCAATAGAAAATAACAAGTTTAATACAAAAAATAAAATAATGAGGAGAGTAGAATACGCCTACCCACAAACCATGTGAGGACAGAGCAAGAAAACAGCTGTCTGCAAACCAAGGAACCACCGAAGAAACTGAATATGCGGATGCCTTGATCTGATTCACTGCCTCCAGAACTGTGAAAAAATAAATCTCTGCCTTTTAAGGCACCCCGTCTGTGGAATTCCGCTGCAGCAGCCCTGGCTGACTCACACTTACTGAGTAAGCACATGGCCCAGCTTTCCAGGTGGTTTCCATATGTAGTCTTGTCGAAAAATAAGTATTTTCATGTCCATGCTCTAAGAAAGGAAGGGCACCAGCAAGTGCTTCTGTAGATTCCAATTAATTCTTATTCCCTTGGATGTGATTTCAAAAAAGCATTATCCTATACTCACCTGGTTGTCATAACCTGGTAGATGCAAGAAAAAGGCTTTGTTCTGCCAATCTGCCCTTTTCTCCTCAGCTTTTGGTTTCAAACTGTAACCTGAGACTCTAAAATTGCCAAGTCCCTTGACCTCTCCTTACTCCTTGGACTCTTAGAATGATCTCAGCGGGGCAGTTCCTGGTGTTTGCTTTCATGTTGCTGAATGTGACCAAGACCAAGAAAATAACACATTGGTTCCTGATACTGTGCAGTTCAGAGTTCAGACACTGCCGCCTGGTCACAGACAGTCGAAACCCTGTCTGTTTTCTAGCGACTGTTCCATCGTACATCACGTTCCTTCCTCGGCTGTGGATCTGACACACTGGAACGAGCCAGTGTGAAGGAGATTTTGACTGAGGAGATAAGAATGGATATTTTAATTAGGTAATTTAAGTAATAAAAGTGAAAATTTAGGAGTTGGATTGATAGGTGAGAGACTAGAGAGAAGAACTACAAGATGCTTTAATATTTCAAGATTTAAAAAAATACTTAAGGTTTGATTTAGAATATGGTAATGGAAAGGACTGAGAAATTGTGCAATGCCTTTCGGAAGACATTGACAGGATTTGAAAATCTTTTTTGATATAACTGTGCATTTTGGGAGAAGTTGTAAGCTTGTGTGTCTGGAAGAATTGACAGAATTGGTCCTTTTTAAAAATTTTTATTTATTTATTTCTCTTTTTGGCTGTTCTAGGTCTTCACTGCTGCCACAGGCTCTTTTTTAGCCGCAGGGAGTGGGGGTCACTCTCTAGTTGAGGTGAGCAGGCTTCTTGTTGCAGTGACTTCTCCTGATGTGGAACTCTGACTCTAGGGCTCGCAGGCTTCAGTAGTTGTGGCACATGGGCTCAATAGTTGAGGCTCGAAGCTCTAAAGCACAGGTTCAATAGTTATGGCTCATGGGCTTAGTTGGTCCGCAGCATGTGGGATCTTCCTGGATCAGGGATCAAACCCATGTCTCCTGCATTGCAGGCAAAGTCTTTACCACTGAGATACCAGGGTAGCCCAGAACTGGCCCTTTTTAATCTGTTACTCTTGTTTGATAATTCTAGCTCTATATTCCATTATCAGTTTTTTTTCAAGAGGCTAGGGTTAACTGACCAACTTCACATTAAATCTTTTCTTGTCTCAGTCTTGAAGCATTAGTGGGTTTTGTTTTGTTTTTTTTTTTTCGGCCACTTCTATTGGTCTTTCATTTATTTCCATCTTTGTTCTTTGGCCTGTGTGGGCCGCCCATCGCAGTGGCCTCTGTCACTGCAGAGCACCAGATCTGGGCACATGCACTCCAGAGCCCCGACTTGGTAGCTGGGCACATCAGTCCAGTCGTTCCACAGCACGTGGGATCCTCCCAGGCCAGGGATCAAACCAGTGCCCCTTGCACTGCAAGGAGGTGTCCTTACCCACTAGACCACCAGCGAAGCCCTGAAGCATTAGTTTTATCTTTTATTGTTAGATATTTGTTATTGGTTCATAGTTTCTTTACAGTGTTGTGTTAGTTTCTGCTGTGCAGCAGAGTGAATCAGCTGTTCACTTTGTGAATCCCCTCCTCTTTGGATTTCCTTCCCATTCAGGGCACCACAGAGCACTGAGTCAAGGTCCCTGGGCTGTGCAGCAGGGTCTCGTGAGTTATTTATCTTAGACACAGTAGTGTATATACATCAAGCCTAATCTCCCAGTTCATTGCAGCTCCTCTTCATTCCTTGGGGTCCATATGTGTGTCCTCTATGTCCGTGTCTCTGTTTTCTGCTTTGTCAATAGGTGAATTAGTACCATTTTTCTAGATTTCACATATGTAAGTTAATATACGAGACTTGTTTTCTCTTTCCGACCTACTTCACTCTGTATGACAGAATCTCTTTTTTAATATGTGATCAAAGGAAGTTCCCTTCGATGCCTATACTGCTGGATGACAGCAGGGGTTCAGTTTCCAGGAGAGGATATCGACGTGAGACGTTCGAAAACACTAAAATCACGTCACACAGCGATGTCCTCCTTGTACAGATCACAAGGGTGTTGAGTTTAAGTGAGTGTAACTAGGCCTGAAAATCAAATTAGAATAT
Organism: Tragulus kanchil; assembly: GCA_022376925.1. NCBI lineage: Eukaryota > Metazoa > Chordata > Mammalia > Artiodactyla > Tragulidae > Tragulus > Tragulus kanchil. Next base: position 120,016,996 of record JAIOJX010000024.1, on the reverse strand, counting down.
GGAGGACACTCTGTGTCCTGAGACACTTCCTTCGTTGCAAAACAGACAGAAAACATGGGCGATTTATGAGAATGCTGATTAAATTACCCTCAGCAGCCACCTGCTCATGCTACCAATTCTCCTTCCAAACTCACAAGAGCTGTGATGATCAGGCAAGAATTGTTTCACAGAAGACTTCAATAAAATAAAGTTAAGTAAAATTTGAGAATTGACACAAGAAACATTGCAATCATTGGGTGTAATTGTCCTGGGAAAACTTACTGATTTACACTCATAATTTTTAAGTCAGACTATTGCCAGGTGGCTCAGTGGAAAAGACTGCCTACCAATGCAGGAGACGCAGTAGACCCAAGTTTGATCCCTGGGTCAGGAAGATCTTCTGGAGGTGGAAAAGACAGTTCACTCCAGAATTGATAGGTGATAGACGACGGTAGGTTACCGTGAACGGTGTCGGATTCTTAATGTCCAATGGAGAAGAATTCACATTGGAATCAAAAGACTCAGCGATGGTCACTCAGAGCTTCATGCAGTGAAAAGTTTATTAAAGTGAGAAAGGATAGGGAAAAGCTTCCAGGACAGGCACTGGAAGGGGGATAGAAGAGTATCCCCCCTTTGCCAGTTTAAGCATGACAATTTGCATTTTCCAGTTGATTGTTAAAACAATAGCTTAAGGTTATAAAGGCATTCCAGTCCCACACCCACAACATGAGATTAGCCAGGGGATAGTCTCCAGGTTAGGTGAGACATTCTGGTGTAAAGGCCTTTCTAGGCCCACAGCCTCAACATATGACAAGAAACTTAGTTTTAGTTTCAGCATTGAAATTTTTTGCCTTTCTTTCTCCTTTTTTCTCCCCTTTTCCTCCCTGGGACCTGCTGGCCTCTATCACATCTGTCTATTAACTCCTTTCAGTATCATTGCCTGGGAAATTCCATGGACAGAGGAGCCTGGTGGGCTACAGTCCATGAGATTGCCAAGAGTCAGATATTGCTTAGCAACTAAACAAGTGCATCCAAAATAGGTTGAAAATTTTGTTTCTGGTGTGTGTTTGGACATCAGTGAGTTGACTGTATATACACTTCTGTAGCTTGCTAGATATGGCTGTTGTGGCAAAAGATGTTTGCTAGTGGACCTTTGGTTTCATTGGTTTCTCAGCTTTACACGTGTTAGAAAAAAAAAAGAGAGAGAACCTGGTTTGGTGAGAGAGCAGTAACCACAACAAATGTCCTGCGTCCTTCTACAATGACACTCTACTCTTTCTCCCCTGCTCTCCTGCTGGTCCAGGAAGGAACTTGGTAACTAAGAGATGTGGAGGGAACTGGCTACTAGGGTCCATATGCAAATGGGCTCAGAGAATGGATTCCGCCTGTCTTGTGTTCCCACCTAAATCATGAAAAACAACATAAAAGGGAAGGCTTTCACCAGTGTGAGTCTCAGGGAAGCATGCCTCCAACTTAAAGACCTCTCAGTACAATTTTTGCAGCCAAGGTCAGTTGAAGGGAAAAGCCAATCAATACATGTATGTCATGTGAGAAAGAGAATCCCACACGAGAGTGGATGTGAGTGTCTCCCAGGAGAACCCTACCAACATCCCTGAGCTTAGAGAGACAGACTGAGCCTGAAGCGCTACCCTCAGGGGTCCGTGGAAATTGCCAGGCTTGGTTTAAGAGTACTTGTCATGACAGCACAGCCCAGAAATCACCCTGGATTTCATGAGGGTTGTACAATTTGCAATGGTAAAACTCCATCATGTCACAGTGAGTGTATATATATATATCACATTGTACACCTTAAATAGATATAATTATTATTTGTTAATCATGTCTCAATAAAGATGGAGGAAAAAGTAATAAAAATAACACATATTCATTGTGAATATTTTAAAAATAATTAGCTGTCATCTGACCTCTCTGATAAAACCATGAGGAACCTTTTAGATTTCTGTTTCCTATTAACTTGCCTGTGGGTGCCTCTTATTTTTATTCCCATAGGAAGGATGGTGCTGCTCACAGGCTGGTGGGTGGTAGGGATCTGACGACAAGCAACATTTGTAACCAGTGATTCTAAAGAAGGAACTAGGACACGCATGAAGAAAATGCACCTGGCAATTCAGAGGCTAAGTCCATGGAAATACTAGTTGCAGAAGCCACGCTTGGCAGTATTGCTTAATCCTCTGCGATCATGGAAATTTGTTTCCTTTTTAAGCAAAATGCACACATGTGACTATACCAATAATTTGAACACAACTTTAGGAAGCTCATGAGTAAATACTCCCTCCACAGATACTTGAAGATGGTTTCTCTCATCTTGAAAAGCATTGATGGTTTCAACAAAAAGGGAACTGATTTGTGTGTGTGTGTGTGAGCTTTCAGATAATGCAAAATGAAACTGAGCTGTCCTTAGGGGGGGGGAAAAGCATTTTCCATGTAGGAACTTAGATTTTACAATGTAATTTACCCAAGTCTTCTAGCATTTTCGAAATAGCAAAAGACAAACCCAGTAATTATTTTCAGGGCCACTGAAAAACTGTGGTTAGAAAAATATCCAACACTTGGAAACAAAGCCAGAGCATGGCTGTGTGTCCTGTAAACACCATGCTAGAACACTGTTTCACAATCCTTCTCCTAAAGGTTGTTTATCATCTAGTGGAATACAATTGAATTTGACTTTGTTTTCCCTTGAACAGAACCAATGCACTGTGAAGTTACACGCTAATATGTGTATTTCCGAGTGTGGCAAAAAGATAATTCCAAAGATCACTTTTCTTTAATTGACCTCTAGAATTCTACATAGTTGTGTGTGTGTGTGTGTGTGTGTGCTCTGTTGTGTCCGATCCTTGTGATCCCATCGATAGGTTCCTCTGTCCATGGGACTCTCCCAGCAAGAATATTGGAGTGCGTTGTCATTTCCTCCTCCAGGGGATCTTCCAGACCCAGAAATCAAACCTGCGTCTCCTGCCTGCATTGACAGGTGAATTCTTTACCTACGTGGGAAGTCCACGTATCTATTAGCAAATTCCTTTCTGCCTTTCTTGGACTGACTGACTCCATCAGTCTTCATTCCTTGAGTTGTTCTGTAAGCCAGGTTTACCATTTTACTGGGTTTCTCATTAACTGAGTTAAAAAAAATGCTTGGCTCGCGTTCCTTCTATATTTGTATGAGAGTCACAAATGCTGTAATTTGACATGGAGATCGTACTGCATCTCGGCTTTAAGAGGCCCTTGCACAGCAGGGGTTGCCTGGAAGCCATAGGCTACAGCTTTCAGATAGAGGAGCCTCTGCATTATCAGGAATGCTAGGCAGTCCCCTCAATATTGATGTCAGAACCAAGCTCACAGCAGAACCTGGGCTTGCAATGAGACAGCCAGAACCCACTTGAGAGGAAGATGGAAATGCCTTGCAGGGAAAGGGGATAGCTCTTGGATCCAAGGACAGGACCAGAATTCACCAAGGCTTTGGAAAACTGGCATGCTGGGCTGAAAGAAACCACATGTAACACCAAAAAAGAAAACTACATCTGAGGGCTCATAGTATCCATTGCAAAATGTTTGAATCCTTTGACTCCGCTGCCCCACATATGTAAATCTATCCCCGGTTAGTAATAAAAAATAGGGGAGGAGATTTTTACACAAAAATGTTAATTGCAGTGTTGTTAAGAATAATGAAAAATTGGAAGCAATCAAAATGTCAACAATATGGGAATGATTAAGTAAATTGTAGAGCATCTAATTCATGGTTTTATTTTTCCCCTAACAAATCAAAAAGAAAGTGTATTGTGAAACACAGCACATAATAGAAAAGTGTACACTATATAAATGTGCAATTTACTGAATTATCATAAAATGAACAGCCGGATAACCACCAACTACACAAAAAATAGAACACTACCAGCACCCCATTAATGCTCTTCATGTGTTCCCTCCAAACCCCAAACCTCTACTGTCTAAAATAATCATTAGTCTGAATTTTATGATAATCACTTAAAATTGTTTTGTTATTACCTAGGTATGCATTCCTCAACCATAGTGCTTCGCTTTGTCTTTTAAAATGTATCTGAATGGAAGTTTTTGTTTGTATACCTTTACTTGACACAACTATTTTCCTTTTTTAAAAAATTGAGAAATAATGCAGATGCCATCAAATGCATCTGTTTAAAGCATACCAGTCAATGGTTTTTAATATCATCTGAACGTGGTGTAGGCCATCATTAGTTCCATAACATTTTTATTAGCCCCTAAATAAAGGCTATACCTGTTAGTGTGTGTGTGTGTGTGTGCTCAGTCATGTCCGACCCTTTGCCATCCCCATGGACTATAGCCCTCCGGGCTCCACTGTCCATAGAGGTTTCCACGCAAGAATGCTGGAGTGGGTAACCCTTCCTTTGGGTTACCCGTAGGTTTTTAGGCCATCACCTAAAAGTTGATGTCAGAACCAAGCTCACAGCAGAACCTGGGCTTGCAATGAGACAGCCAGAACCCACTTGAGAGGAAGATGGAAATGCCTTGCGGGGAAAGGGGATAGCTCTTGGATCCAAGGACAGGACCAGAATTCACCAAGGCTTTGGAAAACTGGCATGCTGGGCTGAAAGAAACCACATGTAACACCAAAAAAGAAAACTACATCTGAGGGCTCATAGTATCCATTGCAAAATGTTTGAATCCTTTGACTCCGCTGCCCCACATATGTAAATCTATCCCCGGTTAGTAATAAAAAATAGGGGAGGAGATTTTTACACAAAAATGTTAATTGCAGTGTTGTTAAGAATAATGAAAAATTGGAAGCAATCAAAATGTCAACAATATGGGAATGATTAAGTAAATTGTAGAGCATCTAATTCATGGTTTTATTTTTCCCCTAACAAATCAAAAAGAAAGTGTATTGTGAAACACAGCACATAATAGAAAAGTGTACACTATATAAATGTGCAATTTACTGAATTATCATAAAATGAACAGCCGGATAACCACCAACTACACAAAAAATAGAACACTACCAGCACCCCATTAATGCTCTTCATGTGTTCCCTCCAAACCCCAAACCTCTACTGTCTAAAATAATCATTAGTCTGAATTTTATGATAATCACTTAAAATTGTTTTGTTATTACCTAGGTATGCATTCCTCAACCATAGTGCTTCGCTTTGTCTTTTAAAATGTATCTGAATGGAAGTTTTTGTTTGTATACCTTTACTTGACACAACTATTTTCCTTTTTTAAAAAATTGAGAAATAATGCAGATGCCATCAAATGCATCTGTTTAAAGCATACCAGTCAATGGTTTTTAATATCATCTGAACGTGGTGTAGGCCATCATTAGTTCCATAACATTTTTATTAGCCCCTAAATAAAGGCTATACCTGTTAGTGTGTGTGTGTGTGTGTGCTCAGTCATGTCCGACCCTTTGCCATCCCCATGGACTATAGCCCTCCGGGCTCCACTGTCCATAGAGGTTTCCACGCAAGAATGCTGGAGTGGGTAACCATTTCCTTTTCCAGGGGATCTTCCCCACCCAAGGATCGAACCCGTGTCTCCTGCACCTTCTGCATTGGCAGGTGGGTTCTTTACTGCTGAGCCACCTGGGAAGCCAAACCCATCAGCAATCACTCCATATCTCTCATTCTCCCCAGCTCTTGGCAATTATTAATTCACCTTCTGTCTTTGTGGATTTGCCTCTTCTGATTATTCCTGGATATAAAAGGAATCATAGAGCATGTGATTTGAGGTCTGGCTTCTCTCGCTTCATATACCATTATCAAGATAACTCACTCAATAGCGTATATTGCAGCTTGGTTTCTTTTCATGACTAACATTGCATTGCAAGGCTCTAACACCTGTACTCATCTGTTCATGAGGTGACGGGGATTTGGGTTGTTTCCATTTGGGGGGCTATTAGAAATAATGCTTCCATAAGCATCTGTGTGCACGTTTTTGTACACATATGTTTATACATATGTCCCATGGACAGAGAAGCCTGGCAGGCTGCAGTCCATAGGGTTAAAAGAGTTGGACATGACTGAGCCACTTAGCACATGCTTACATATCTCTTAGGTATTAACCCAAGTGAGGAAATGCTGGATCACATGGCACTCTATTTTATTTTTAAAGATTTTTCCTTTTTTGGTGTGGACCATTTTTAATGTCTTTATTGAGCTTGTTATGGTATTGCATCTGTTGTTTATCTTCTGGTTTTGTAGCCCCGAGGCATGTGGCATCTTAGTCCCCCAGCCAGGGATCAAACCCACATCCCCTGCAATGGAAGGCAAAGTCTTAACCACTGGACCACCAAGGAACTCCCTGGCACTCTGTATTTAACCGTCTGAAGAACTGCCTCACTTGGCTTTTGAAGCACTGCGCCATATTACATTCCCACCAGCTGTGTGTGGAGGGGGTGGTTTAGTCACTAAGTCGTGTCCAACTCTAGTGACCCCACGGACTGTGGCCTGCCAGGCGCCCCTGTCCATGGGATTGTCCAGTCAAGAATGATGGAGTGGGTTGCCATTTCTTTCTCCAGGGGATCTTCCAAATCCAAGGATTGAATCCCAGTCTCCGGCATTGTAGGCAGGTTCTTGACTGCTGAGACATCTGGGAGGCTGGGATCAGGAGAGGTCAGTCACCAGGGGTGGTTCAGGAAGATCTAGCTTTTCCTTAGATTTAGGTCACTGGGTTACACCCTCAGGTCTGATGATTCCAAGTTCATTTGAACTTTAACCTCCTCATTTGGGAAACTGGGAGAGTAGGCCCACCGCCCAGCTGGTGGTGAGGATTAAGTGAGAGGATATTTGTGAGAAAAGTGAAAGCAGTCCCAGCAGAAGGGCTTAATAGAATGACCTAGAAAGTATCTCTGCATCTGGGTCCCAAGAGGAGGTTGCTGCCAGGAGGCATCTACTCCTGCCTTATCGCAGGCACGCCTCAAAGGGTCCGATTCAATTGGCCTTGAATGTGTTCTGAGCGTCTGGGGTTTTTGAAAAGCTCTCCAGGTGACCTCTGAGGCAACCAGGGTAGCTTCATCCCCTTACGAATAGTTAAAAGAGAGGAAGACTTCAACGTGACGGCTTTCAGATCTTTGTTTATCTCCATGGCTGCAACTGACAGCTTGGGCTTTGCTTCCAGAAAGCTTAAAAAAGAAACAAAAATCAGTGAATGTGTGAAAACTGTTCTTGAAATAACTCGCAGAGATGCTTAAAGCAACGCAGGAGAAAAAAGATGAAAAAGTCAGCAGGCGTTTTTCACTGTTCTGGATTTTTCTGTGTGTGTGCTGAAAATGAAATGATCACCTAACCTAGATATTGCTTTTTTTTTTTTTTTTTTTTGATATGGCTTTTCAAATTCTCTTTTCAAAGCTTTTATTTCCTGTAGCAGTTTTTCTCACTGTTGCAAAAGTGCTTCCACAATAAGGAAGGTCTGAACATGTTTCAATGATGCAAAAGAGGACTACGTTTGTGGTTGTTCCTGAAGGCATGATATGTCTTCTGCAGTCAGTCCAGCTGCCTCTGCAACCCCCCCCCACCCCCGCCCCCTGCTGAATCTCAGAAGATTCTTTGTTTCTACCTTCTTTTGATTTCTTCTGGCTCATCTCAGTGGTGTTCTGATCTAACTACCTAACAGGGTCACCTCATTGGAAGTGAACTGCAGACCCAACAATTCTTCCTTATTACCGTTTTTATTCCTTTTCAAAAAAATAGCACAGAGGACATGAAGCCTGGGTTTGCATACTTCGAGACTGATTGATTGATTCCATCCAGGGCAATCCCATTTGGAAAAAACAACAAAAACATATTTTGACACCTGTTATCATATCTGGAAGAGGAGGAAATAAAGTTCTTTTCCAACACTTTGATATAAATTGAGAAAAGCCACACATGCACACTGGTTATTATTAGTCATCTGAGGGATCAAATCAAAAGCTTAACCTGTGATCCCATCATGAGAATTTCAGAGACATCCACAACTCCAGTCAAGATGATTGGAGAGTGATCTTTAGAAGGATAAAATGGGAGCGTGATTTTATTTAACTCAAAGATTCATAAATATCACACCTTCATTTCCAAGCTTACTTTAGAAAATGAAAATCACCTTCTTTGTTCCAACCAGTGCCTTTTCTGTTGAAGTCCTTTTTTAATCTAGTATTATAGTGCTGATCTTATCCTTAATTTTATTTTATCTTTTTAATTTTTATTTACTTATGAACACTTTCTCAACTGCTTTAATGTTTCTGTACACTTTTTGTTGCTTTGTTAGAATGCCGTAATTTTTATTGTTTAATAAACTTTTGTATCCAACCTTCCGACATTCTCTTCTCCATCCCCATCCAACCTCCCTCACCCCTCAGAATAATACCTAGAGGTGCAGTAAAATAATAGGTTATTTTTTTTAGAAGAACAAGAATTAAGGATGTTGATTTTCATCACATAGGAATATGGTATATCTTTCCATATCTATATCAAAATCTTTCCTTTTTTCCCTTAGATCTTTCATGTCCTCCAGTAAAATGCTTAAAGATATCCTGTATTAAAATCCTGTATGATTTTTAAATTCTCTATGTGTTATTATGAGCTGGGTCTGAGGACTCTGACTGCAAGCTGATCACAGAACTAGCCAAAACCAGAGCGATGATTCTAGAGAATGGCTTTTCAGGACATGCTTTCCCTGTTGCAGCTCTTGACAGCTTGTGTATAAGGTGCAAGATAAAGTGGGACTCTTCCGGTGCCAAGGCTGTGCTGTAAGAGGCAGAGCTGAAATCACAGGCCCCAAATGAGGAAAAGATGCCCAAGGGAAGGGCTATGACCCGGAGCCCCACTGGCTCCAGGTCCATCTCCTCTCTCAGGGCTGGTCACATGTGAACAGAATCTTTGTTTTTGGCCTCACTCTGCAGCTTGTGGGATTTTAGTTCCTTGACCAGGGATGGAATCCATCCCCCACCCCCACCACCTGCATCACAAGAGCAGAACCTTAACCGCTGGACCGCCAGGGGAGTCCTGGGGTTGGTCCCATGGTCTGGGTGTCTGTAGGAAGATCCTCAACTGTGATCCAGTGAGAATCCACTTACCTGTTTCTGGAGAAAAGACATGGCCAGGGTCCAACGCTCAGCATGTTTAAGGACTGAAGGCAGAAAAAACAAAAACATTCCAAGGTTTAAATACACAAATAGCATGCAGGGGTCAGGATAGAAATTTACTTTGCGGATTTTTTTGTTTTTTTCAAGAGGAAAAGTAAAATCAAGATATCACATTTTGGTGTGAATTTTTTTTTATAAAATTAAAAAACCATTTGCTTTATTTACTTAGAGGATGTATTATTCATTGCACAAAAGTTTATGACAATAAATTGTTTCTCATTTCAACTGATCTCTTTTCAGTAGGAGACTTTGTTTATATCATGTAATATTTTCACATTTATTTTCAAATGGACTACACATCTGTCTAATACAAATTCATTTATTTCCCTTGGTTTTAGATAGTCTGTTTTTAAATGACATAAACTTAGGTTTATGTTTTTTACCCAGGCTGTGAGGTTTTGTCTTTTATAAAAATGTTTTCTTCTATTTGTATTTGTTATTCTGATATCTTTTGAATAGGTATATGTGTATGTTAGGTATCTAAATTACTCAATTATAATCAGATTTGCAGTGAAAAAAATTAATTTTAGTTTTTATCTAGTTTTTCTGGCTCCCCAACTTTCACTGCATTGCTGAGGAGCAGGTAAGGAATTTAATAAAATTTCATTCATATTCCCATTTCTTCTGGTTAAATATTTTATTTTTCAGATCCCTCCCTATGCACTTATATGAATGTGGGGGAGAGAACATCCTTCTTAGATGGTCTTTGAGACTTTAAAATCATAAGAATCATTTGGAAATTTCTCCAGTAAAGTAGCATATCTAAAACAAAACAAAAAGCCAAGATGCACTCAAAGCAAAATCAGAACTATTTAAAAGCTTACACCAAGCTTTCATATTTTAAATAATTATTTATCTTGAATATATAAATAATGCTTTTAAACTCAGATAATATGGTACTAGATTGGCTTCCCTGGTGGGTCAGATGGTGAAGAATCTGCCTGCAAGAGACCTAGGTTCCATCCTTTGGTTGGGAAACTTCCTGGAGCAGGAAATGGCAACCCACTCCAGGATTCTTGCCTGGAGAAATCCATGGGGGGAAACAGTAGGTGAGCCAGGGTCCAACGCTCAGCATGTTTAAGGACTGAAGGCAGAAAAACAAAACATTCCAAGGTTTAAATACACAAATAGCATGCAGGGGTCAGGATAGAAATTTACTTTGCGGATTTTTTTGTTTTTTTCAAGAGGAAAAGTAAAATCAAGATATCACATTTTGGTGTGAATTTTTTTTTATAAAATTAAAAAACCATTTGCTTTATTTACTTAGAGGATGTATTATTCATTGCACAAAAGTTTATGACAATAAATTGTTTCTCATTTCAACTGATCTCTTTTCAGTAGGAGACTTTGTTTATATCATGTAATATTTTCACATTTATTTTCAAATGGACTACACATCTGTCTAATACAAATTCATTTATTTCCCTTGGTTTTAGATAGTCTGTTTTTAAATGACATAAACTTAGGTTTATGTTTTTGACCCAGTCTGTGAGGTTTTGTCTTTTATAAAAATGTTTTCTTCTATTTGTATTTGTTATTCTGATATCTTTTGAATAGGTATATGTGTATGTTAGGTATCTAAATTACTCAATTATAATCAGATTTGCAGTGAAAAAAATTAATTTTAGTTTTTATCTAGTTTTTCTGGCTCCCCAACTTTCACTGCATTGCTGAGGAGCAGGTAAGGAATTTAATAAAATTTCATTCATATTCCCATTTCTTCTGGTTAAATATTTTATTTTTCAGATCCCTCCCTATGCACTTATATGAATGTGGGGGAGAGAACATCCTTCTTAGATGGTCTTTGAGACTTTAAAATCATAAGAATCATTTGGAAATTTCTCCAGTAAAGTAGCATATCTAAAACAAAACAAAAAGCCAAGATGCACTCAAAGCAAAATCAGAACTATTTAAAAGCTTACACCAAGCTTTCATATTTTAAATAATTATTTATCTTGAATATATAAATAATGCTTTTAAACTCAGATAATATGGTACTAGATTGGCTTCCCTGGTGGGTCAGATGGTGAAGAATCTGCCTGCAAGAGACCTAGGTTCCATCCTTTGGTTGGGAAACTTCCCTGGAGCAGGAAATGGCAACCCACTCCAGGATTCTTGCCTGGAGAAATCCATGGGACAGAGGAGCCGGGCAGGCTGCAGTTCATGGGGTTGCAAAGAGTCGGACACAACTGAATGACTAACACACACACACACACACACACACACACAATATGATACTAGATACAGTTAAAAATGAACGATCTTTCATTTTTTTTCTCTGTTTCTATTCCACAGATACACTGTTAATAATTTGGATAAGAGTGGATTTTCTGTATATACATATGTACTATGTATAATTATATTTAAATATGTCCATATGCTGATATCTGTTGTATTTCTTTCATATGACTTCACGTGACTTAGGTGTTTCATGGTTTCCTTTGGTTTGTGTTTTGGTTCATGGTATTAGTATTTATTTTTGTCTTTTCCAGTGATTACTCACTTTAAATTCTTTAAGTGTTTTCAATTACTCACTTTATATTCTGCAAGTGATGGGAATGAAATCACATCATTTGAGTATTCAATTTGGGCAAATTCAGCAGAGACTGGAGAAAGAGAGGCTGAGAGAGTCCTTTTATCTGCTCATTTGCCTTCGGGAGGCCTTTTCCCCAAAAGCCAGAAGGAAAAGAAAGGGATCCCTTTAAATGTGCAGAACAATGAAGGAAAAAAAAAATCCTGTCTTTTGAACTTCAAGGGCCTGATTCCTAGTAATTTAAAGGAGACTTAGCATTTTTTTTCCAGGGTGGATTTGGCTGCACACTCTTTAACCTTTTGCACTTACTTGAGATTCTCACCCCAGCATCGGATGCAGTCCATTGTCATGTTGAATTCCTCAGAAGCCTTTTAAAAACCTGTTTCTCTGATGTTTAGAGCCAAGACTGAAATGTAATCTTTACTCCCCCACCTAACTGAGGCACACATTTGTGAAGGAAAGAGATGCCAGGGGCTGGGATCAGAGGGCTGGGCCAGGGCCATTTTAAATCAGATATAGGTACTAGAATTTTGGCTTTCATATTTTAAATAATTATTTATCTTGAATATATAAATAATGCTTTTAAACTCAGATAATATGGTACTAGATTGGCTTCCCTGGTGGGTCAGATGGTGAAGAATCTGCCTGCAAGAGACCTAGGTTCCATCCTTTGGTTGGGAAACTTCCCTGGAGCAGGAAATGGCAACCCACTCCAGGATTCTTGCCTGGAGAAATCCATGGGACAGAGGAGCCGGGCAGGCTGCAGTTCATGGGGTTGCAAAGAGTCGGACACAACTGAATGACTAACACACACACACACACACACACACACACAATATGATACTAGATACAGTTAAAAATGAACGATCTTTCATTTTTTTTCTCTGTTTCTATTCCACAGATACACTGTTAATAATTTGGATAAGAGTGGATTTTCTGTATATACATATGTACTATGTATAATTATATTTAAATATGTCCATATGCTGATATCTGTTGTATTTCTTTCATATGACTTCACGTGACTTAGGTGTTTCATGGTTTCCTTTGGTTTGTGTTTTGGTTCATGGTATTAGTATTTATTTTTGTCTTTTCCAGTGATTACTCACTTTAAATTCTTTAAGTGTTTTCAATTACTCACTTTATATTCTGCAAGTGATGGGAATGAAATCACATCATTTGAGTATTCAATTTGGGCAAATTCAGCAGAGACTGGAGAAAGAGAGGCTGAGAGAGTCCTTTTATCTGCTCATTTGCCTTCGGGAGGCCTTTTCCCCAAAAGCCAGAAGGAAAAGAAAGGGATCCCTTTAAATGTGCAGAACAATGAAGGAAAAAAAAAATCCTGTCTTTTGAACTTCAAGGGCCTGATTCCTAGTAATTTAAAGGAGACTTAGCATTTTTTTTCCAGGGTGGATTTGGCTGCACACTCTTTAACCTTTTGCACTTACTTGAGATTCTCACCCCAGCATCGGATGCAGTCCATTGTCATGTTGAATTCCTCAGAAGCCTTTTAAAAACCTGTTTCTCTGATGTTTAGAGCCAAGACTGAAATGTAATCTTTACTCCCCCACCTAACTGAGGCACACATTTGTGAAGGAAAGAGATGCCAGGGGCTGGGATCAGAGGGCTGGGCCAGGGCCATGGTGTGCTTTAGCATATCTGCTGGGGAAGCAGGCTCCCTCTTCAAGAGCAGGTGGCGTGCATCATCTTCACTTTCTCAGTCTTCCCCAGGAAAGCTAGGATTGTGCTAATCTCTCTGCTCCTGTAAGATCCCGTTTGCTATTGAAAGTGTTCAACCTCAATTTGAGACTTAAACCCAGGGCCCAGACCTAATCAAACCCTGCTTGGGACTTGAAGCCACGTGGCCAGGACCCGAATCCAGCCAAAACCCTGCTTGGGACTCAAACCCGGCCAAAAGCCTGGTAATTAAAATCACTCACCCAATGTCTGGACTCACTGAGGCTCAGGTTTTTCATGTCTCTTTGCAAAGAAGAATTCAGAGAGAGACAAAGTGATAGGTAAGAAATGGATTTATTCAGATTTAGAGAAAGCACACTCCACAGACAGAGTGTGGGCCATGGTAGAGCAAATCCAGCAGCCCCCAAAACATGGCGTTCTTAGCTTTTATACACTGGGTAATTCCACATGCTAATGAGTGGGAGGATTATTCCATCTTTTAGGGAAGGGGTGGAACTGTCATGGCGCCTCTGGGTGTGTCATTCTTTTCAAAAATTGTGCCCTGCCCCTTTCCCTATCCCTTACACTATGGTTGTTAGGTCGTTAAGTCTTACCTGACTCTTTTGCAACCTCCTGGGCTGTAGCTTGCCAGGACCTCTGTCCATGGAATTCTCCAGCAAGAATACTGGAGTGGTTTGTGAAAGAACTGGCAGGAGAGAGATGGGCAGAGAAAAAAGAGAGCCGGCTAAGTTGGAGCAAAGTTTAATCAGGAGACCAGTTGGGCTGTCACTTAAAGAGGAGAGAATAGCCTCTAATTGGGCTTGAGGCGAATCTTATACAGTGAGGCCGTGAAATTTACAGCAGAACATGTAGATCTTTGTTCTGGGAAGGGAGATTGGGAAGGGGATGCAGGGGTCTGCTTATCTGGCAGAACGGCCAGGTGGTGAAACAGTCAGATGTTGTTTTATAACTTGTTAGTTTCTGGAGAGATGGGGGCTACAATTATCTGCCACAAAGAGGACGTGGGCGAAGTTTGGACCTTGAAGCGGGTAGGGAACTCTCAGCCGCCCTGGCAGTTTGTCCTTTCCTTCTCCAAAGGATCTTCAGGAAGATGGAAATGGCAGTCCCCTCCAGTATTCTTGCGGGAGAATCTCATGGATGGAGGACCTGGTGGGCTACAGCCCAGGGAGTGGCAAAAAGTCAGACACAAATTAACAGCTAAACAACATCATACACTTGGAGAACACCCAATCTCAGAAGCTTTTTTTCTTCCCCCTAAATTCTACTTCTTTAACAAGATCGCAAAGAGATGCATTCAGGTGTTCAGATGGTTATCCAAACATGATTTGGAAAAAAAAAATCCTGAGCCCAGGGGCTTTCTGATCTCAGCTAGTTTATCAGACATACAGTCCAGGGCAAATTATAAGCTCACATACGCCTATGTGGTGTAGGTAAAGATGGGGAGGTTTTTTATTAACTTTCTAAGCATCTCCTAACAGGGTAGACCTTGAAAGGCACTCATGTTCCTTTATCGGTTGTTATCTGGGACAGTACTTCTCAAAATAGGGCTAGTGAATAGGCGATCCTTCTGAACTATTTGTCACTGGCCTGCAGGGAGATAAATATAGGAACTGGCAGTAAGTGTTAGAGCTTTACAGCAATTGGACAGTGATTAATTTTACGTCTATTTAATCTAAACATTAAACTAATTCCTGAGGATTATATTTTGTACCTTTAAATACAATTTTTTTTAATATGGACAATTTTTAAAGCCATTGTTGAATTTTGCTACAATATTGCTTCTGTTTTCTGTTTTGTTTTGTTTTGGTTTTTTGACTGTAAAGCATGCGGGATCTTAGCTCCCTGACCAGGAATTGAACCCACACCCTCCTGCATTGGAAAATGAAGTCTTAACCTCTGGACCAGCAGGGAAATCCCTATTTTGTATCTTTTAAATTTCATATTCACCACAGTTTACTTTTGCTGTTGTTTCCAAGATGATTGGTTAGTGATGCCTTGGGAGGAAAAGTTTGTTTCTTTCCACAGAGAATTTGAGAAATGCTGGGGCATACAGTGTTCTAATATCTCCTGACTGCAGTGAAGTGGGAGCTCAGCGAGTTGTAAATGGTGACTTTACATACTCCTTTGGAAGTCTTCTGGGAGGAAATCCGCATCTAGAGAAGATTATGCTAGCACATAACAGACAAAATGTAAAACCAATTATCTGTGCCATGTAGCACACATTTATAGTCATTGTTCAGTTGTTCTGAGGTTTTCGATTACCAACTTGAAATTGCAGGAGAGGCGAATGTCCCAGACACGCTGTCCTGATTTTATCTAGCTACTAACACAATCCAACCTGCTAGATTTTTGTATGCACCCACAGAAAATGTATTCCGTTAGCATAAATTATGTATGCAGATGAAAACCTGCACTAGCTCTTCTTAATAGCCATTTTAAAGCTCACACAACCCTGCCCAACTTTCCAAGAAATGCACGTGGTAGGAACATAATTAATCAGGCTTTACTAAGAAAATTATAAGCTCACATACGCCTATGTGGTGTAGGTAAAGATGGGGAGGTTTTTTATTAACTTTCTAAGCATCTCCTAACAGGGTAGACCTTGAAAGGCACTCATGTTCCTTTATCGGTTGTTATCTGGGACAGTACTTCTCAAAATAGGGCTAGTGAATAGGCGATCCTTCTGAACTATTTGTCACTGGCCTGCAGGGAGATAAATATAGGAACTGGCAGTAAGTGTTAGAGCTTTACAGCAATTGGACAGTGATTAATTTTACGTCTATTTAATCTAAACATTAAACTAATTCCTGAGGATTATATTTTGTACCTTTAAATACAATTTTTTTTAATATGGACAATTTTTAAAGCCATTGTTGAATTTTGCTACAATATTGCTTCTGTTTTCTGTTTTGTTTTGTTTTGGTTTTTTGACTGTAAAGCATGCGGGATCTTAGCTCCCTGACCAGGAATTGAACCCACACCCTCCTGCATTGGAAAATGAAGTCTTAACCTCTGGACCAGCAGGGAAATCCCTATTTTGTATCTTTTAAATTTCATATTCACCACAGTTTACTTTTGCTGTTGTTTCCAAGATGATTGGTTAGTGATGCCTTGGGAGGAAAAGTTTGTTTCTTTCCACAGAGAATTTGAGAAATGCTGGGGCATACAGTGTTCTAATATCTCCTGACTGCAGTGAAGTGGGAGCTCAGCGAGTTGTAAATGGTGACTTTACATACTCCTTTGGAAGTCTTCTGGGAGGAAATCCGCATCTAGAGAAGATTATGCTAGCACATAACAGACAAAATGTAAAACCAATTATCTGTGCCATGTAGCACACATTTATAGTCATTGTTCAGTTGTTCTGAGGTTTTCGATTACCAACTTGAAATTGCAGGAGAGGCGAATGTCCCAGACACGCTGTCCTGATTTTATCTAGCTACTAACACAATCCAACCTGCTAGATTTTTGTATGCACCCACAGAAAATGTATTCCGTTAGCATAAATTATGTATGCAGATGAAAACCTGCACTAGCTCTTCTTAATAGCCATTTTAAAGCTCACACAACCCTGCCCAACTTTCCAAGAAATGCACGTGGTAGGAACATAATTAATCAGGCTCTGTTTTTGTCAGTCTCCAAGAATCAGAGCAAAGGAAAGCTATTGATTTGGTGTTTTTGAAAAGCCTCGTTTGGTAAGCCATCCTGCTCATAGAGTTGAAAGTACACATTAACAGGATAAAAGGCTGGATGACTGACTTCAGGAAAAACCAGAAGATTTCACAGCCCTGGAATTGAGTCATCTGACCGCCTGTGATAGAAAAATTCACTTTGAGGAACATCTGTGTCATTTGCCCCGATTTTTCCTCTTAGAGTATGTTCAACAGCACACAGATGTGAAGGCTCAGGGAGAAGTGTATCCATTCTGATGTCCTTACCCACCAGACAAAAAATGCATTAAGGAGATTTTTATTCTCCTCCAGATTAAATATCATGAGACTACTCGAAGACTCACCGTCTTGGTGAAATGAAACATGGCAACGTTTCTCAGGTTCACAATGTTTCTCAAGTTTACAAGACTGAGTGTTCTTTCCAGGAAATAACAGAGCACAGCACACCTTCAGGGGGAAGATGGAGCAGAGATTAACTCTTCAAGGGCCACTAGATCCCCTGGTGCCTGCTGTGTGCTCTTCCCTCATTGAGTTAGATAATAAGATACCAAAAAACTTACGTATTTATTGTGTCATCATAAAAAAGTAGTGGAGTGGCTTCACTTTGCCGACTTGGGGGAGTATAGATTATTTAATATTTGATAATGTTGGAACAATTTACTAAAAAGAATTGCTTTTTAGCAATTCATTCATCTGAAAAATAAGACTTGTATCTTTACATCATATCATGTAAAATTGTTCCCAACCTTGTAAAAAGACGCGAGTGGAACACAAAACAGCAACCATTCTGGAATATGGGAATTTGGGAAACCATTTAACTAATCCAGAAAATTTCACATCTTTAAGGAAAAATGTAGCCTTGTTAAACAAATGCTAAAAATGTTCATAAAAACATTAATTTTTCATAAGTGATATGAACAAAAATCAAAATCTACAACTGAGAAAATATTTGCCTTGAGCGTAATTGAAGTATCCATAAGGATAATTTCAGCTACAAATAAAACACTGAGCCCATTCCTAAAATGGCCTAATGCTGTCTTACTCAGTTTGTTTTTCTTAATCATGGTTTTGGAAGGCCTTCTCTTATGGAAGACCTCAGCTCCATAAACTTTTCTTGTATCTTATTGGACATAGGAGGGCCTAAGGTCTCTTCTGTACCAGTTCCTGGAAAATAAGAGTGAGATTTTCATCCTGGCTTATGGATAGATGCTACGTTTTCATTTACTGGCTTAAGAAATTTAGGGTTTTGTTATCGGGAAAATAGGTGCAAAAGTACCCAGGGGAACTGGATACTGTGGATTTCACAGCCCTGGAATTGAGTCATCTGACCGCCTGTGATAGAAAAATTCACTTTGAGGAACATCTGTGTCATTTGCCCCGATTTTTCCTCTTAGAGTATGTTCAACAGCACACAGATGTGAAGGCTCAGGGAGAAGTGTATCCATTCTGATGTCCTTACCCACCAGACAAAAAATGCATTAAGGAGATTTTTATTCTCCTCCAGATTAAATATCATGAGACTACTCGAAGACTCACCGTCTTGGTGAAATGAAACATGGCAACGTTTCTCAGGTTCACAATGTTTCTCAGGTTCTGAGTGTTCTTTCCGGCAAACACACAGAACAGGACACCTTCAGGGGGAAGATGGAGCAGAGAGTAACTCTTCAAGGGCCACTAGATCCCCTGGTCCCTGCTGTGTGCTCTTCCCTCATTGAGTTAGATAATAAGATACCAAAAAACTTACGTATTTATTGTGTCATCATAAAAAAGTAGTGGAGTGGCTTCACTTTGCCGACTTGGGGGAGTATAGATTATTTAATATTTGATAATGTTGGAACAATTTACTAAAAAGAATTGCTTTTTAGCAATTCATTCATCTGAAAAATAAGACTTGTATCTTTACATCATATCATGTAAAAATTCGTTCCCAACCTTGTAAAAAGACGCGAGTGGAACACAAAACAGCAACCATTCTGGAATATGGGAATTTGGGAAACCATTTAACTAATCCAGAAAATTTCACATCTTTAAGGAAAAATGTAGCCTTGTTAAACAAATGCTAAAAATGTTCATAAAAACATTAATTTTTCATAAGTGATATGAACAAAAATCAAAATCTACAACTGAGAAAATATTTGCCTTGAGCGTAATTGAAGTATCCATAAGGATAATTTCAGCTACAAATAAAACACTGAGCCCATTCCTAAAATGGCCTAATGCTGTCTTACTCAGTTTGTTTTTCTTAATCATGGTTTTGGAAGGCCTTCTCTTATGGAAGACCTCAGCTCCATAAACTTTTCTTGTATCTTATTGGACATAGGAGGGCCTAAGGTCTCTTCTGTACCAGTTCCTGGAAAATAAGAGTGAGATTTTCATCCTGGCTTATGGATAGATGCTACGTCTTTACCTGGATTTGAGCATGTTCTCATATGATACTTAAGAAATTTAGGGTTTTGTTATCGAGGCAGAGAGGTAGGTGCAGGGAAGAAGGATAAGTGTCAAGTCCTGGCAAGTAATTTTAATATGAAAAAGGGCTCCTTCAGTTTGGTATGTGAAAAAACCCGGTGGATAATTGCATATGAAGATGAACGGGCAATGCTAACCGGAGAGAATTTGGATGGTCAATAAGGCAGAAGAGATTGTCAACTTTGCTGGTAGGTTGCTACAAAATCAAACTGCAACAATTAAAGAGAGAGAGAATACCAAATGAGTGAAAACAGAAAATTGCTGCAGCCTTTGTAGGGAGCAATCATATTCAAGTGTAAACGTACATTTATTCTTTGACCTAGTAATCTAACGTGGAGCATCAATACTATCCATGGACAAGGGTACTACTCTTGATACATGAGAATGCCTATGGAAGCTGTTCGTAGCAGCTGAGTAAGACACTGAAATAACCTAACTTTTCATCCAAAGAAGATGACTGAATGAACTGTGGTGTAAATGTGGCATGGAATATCATTAGCTAATAAAAAGAAGTTAGATCTACAGTTGGGAAGGAATGGCAAGAGGAAAATAAGTAATCAAATTAAGAAAGTCATGGGAAAAGTGTACACAAATAGAAATCGCTGACTCTCTTTATAAGGGTAAAAGTTTGGCACAGTTACAATATCCAGGAAATACTCATTTCACCTGAAGAAGGGAACACACCAGGACCCTAACATCCCACAGTTAGAGACATGTACTCAAGGGGACGCTCGCCAAGTTGTGCACTGTGACCCTTCTTAATGCCCAAAGTGGAAATAGTCTCAAGGCCCAATGACAGTAGAACAAACAAATTAATTTGTAGCAAAATGTATACATATACTACATTTTGTATGGGTATTATAATACAAAAAAATGAATGCATTGCAATTATATAGAAAACATATATTAACTATAACAGATATTGGACAAACGAAAGCAAGTGGTAGACTGCATACAGTCTGATAGTTTATATGAAATTTAAAATCAAGGAAATGATTAGTTCTACAAAGAGAAAGCTGCACAAAGATACATACCAACTTCAAGATGGGGTCATTACCAAGGGGGAAGAAAAGTAAGTTGAACAATGAGATCAAAGGTTTAAATCTACTAGGGATGCTTTGCTTCTTAAAAAAATATGGAAAATTTGACATGGGTCAAATCTGGCTATATAGCTTCATGAGCTTTCACAATACTATTCTCTCGATCATGGGCTTCTCTGGAGGTTCAGACAGTAAATAATCCTGCTGCAGTGCAGGAGCCCTGGGTTCGATCCCTAGGTTGGGAAGATCCCTCCAGTACTCCTGCCTGGAGAATCCCATGGACAGAGGAGCCTGGTAGGCTACAGTCCATGGAGTCACAAAGAGCTGGACATGACTGAGCGACTAACACATACACACACACAAACACACACACATTCTCTGTATCGTTTGAAAACTTTTATAATAAAAATATATTTTAAAGAGTAATTAGGTTCACTTGTTTATTAATCCATGAGGTTTGTTCCTTTCATTCTAATTCTCCATTTTACATCCTGAAATAAACCAAAAACTTTTCATCCAAAGAAGATGACTGAATGAACTGTGGTGTAAATGTGGCATGGAATATCATTAGCTAATAAAAAGAAGTTAGATCTACAGTTGGGAAGGAATGGCAAGAGGAAAATAAGTAATCAAATTAAGAAAGTCATGGGAAAAGTGTACACAAATAGAAATCGCTGACTCTCTTTATAAGGGTAAAAGTTTGGCACAGTTACAATATCCAGGAAATACTCATTTCACCTGAAGAAGGGAACACACCAGGACCCTAACATCCCACAGTTAGAGACATGTACTCAAGGGGACGCTCGCCAAGTTGTGCACTGTGACCCTTCTTAATGCCCAAAGTGGAAATAGTCTCAAGGCCCAATGACAGTAGAACAAACAAATTAATTTGTAGCAAAATGTATACATATACTACATTTTGTATGGGTATTATAATACAAAAAAATGAATGCATTGCAATTATATAGAAAACATATATTAACTATAACAGATATTGGACAAACGAAAGCAAGTGGTAGACTGCATACAGTCTGATAGTTTATATGAAATTTAAAATCAAGGAAATGATTAGTTCTACAAAGAGAAAGCTGCACAAAGATACATACCAACTTCAAGATGGGGTCATTACCAAGGGGGAAGAAAAGTAAGTTGAACAATGAGATCAAAGGTTTAAATCTACTAGGATGCTTTGCTTCTTAAAAAAATATGGAAAATTTGACATGGGTCAAATCTGGCTATATAGCTTCATGAGCTTTCACAATACTATTCTCTCGATCATGGGCTTCTCTGGAGGTTCAGACAGTAAATAATCCTGCTGCAGTGCAGGAGCCCTGGGTTCGATCCCTAGGTTGGGAAGATCCCTCCAGTACTCCTGCCTGGAGAATCCCATGGACAGAGGAGCCTGGTAGGCTACAGTCCATGGAGTCACAAAGAGCTGGACATGACTGAGCGACTAACACATACACACACACAAACACACACACATTCTCTGTATCGTTTGAAAACTTTTATAATAAAAATATATTTTAAAGAGTAATTAGGTTCACTTGTTTATTAATCCATGAGGTTTGTTCCTTTCATTCCTAATTCTCCATGTTTCCTTTAAAAACTCCTATCCTTATTAGAGCAGGAAAAACAACAGACAGAAATTGAACTTAGTACCTAATAAATTAATCCATTTCACAGCACTGCTTCATTTTGAAATAAACTCTCTGGATCACCTGATATACAATCAGTCTCATGTAGTAAAAACTCCCGATTGTTTCTGAATCCAATAGATTTAAATTGTGATCCCCCAATTTCCTAACTGAATAATCAAGGAAATATTTAACAATTTGAACCTGGCTCACTGAGTGTTAAAATGATTTGACATAATTCAGTAGCTATTATAAAGACCAAATAAAATTCATGTTAAAGGCCTAGCTCAATGCTTGTTGGGTATTTGGTGTTTAAAGACAAAGGTAAAGATAATCACAGAAAATATTCATTGATATCTTAACTATTTCCTGCCTCTTTCTGTGCATTTAATCTATTCAACAGCCTTGTAAGGTAGATACATCTATGATGCTCTTCCTTTTCTGATAAAATTAAACAAGTTGAACTTAGAACTTAAATTCATATTTATCTGACATTAAATTCTGTGTGCATAAAAACTAACCTACAGAATGAGAAAGCTGTATCTATAACTACACATATATCTATGTTGTTTAATCACTAGGTTGTGTCCGACTTTCTGCGACCTCAGGGCTCCTCTGTCATTGGGATTTTCCAGGCAAGAATACTGGAGTGGGTTGTCATTTCATCCTCCGGGGGATCTTCCAGACTCAGGGATGGAACCTGCGTCTCCAGGGGTTTTACTGGCCTGGGAAGCCCTGATCTATATCGAGATCATCTGTTTAATATCTACTAATCCCCTGGCTTATATAGCTTCATGAGCTTTCACAATACTATTCTCTCGATCATGGGCTTCTCTGGAGGTTCAGACAGTAAATAATCCTGCTGCAGTGCAGGAGCCCTGGGTTCGATCCCTAGGTTGGGAAGATCCTCCAGTACTCCTGCCTGGAGAATCCCATGGACAGAGGAGCCTGGTAGGCTACAGTCCATGGAGTCACAAAGAGCTGGACATGACTGAGCGACTAACACATACACACACACAAACACACACACATTCTCTGTATCGTTTGAAAACTTTTATAATAAAAATATATTTTAAAGAGTAATTAGGTTCACTTGTTTATTAATCCATGAGGTTTGTTCCTTTCATTCCTAATTCTCCATGTTTCCTTTAAAAACTCCTATCCTTATTAGAGCAGGAAAAACAACAGACAGAAATTGAACTTAGTACCTAATAAATTAATCCATTTCACAGCACTGCTTCATTTTGAAATAAACTCTCTGGATCACCTGATATACAATCAGTCTCATGTAGTAAAAACTCCCGATTGTTTCTGAATCCAATAGATTTAAATTGTGATCCCCCAATTTCCTAACTGAATAATCAAGGAAATATTTAACAATTTGAACCTGGCTCACTGAGTGTTAAAATGATTTGACATAATTCAGTAGCTATTATAAAGACCAAATAAAATTCATGTTAAAGGCCTAGCTCAATGCTTGTTGGGTATTTGGTGTTTAAAGACAAAGGTAAAGATAATCACAGAAAATATTCATTGATATCTTAACTATTTCCTGCCTCTTTCTGTGCATTTAATCTATTCAACAGCCTTGTAAGGTAGATACATCTATGATGCTCTTCCTTTTCTGATAAAATTAAACAAGTTGAACTTAGAACTTAAATTCATATTTATCTGACATTAAATTCTGTGTGCATAAAAACTAACCTACAGAATGAGAAAGCTGTATCTATAACTACACATATATCTATGTTGTTTAATCACTAGGTTGTGTCCGACTTTCTGCGACCTCAGGGCTCCTCTGTCATTGGGATTTTCCAGGCAAGAATACTGGAGTGGGTTGTCATTTCATCCTCCGGGGGATCTTCCAGACTCAGGGATGGAACCTGCGTCTCCTAACGGGCAGGCGGATTCTTTACCACTGAGCCTCCTGGGAAGCCCTGATCTATATCGAGATCATCTGTATATCTATCTATCTACTTATTTTTTTAGACATCTGTCAATTTTGTGATTCTGACCTGAACTCAGTGAGCACATCTAAGCTACAATCGATAGCTCAGAATCCAATCTTGGGAAGACCTGACTTCTAACTGATATTGAGCCCACCCTGGTTTCTGTATCCCATTTCTTAAGAAGTGAACTTTTTTTTTTTTTAATTTTTATTTTACTTGTATGGAGTTTTGTTGTTTACAGATACATATGATTCCCAGATTAGTCATGTGTATATCCCCCCATCCCACCCCTCCAGGCCATTGCACAGCACCCCTGCAGGATCCCTTTTCTCACAGCACAATGATAATAGCTATTTTTTTTCACATATGATAGTATAGGTTTTCATGCTACTTCCTTTACGCCTCCCACCCACTGCTCATTCCCCACAATGTCCATATGTCTATTCTCCATGTCTGTTTTTTCATTGCTTCACTGTGTGTGTTATCATTACCATCCTATTAGGTGCCACATGTATGTGTTAGTATGTTGTACTTGTCTTTCTCTTTTTGACTGACTTCACTTTTTATGATAAATTCTAGATCCAGCCACCTCATTAGGATAGATTCTTCTGCATTTCTTTTCACAGCTGTGTAGTATTCCATTATATATATGGACCAGAGCTTTTGGATCCATTCGTTCGTCGATGGACATCTAGGTTGCTTCCATGTTCTAGCTATTATACAGAGAGCTGCAATGAACATTGGGGTACAGGTTCTTCTTTCAGTTTTGATTTCATGAGGGTATAAGCCTAAGAGTGGGATTGCTGGGTCATATGGTGCTTCTATTTTTAGTTTTTTAAGGAATTTCCATACTGTCTTCCACAACGGCTGTATCAATTTACATTCCCACCAGCAATGCAAGAGTGTTTCCTTTTCTCCACACTCTCTCCAGCATTTATTGTCTGTCGATTTCTTGTTGATGGCCATTCTGACTGGTGTGAGGTGATATCTCATTTTAGTTTTAACTTGCATTTCAAGGAGTGAACAACATTTTTGAAAGTTTGAAACCAAATACAAATAATGAGATAGTCCAGGACTCCCAGCCATCCCCTGTGAGGGTGGGTATTCAGGGACTTTGAAGTAGAAACGATTTGTGAGTCTTACCAGAAGGATGTTATTTCCACTCCACCAGCTGCTGCGTCTCCATCCTACTTCCAAATGGACCACCGCTTATGTTGGAGAACAGGACAGTCCTTTCTGGGGCTGCTACTTCTCCTTCAGCTCTCTGCAGTAACCGATCAGTTACTCTCCCTCCTGCTCATGTGGTCTGAGAGTGGGCTGATAGTCAACAGGCTGCTCTTTGTCCTTGGAACTGTCTTTTCTCCTGTCTGCTCACCAACAACCTAAGGGTCAGGCTTTCACTGTATCTTTGTTCCCCCAGATATTTTCCCCAGGCTGGTTGCATTCTCTCCACAGTTATTACAGTGCTTTCATTAAGCCCTAACAGGAACTTCCCACAGTGAGAAATCAAAACACAGATTGACTATAATGTATGTATAAGGCTTAACTTCTATTGGGACTACTAGAATTACAGCTCTTCTCTTCCTGCTCCTCCTCCTCCTTCTTTCACTTTTCAGAATTTCAAAATGCCTATTTGCAGGGCAAGAAGAGAGATGCAGACATAGAGAACCGATTTGTGGACACGATAGAGGAAGGAGAGGTGGGACGAACTGAGAGAGCAGCATTAGCCACAGACACTACCATATGTAAAACAGAAGCTGCTGTTTAGCACAGGGAGCTCAGCTCAATGTTCTGTGGTAACCTAGACAGATGGAATGGGGATGGGAGGGAGGACTCAGAGAGAGGGGATAGGGTTTCCCTGGTGGTCCAGTGGGTAAAGAGTTCACCTTGCAGTGCAAGGGGCACCGGTTCCATCCCTGACCCGGGAAGATCCCGCATGCCATGGAGCGGCTGGACTGATGTGTCCAATTGCAAGTCAGTGCTCTGGAACACATGTGCCCAGAGCCAGTGCTCTGCAACAAGAGAGGCCACTGTGACGGGAGGCCCACACAGGCCAAAGAATAAAGATGGATGAAAACAAATAAATGAAGGACCAATAAAAGAGGCCAAAATAAAAGGAGGGGATCTATGTATGCATATAGGTGATTCACTTTGTTTTTCAGCAGAAACTAACACACTGTTGTAAAGCAATTATATTGTGATTAAAAAAAAAAATAGGCACACACTGCCAAAAGCTTATTTTTCAAAAACATGGAAAAGTGTAGAGAGAGATAAATACAACTAGCTCCCATGAAGAACTCATTTCATGGCTTAAAATACCTTGCCAATATTGTTTGCTCTTTCTTTTCTTTTTTTTTTCTTGATTTTTAAAGAACATTTAAAAGATCATTTCATCTTGTTTATTGGGCAGTGCATCATCTGTTTATTCCTTCAAATGTACTCCCTACCTTGATCTCCTTGCTCTGTGTCGAAAGAAACTTAGCTTCATCTCTATCATGGGTTCCTTTTCTTCTGGTTTCCAATTGAGTTTGGCAAATGAGGAATGTTAGCAAGAGATTGGAAGGGGGAAGAGTGAGGTTGGAAAACATTAAGCCCTAACAGGAACTTCCCACAGTGAGAAATCAAAACACAGATTGACTATAATGTATGTATAAGGCTTAACTTCTATTGGGACTACTAGAATTACAGCTCTTCTCTTCCTGCTCCTCCTCCTCCTTCTTTCACTTTTCAGAATTTCAAAATGCCTATTTGCAGGGCAAGAAGAGATGCAGACATAGAGAACCGATTTGTGGACACGATAGAGGAAGGAGAGGTGGGACGAACTGAGAGAGCAGCATTAGCCACAGACACTACCATATGTAAAACAGAAGCTGCTGTTTAGCACAGGGAGCTCAGCTCAATGTTCTGTGGTAACCTAGACAGATGGAATGGGGATGGGAGGGAGGACTCAGAGAGAGGGGATAGGGTTTCCCTGGTGGTCCAGTGGGTAAAGAGTTCACCTTGCAGTGCAAGGGGCACCGGTTCCATCCCTGACCCGGGAAGATCCCGCATGCCATGGAGCGGCTGGACTGATGTGTCCAATTGCAAGTCAGTGCTCTGGAACACATGTGCCCAGAGCCAGTGCTCTGCAACAAGAGAGGCCACTGTGACGGGAGGCCCACACAGGCCAAAGAATAAAGATGGATGAAAACAAATAAATGAAGGACCAATAAAAGAGGCCAAAATAAAAGGAGGGGATCTATGTATGCATATAGGTGATTCACTTTGTTTTTCAGCAGAAACTAACACACTGTTGTAAAGCAATTATATTGTGATTAAAAAAAAAAATAGGCACACACTGCCAAAAGCTTATTTTTCAAAAACATGGAAAAGTGTAGAGAGAGATAAATACAACTAGCTCCCATGAAGAACTCATTTCATGGCTTAAAATACCTTGCCAATATTGTTTGCTCTTTCTTTTCTTTTTTTTTTCTTGATTTTTAAAGAACATTTAAAAGATCATTTCATCTTGTTTATTGGGCAGTGCATCATCTGTTTATTCCTTCAAATGTACTCCCTACCTTGATCTCCTTGCTCTGTGTCGAAAGAAACTTAGCTTCATCTCTATCATGGGTTCCTTTTCTTCTGGTTTCCAATTGAGTTTGGCAAATGAGGAATGTTAGCAAGAGATTGGAAGGGGGAAGAGTGAGGTTGGAAATGTGTTTCCCCAGCTGCATCTATTGGGTCCGGCTGGCTTGGCCACATCCGTGGACAATGACACAGCTCCTGCTAGGCAGTCCTCACCACGCAGCCCTCCCTGGAATCATCAAATTATCCAATGTGTGTGCCATCTTTTCCTGCAGGGATCCTGCCTGGCCTAACCCACCCCCAACCTCTAAGCCTGTTTTTTTTTTTTTTTTTTTAATTATTTATTCATTTATTTACTTTTGACTGCTATGGGTCATTGGTGCTATGCTCAGGCTTTCTCTCTTTGAAGTGAGTGGGGGCTACTCTCTAACGGTGGTGTGTGGGCTTCTCACTGAGATGGCTTCTCCTGTTGCTGGGCATGGGTACTAGATTGAGTGAGCTTCATTGGTTGTGGCTTACTGGCTTATTTGCTACGCCATATGTGGGATCTTTCTGGATCAGGGATCAAACCTGTGTCTCCTGCATAGGTCAGCAGATTCTTAGCCACTGCACCCATAGGGAAGTCTCCTGAGCCTATTTTTACTCCTTAACATCCACATCTTTTTCCTTCAGGCTGCCATAACAAAAAAAAACCCATAGACTGAGTAGCTTATCAGCAACAAAAATTCACTTCTCACAGTCCTGGATGCTGATGGGTCAAAGGTCAGAGTGCTGGCTGGTCTGGTGTCTGCTGAGAGGAAGATGGCTGCCTTTTCACTGGGTCCTCACAGGGCAGAAGAGGCAATGGAGCTCTCCAGGGTCTCTTTCATGAGGATTTTGCCTTCATAACCTAATCACATCCCAAAGGCTTCACTTCCAAATATCATCATATTGGGTGTTAGGTTTCAAAATATGAATTTTAAGGGGAAGGTAAAGAGGACTGAGAATTGATGCTTTTGAATGGCTGGTGTTGGAGAAGACTCTTGAGAGTCCCTTGGACTGCAAGGAGATCAAACCAGTCAATCCTAAAGGAAATCAATCCCGAATATTCATTGGAAGGACTGATGCTGAAGCTAAAGCTGCGACACTTTGGCCGCCTGATGTGAAGAGCTTACTCCTTGGAAAAGACTCTGAGGCTGGGAAAAATAGAAGGCAGGAGGAGAAGGCGGTCACAGAGGATGAGATGTTTGGATCACATCACTGACTCAATGGACATGAGTTTGAGCAAACTCTGGGAGATGGTGAAGGACAGGGAGGCCTGGCGTGCTGCAGTTCATGGGGTCACAAACAGTTGGACATAACTGAGTGGGTGAACAAGAACAAAAAATGAATAAACATTGAGATACTAGGAAAAGTAATGAACAGTTTCTAATATACAATAAAAGTTGGTAGTTGATATTAGCATTATCATTAATAAAAGCATATTGTGGCATATGTAGTAAAGAAAAGTGTCTTCCTAGAGCTAATTAAGAAAATAAGCAAATAAAAAGATGAAGCCATGTGGAAACTTGGAAAAAGAAAGAAACTGAAAATTTAAGGAAAATAAAGCTTCAGAGTTGAGAAATTAAATAAAAGGAAATTGGAGGGGGGCAAAAGGATGCTATATCCAGACCTCAATGGGTAACATTAAAAGTTTAAAACATTAACAATCTATGGAGAAATTAAAACAATCACAAGAGATAAAACCACTTGCTCAGAACTTACAGTGATCTAATTATGTCAAAGTTAAACTACCAAAGGGTGAATAATAAAAATTAAAAGAATATGAATAATTCAAAGGAAACTTATAAAGCAGATTAACAAATTCAAAATATGAAACTAGGCGCTCACTCATTATTCAAAAAATATCCATTTGAATTGTTAGGAAAAGTGCTCCTCCCTGCAAATGAACACTCAGACATCAAAGGACACAAAAATTATATTGATGTTAAATTATTAAAGGGTAAATAACTCAAGATATAAAATATTTAAAAGACAAACAGACACAAATTTTAAAGGATAGTAAAAATGAAAGATAAAAGGTATTAGGAAATCCTGAAAGCTTAAAATGAGAAGAAACAAATGAAGGCACCTTGAAAGAAATGTATTAGTCCAACATTAAGAAACTAGAAAGTTCAGTGGTAAGAACACACACTGGGAGTGACCACCTCCTGGCGGTGTGGTCATGGGCACATAACTCATCTGCCTCCTACTTGCTGGATTTGTAAGAAGTGGATACTCAGGGTTCTTATTTGTGGGAACTGGGGTTATAGGCATCCAATGAGGTCATGGATATAAAGCGATAACTCAGTTTTCAACAAAACTTCTCATTCCCTAAAATAAGACCCATATGATTAATTTTGGAAACTGTAGGGTGGGCTTCCCAGGTGACACAGTGGTAAAGAATCCACCTGCCAATGCAGGAGCTGCAATCCCTGGGTTGGGAAGATGCCCTGGAGGAGGAAATGGCAACCCACTCCCGTCTTCTAAAATATCATAAAAAAAATAATAAAAGAATACTGGTAGTTTTTGGATATTAGCATTATCATTAATAAAAGCATATTGTGGCATATGTAGTAAAGAAAAGTGTCTTCCTAGAGCTAATTAAGAAAATAAGCAAATAAAAAGATGAAGCCATGTGGAAACTTGGAAAAAGAAAGAAACTGAAAATTTAAGGAAAATAAAGCTTCAGAGTTGAGAAATTAAATAAAAGGAAATTGGAGGGGGGCAAAAGGATGCTATATCCAGACCTCAATGGGTAACATTAAAAGTTTAAAACATTAACAATCTATGGAGAAATTAAAACAATCACAAGAGATAAAACCACTTGCTCAGAACTTACAGTGATCTAATTATGTCAAAGTTAAACTACCAAAGGGTGAATAATAAAAATTAAAAGAATATGAATAATTCAAAGGAAACTTATAAAGCAGATTAACAAATTCAAAATATGAAACTAGGCGCTCACTCATTATTCAAAAAATATCCATTTGAATTGTTAGGAAAAGTGCTCCTCCCTGCAAATGAACACTCAGACATCAAAGGACACAAAAATTATATTGATGTTAAATTATTAAAGGGTAAATAACTCAAGATATAAAATATTTAAAAGACAAACAGACACAAATTTTAAAGGATAGTAAAAATGAAAGATAAAAGGTATTAGGAAATCCTGAAAGCTTAAAATGAGAAGAAACAAATGAAGGCACCTTGAAAGAAATGTATTAGTCCAACATTAAGAAACTAGAAAGTTCAGTGGTAAGAACACACACTGGGAGTGACCACCTCCTGGCGGTGTGGTCATGGGCACATAACTCATCTGCCTCCTACTTGCTGGATTTGTAAGAAGTGGATACTCAGGGTTCTTATTTGTGGGAACTGGGGTTATAGGCATCCAATGAGGTCATGGATATAAAGCGATAACTCAGTTTTCAACAAAACTTCTCATTCCCTAAAATAAGACCCATATGATTAATTTTGGAAACTGTAGGGTGGGCTTCCCAGGTGACACAGTGGTAAAGAATCCACCTGCCGATGCAGGAGCTGCAGGACAGATTCAATCCCTGGGTTGGGAAGATGCCCTGGAGGAGGAAATGGCAACCCACTCCCGTCTTCTTGCCTGGGAAATCCCATGGACAGAGGAGCCTGGTGGGCTGCAATCCACAGGGTAGCAGAGAGCCGGACATGACTGAGCGACTCCACCAGCACGGCAGAACTGAGGAAAGAGAAGAATGACGGCATCCGATGGAGGACAGACAAGGCTTGTCTCTGCTGCTCAGTCAGGCCTGGGTTGATGGAGGACAGACAAGGCTTGTCTCTGCTGCTCAGTCAGGCCTGGGGTTGAGCTGACCTAGGACCCCCCAGTGAGGGGTCATAACATCTGCCCTCTTGCCTTGACCTTTTCCAAGTTTAGGCCTCTGGTGTGTCTGCCCCAGGTTCTGAAGCACTCACAGGTGGGAATGAGTTCCTCCCAGAAGGTAGCCATCTTGCCCTGCTGGTTCGCTGTCTCCCCACACTCCCACAGAGGCAGTCAACCCTGTTTAGAGGCACAGTGAATTCCTCAACCCCTTGAACCCATGAAGAATCTCTTCAGTTTCCTATTGGATATGTTTTTGTCAGAGTGTAGAAAAGTGTCCCAGCCTTAGCATCCAAATTCAGCGACGATCTGGCCACTTTGGCATTTCAGATAGTCAAGCCAACACTTAACAACCTTCATTAAGGAGATGGAGATCAACTTGTCCACACTTCTGTATTTAAAATGGATAAACAACAGAGACCTACTCTACAGCACAGGGAACTCTGCTTAATGTTGTGTGTGGTCGCCAGGATGGGAGGGGAGTTTGGGGGAGAATGGCTACATGTATACATATGGCAAAGTCCCTTTGTTGTCCACCTGAAAGTATCACCACATTGTTAACCTGCTATACCCCAACATAAAATGAAAAGTTCAAAAAGAAAACAAACAAACCAAAATCATACCCTTCCTGTGCACGTCTTGCTCAGTATCAGCTTGTGAGGAGTTTCACTCTGTGGACAGGGCATGCTGGAAAGACCAGCCCCTGTGATACTCAACAAGCAGAGACAAATGAAAACAATCCATCGGGGCGTGGTGTTTTCTTATTCTTTCCCTAAACTTTCCTTTCCGCTTTACAACCTCACGGGAAAAGAAACAGAGCTTTATTTTAGGAGAAGAATACTTCTGGATGATTTACAGATAGACATTTGTATAAGGCATGGAAATACATTAAATGTGAAAGAGAGAGAGAGAGAGAGAGAGAAAATTGGCGAGGGTCTGTCTCAAATCACAGAGGAGAACAACTTTCAGGGATTGCTAAATGGGAAAGTAATATCTTAAGTGATCTCACAGTCAGGAATATTGGCAGTGTCAAAAGTATTCCATTTTATTCTCCAGAAGAAGCAGAACTTGCAAGCAAATTTGGCAGAAGGAAAGATCTTAAAGTGCATTCTTAACTCTGCACATTTTCTGTCATGTAAAGTGCCAATAAAGAAAATGAAAGAGTTGAAGGAGGTACAAAGAAGAATGAATTCTAGCTTGCTGTCCACACAGCGCTGGAGGAAATGAAGCCAGTGTTGGCATTGCACAAGAGAATGTCTTTGTTTTAAAGGTTTGGTTAGTTTTTGTCCATGTCAGAATTCTCCAGCGATCATCCATAAGTTACGTCTGAAACAGCAGAACTAATCCCAGAACAGAGATCCTGCCAACTTGGTTGACCAGAGCTGGAATGTAAAAGAAATCTCTTGAATCTGGTGAAAACGAGGCAACCTGAGGCCACAGAGTCACATATATATGCTTCTCACATTTTCGCCTTAAAACGACCACAGATGAAGAAGGGTTAGTACTATTCCCAGAATTCCAGGAACTTCAAACGTTTAAATGGTCGCAGGATGGGAGGGGAGTTTGGGGGAGAATGGCTACATGTATACATATGGCAAAGTCCCTTTGTTGTCCACCTGAAAGTATCACCACATTGTTAACCTGCTATACCCCAACATAAAATGAAAAGTTCAAAAAGAAAACAAACAAACCAAAATCATACCCTTCCTGTGCACGTCTTGCTCAGTATCAGCTTGTGAGGAGTTTCACTCTGTGGACAGGGCATGCTGGAAAGACCAGCCCCTGTGATACTCAACAAGCAGAGACAAATGAAAACAATCCATCGGGGCGTGGTGTTTTCTTATTCTTTCCCTAAACTTTCCTTTCCGCTTTACAACCTCACGGGAAAAGAAACAGAGCTTTATTTTAGGAGAAGAATACTTCTGGATGATTTACAGATAGACATTTGTATAAGGCATGGAAATACATTAAATGTGAAAGAGAGAGAGAGAGAGAGAGAGAAAATTGGCGAGGGTCTGTCTCAAATCACAGAGGAGAACAACTTTCAGGGATTGCTAAATGGGAAAGTAATATCTTAAGTGATCTCACAGTCAGGAATATTGGCAGTGTCAAAAGTATTCCATTTTATTCTCCAGAAGAAGCAGAACTTGCAAGCAAATTTGGCAGAAGGAAAGATCTTAAAGTGCATTCTTAACTCTGCACATTTTCTGTCATGTAAAGTGCCAATAAAGAAAATGAAAGAGTTGAAGGAGGTACAAAGAAGAATGAATTCTAGCTTGCTGTCCACACAGCGCTGGAGGAAATGAAGCCAGTGTTGGCATTGCACAAGAGAATGTCTTTGTTTTAAAGGTTTGGTTAGTTTTTGTCCATGTCAGAATTCTCCAGCGATCATCCATAAGTTACGTCTGAAACAGCAGAACTAATCCCAGAACAGAGATCCTGCCAACTTGGTTGACCAGAGCTGGAATGTAAAAGAAATCTCTTGAATCTGGTGAAAACGAGGCAACCTGAGGCCACAGAGTCACATATATATGCTTCTCACATTTTCGCCTTAAAACGACCACAGATGAAGAAGGGTTAGTACTATTCCTCGAATTCCAGGAACTTCAAAAACGTTTTACAAGCCATGGTGAAGTTAAGGTGGCAATTTAATGCACAGCTGAATTTCCCTTAAGGGGAAACATAATGCACAGTCTAATTTCAGGAGATGGAATTTAGTCCACCTGGGTAAAGCCTCTCCCTTCTAAGTTCTGTTGAAATAACCCCCAAAATATGGAAATATGTGGGGAAAACCCATCTCAAGACTTGGAAAGGGAAAATGTCCTTCATATGCCAGAAACTTTGTGGAGAAACTTCTTCGCGACATACACATGCAGGAATAGCTCCACCCTGTGAGCTCTGGAAGCCTCAAATTCTCAGCAGCTTAGATTGGGAATGATGGCAATCATAGGCCACCAGGGAGACAGGTGGACATCTTCTAGTACCTCAGCAAAATGCCTGGTGCTGGCGTCACTTTGCAGAAGGTCTGATGCTTTCAAATGGTGGTGCTGGAGAAGATTCTTGGGTCCCTTGAACAGCAAAGAGATCAAACTATTCCATCCTAAAGAAAATAAACCCTGAATATTCATTGGAAGGACTGATGCTGAAGCGTCAATACTTTGGCCACTTGATGTGAAGAGCTGATTCACTGCAAAAGACTCTCATAGTGGGAAAGATTGAGGGCAGGGGGAGAAGGGGGCGACAGAGGGTGAGATGGTTGGATGGTCTCACTGACTCAGTGGACGTGAATTTGAGCAAAGTCTGGGAGATGGTAAAGGACAGGACAGCCTAGTGCTCTGCAGTCCATGGGGTTGCAAAGAGTTGGACATGATTTAGTGACTGAACAACAACAACAGAATAGCAGCTATGAATAACTATCTTTGACCTTAGGAAGTGATCATCTCTACTGCTTGCCTTGAACTGAGTTCGAGGAACCCAGCTCTGAGGCTGTCTTTTGCCCACCGTCCTGAGCCTCACTGAACTTGCTGACCAGAGTCATGGGCTTTAGTGGACGTGTAAGTAGCCCGGGATGATACCAGGGGCTTTAAGGGGTCAGGTGCAAAGGGCATCCTTCTTACTAGATTGCATGCATGTGTGCTAAGTCACTTCAATTGGTTCTGACTTTCTGTGACCCCATGGGTTCTTTGTCCATGGGATTCTCCAGGCAACAGTCCTGGAGTGGGTTGTCATACCCTCCTCCAGGGGATCTTCCCAATCCAGGGGTTGAACTCGTGTCTTCTGTGGCTCCTGAATTGCAGGCAAATTATTTACGTCTGAGTCACCAGGGAAACTCTCTTGCTCGATTACTGATTGGTAAATGTTGCCTGTGCTCCGAGGGTCACTGGCTAAAAAGTCAACAGACGCTGCCTCTGGGCTCACATGGTGGTCAGGCTCCCTGCTTAAGAGCAGGCCCGACAAAGCGTGAGAGTGACCTAGTTTCTACTCTTAGCATGCCGC
This sequence comes from Tragulus kanchil, assembly GCA_022376925.1. Lineage (NCBI taxonomy): Eukaryota > Metazoa > Chordata > Mammalia > Artiodactyla > Tragulidae > Tragulus > Tragulus kanchil. Next base: position 119,981,456 of record JAIOJX010000024.1, on the reverse strand, counting down.
TGCCCCAGCCTCTGCTGCTTCCCCTGTCCCCTCTCTTCCCTCCTGGCCTTCCTCCTTCAGGCTCTGGATGAGTGTGTCTGTGTGTGGGGGTAGGGGGTGGGGGGTAGGGTCAGAGTTGCCTTCCTGGCTTTTTTTTTTTTTAAAGACTTTGTCTTACCTTTCACTCTTTCTGTTTCCTCTCCAGATATGTGTGTTTGATATCAAAGGTGATAGCAGCTACTTTCATCTCTTTCTGCTGTCATGGTCTCCTTCAGAAATAATGAGCAGAGAATCAACCGGCTCTTGTGTAGAAAGGGTTGGATGTGGAACACGAAAATGAAGGAAATTTTGGCCAGGTGGGGAGACATCTACACATAGTTTCAAAATGTCATTTTGCCACATATTTGATTAAGAATATCTTTATGAGTTTGAAAGTCCAAGTTAAAATTCTCTCTGTATAAATTATAATCCTGAGTTATAACCTTAGCTGTGCTGAGGAAGACTAGAGAAACCGAACCAGTCACCGATTGTTTATAATACATCTGTTTTTGTTGTGTAACTAGCTGCTCTCCTGGTTCTCCAGCTGCCAGCTGTAGATCTCTCTCTGTCTGAACAGTTGGCCTCTGTATCCACGGGCTCCACACACATGCATTGAACTTACCATGAATAGAAAAATTTGGAAAAAAATCAGGAATTTCAAAAAAGCAAAACTTGAATTTTCCATGTGCTATTTACATAGAATCTACATTTTTTTTTTTTTTTTTTACAATACTTTTCATAGCACTTGGCCTTCCAGGTAATTCAGTGGTAAAGAATCCACCAGCAATGCAGGAGATGCGGGTGTGATCCCTAGATCTGGAAGATCCCCTGGAGAAGGAAATGGCAACCCACTCCCATATTTCTGACTGGAGAGTTCCATGGCAGAGGAGCTACCTCTAGCTCTGATGGGCTACTGTTCATGGGATCACAAAGAGTCGAACACGACTGACTGACCAACATAAATTAGAGCAAAGGTCAAGATGTATTTTATAGGGCTTCCCTAGTGGTCCAGTGGGTAAGGACACTGCCTTGCAGTGCAAGGGGCGCCAGTTTGATCCCTGGCCTGGAAAGATCCCACATACCATGGAGCGGCTGGACCAATGTGTCCAACTACCGAGCCGGAGCTCTGGAGCACATACGCTCAGAGCCGGTGCTCTGCGACAACGGTGGCCACTGTGATGTGAGGCCCACACAGGCCAAAGAACAAAGATAAATAAATGAAAGATCAATAGAAGTGGCCAAAAAAAGAAAAAAACAGAGATGTATTTTATAGTCTAAAATGTTACAATGACACACTATTTGAGATATTTGAATCTGTGTATAAGTCCGTAAGAAAAAACTTAGGGGAGCAGAGATACCCATTGTTGCTCTTTTTAAAACAATAGTTTATTTGGATGCCCCAGGGTATAGTTGTGGCTTGTAGGATCTAGTTCCTTGACCTGGGATCAAACTGGATCCTCTGCGTTGGGAGTGTGGAGTCGCAGTCACTGGAACACCGGGGGAGTTCCGCGCATCAGCTGTCATTTACGACTCTGAATTTCTTGTCTGAGTCAGAAAGATCTCTCCTAGTTTTCATCGCCTTGTTATTTATTTTAAATCATTTATTTTTCAATATGAACTTTAGTAATTCAAACGGAAGGGGTCCTGTCTGGATCTTTATTGCATTCACCTATGGATTTCACCCTGTGAGGTGAGAACGTAATCCATTCTCCCCTCATGTGACCTGTCCTTGACTCTATCATGACCTATCTTTGTCTGTCTCTCCATTTCACTTCCTGTCCTCCTCTGAGCTCCAGCCTCACCAGAGTTTGCTAGTTTCCCTCAATCCTCCGTGCTTCTTCCTGCTTGGACCCTTCACATTTTTTCCTGCCTTTGCCCAGAACCGTCTTCTGCAATCCATCACTTGCAGCCGCCTTCTCATCCTTCATGTTTCATGTTAAATATCACAACAGAGAGAAGTGCCCTCTGCCCCAAAACTGTGAGAGGCACTCCATAAATCTACCCTCTATCAGCTGACTCTAGTTAGCTTTTCATCTCACTTATTAGCATCTGAAATTATTCTAAGTATCATTTGTTTACTTCTTTATGGTTTGTCTCCTTGAACAGAATAAAAGCATCAAGGCACGTTTCTGACTAGTTCACTGTGTGTTTCCTGAATTTAGAAAAAGACCTGGAATTAGCAGCACCCAAATACTTATCTTAGGGCAGAAAACAAAGAGGAACTAAATAAAGAGCCTCTTGATGAAGGTGAAAGAGGGAAGTGAAAATGCTGGCTTAAAACTCAACATTCACAGAATGAAGATCATGCATCTGGACAGTCCCATCACTTCATGGCAAATAGATGGGGGAACAATGGAAATTGCAACAAACTTAATTTTCTTGGGCTCCAAAATCACTGCAGGTGGTGACTGCAGCCTTGAAATTAAGACATTTGCTCCTTGGAAGAAAAACTATGACAAACCTAGAGAGTGTATTCAAAAGCATCACTTTGGCAACAAAGGTTCCTATAGCCAAAGCTATGGTTTTTCCAATAGTCACGTATAGATGTCAGAGCTGGACCATAAAGAAGGCTGAGCGTCAAAGAATTGTTGCCTTTGAACTGTGGCGCTAGAGAAGACTCTTGAGAGTCCCTTGGACTACAAGGAGATCAAACCATCTAAATGTAAAATATTTCAGCCCTGAATATTCATTGGAAAGACTGGCGCTGACACTGAGGCTCCAATACTTCAGCCAGCTGTTGTGAAGAGCTGACTCGTTGGAAAAGACCCTGATGCAGGGAAAGATGGAGGACAGAAGGAGAAGGAATTAACAGAGAATGAGATGGTTGGATGGCATCACTGACTCAATGGACATGAATTTGAGCAAGCTCCAGGAGAGAGTGTCCCTCCAGGACAGGGAAGGCTGGCATGCTGCCATTCTTGGGGTTGCAAAGATAAACTAAACAATAACAAAGAAGGTTTTTGGTTTTGTTCTAAATGTGCACCTAAGTGTGTGATCTTAAGACACAGCTTTTTATTTGCTGGGACTCAGTTTTCTCAATTAAGAGGTGTTTTTTGGACAGGATTCCAAGATCTCTTCCAAATACACTGGTGGCAGGTGTAAGATCTCCCAGTGTTTTATTTTAAATCCCCACTAGGGGACAGCATGTGCATAGTCAAATGTAAAATCTACCGCAAGCTGGTTTTGGCTTGGATTTGCAAAATGGCTAGAACCAGAATCGAACTCTGCAGGAGACAACCATGTGGGCCGGTGGAGAGCGAGTCCCGCAGGCCTCTGTGCCCACCCTCAGCTCCTCTAGGAGGCCATCCCTGAGCGTGCACACAAAGAGAGCCTCGAACATCAGCTCTGAGCCTGTTTTGGTTTCATTTTTATTGGAGCACAGTTGCTTTACAATGTTGTGTTTGTTTCTGCTGCACAGGAAAAGCGAGTCAGCTTTGTGTATCCATGTATCCCCTCTTTTTTGGATGTCCTTCCCATTTAGGTCACCACAGAGCACTGAGTAGAGGTCCCTGTGCTGGACAGGAGGTTTTCACTCATTATCTATTTTATATATGGTAATGTATATATGGGAGCTTTCCTGGTGGCTCAGAAGGTTAAGAATATGTCTGAAATGGGGGAGAACAAGGTTTGATCCCTGGGTTGAAGAGTTCTCCAGACGAAGGAAATGGAAACTCACTCCAGAGTTGGGAAATCCCAAGGACAGAGGAGTGGGGCAGGCTACAGTCGGCGGCGTTGGAAAGAGTTGGACGCAACCGGGCAACTGACACTTTCTCTTCACATGCAGTGTATCTATGTTGATCCCAACCTCCCCATTCCTCCCACCGCCTTTCCCCCTTAGGATCCGTGTTCTCTACATCTGTGTCTTTATTTCTGCTTTGCAAATAAGATTGTCTATACTGATCTTTCTAGATTACACATATACGCGTTAATGTACTATTTTTTTTATCTTTCTGACTTATTTCAATACTGATCATTTCTAGATTTTTTCTCTATACGCATGCTGCCATTCTTGGGGTTGCAAAGATAAACTAAACAATAACAAAGAAGGTTTTTGGTTTTGTTCTAAATGTGCACCTAAGTGTGTGATCTTAAGACACAGCTTTTTATTTGCTGGGACTCAGTTTTCTCAATTAAGAGGTGTTTTTTGGACAGGATTCCAAGATCTCTTCCAAATACACTGGTGGCAGGTGTAAGATCTCCCAGTGTTTTATTTTAAATCCCCACTAGGGGACAGCATGTGCATAGTCAAATGTAAAATCTACCGCAAGCTGGTTTTGGCTTGGATTTGCAAAATGGCTAGAACCAGAATCGAACTCTGCAGGAGACAACCATGTGGGCCGGTGGAGAGCGAGTCCCGCAGGCCTCTGTGCCCACCCTCAGCTCCTCTAGGAGGCCATCCCTGAGCGTGCACACAAAGAGAGCCTCGAACATCAGCTCTGAGCCTGTTTTGGTTTCATTTTTATTGGAGCACAGTTGCTTTACAATGTTGTGTTTGTTTCTGCTGCACAGGAAAAGCGAGTCAGCTTTGTGTATCCATGTATCCCCTCTTTTTTGGATGTCCTTCCCATTTAGGTCACCACAGAGCACTGAGTAGAGGTCCCTGTGCTGGACAGGAGGTTTTCACTCATTATCTATTTTATATATGGTAATGTATATATGGGAGCTTTCCTGGTGGCTCAGAAGGTTAAGAATATGTCTGAAATGGGGGAGAACAAGGTTTGATCCCTGGGTTGAAGAGTTCTCCAGACGAAGGAAATGGAAACTCACTCCAGAGTTGGGAAATCCCAAGGACAGAGGAGTGGGGCAGGCTACAGTCGGCGGCGTTGGAAAGAGTTGGACGCAACCGGGCAACTGACACTTTCTCTTCACATGCAGTGTATCTATGTTGATCCCAACCTCCCCATTCCTCCCACCGCCTTTCCCCCTTAGGATCCGTGTTCTCTACATCTGTGTCTTTATTTCTGCTTTGCAAATAAGATTGTCTATACTGATCTTTCTAGATTACACATATACGCGTTAATGTACTATTTTTTTTATCTTTCTGACTTATTTCAATATGCATGATACTCTATAGCTCCATCCAAGTCTCTACAAATGACCCAATTCTGTTCCTTTTTATGGCTGAGAAATATTCCATTGTGTGTGTACTCACACACAGACACACACATGCACACGTTCCTCTGTCCATGGGATTCTCCCAGCAAGAACACTGGAGTATATTGTCATGTCCTCCTCCAGGGGATCTTCCTGACCCGGGGATGGAACCCGTATCTCCTGTGACTCCTGCACAGCAGGCATATTCTTTACTGCTGAGCCACTGGGGAAGCCCGGCATAGGACTTCTTGTGTCGGGTTTATTTTGCTTACTGAAAGCTTTCCGGCTGCTTTTGATAATTTTAGTAACGACAGAGTATGCTCTGTTATGTTTACTAATTATGTATTCTTTGCCTTAAATAAGGGCCAAGACATCTGCACGAATTTCACCTCTGACCTTGACTGATTGTCTTCGTGTGTGGTTTTCGCAAAGGCGACTGGAAATCTAGGCGCTGGTGCTGTGAGGTGCCACAGAGCACCCAGCTAATGGGAAATCATCCCAATGCTGACACTGTCAATCCCAGAGGCCCGAGAATCTCAGGGGACACCACAAACCAGGTCCAGGCTGAGCCTCCAGAGTGACCCGGAAGTCAGAGATTCTGGTGATCTGAAGAATTCCTTATGTGGTGGCCCAAATGGCAAAAGGTCAGAACAGGGCTCCTTTTCTCTCCCATTGCATTTAGCTGTACCCTTCCCCAAGCCTCCCATCTCTTCCTACCAGAAGCAGCTCGGAGGATGCTGAGAAGCTGGTGAGGCACCCAACAGCACGGGCTGCTGACTGGGTGCTAGGTCCCTGGCCCTAGCAAGAGCTGTGAAAATATACAGAACCATGAGACAGGTGTGACGCCTGGGCTGCTGAATGTCTCTCAACAAGATACAAAGTGTATAGACATGGCAACCCACTCCGGTATTCTCCCATGGACAGTGGAGCCTGGCGGGCTACATTCAGTCCATAGGGTCACAAAGAGCCAGATGCGACCTAGTGACTAAACCACTACCATATGCTCGTGATCTAACCAATCTCACGTCTAGGATTTCCTCTAAGCAGATGAGCCCACAAATGTGAGAGGCTTAAAAGCTTTTTTTTGTGTGATCTAAAAGACTTTTGAACCCAAGTCTCTACAAATGACCCAATTCTGTTCCTTTTATGGCTGAGAATATTCCATTGTGTGTACTCACACACAGACACACACATGCACACGTTCCTCTGTCCATGGGATTCTCCCAGCAAGAACACTGGAGTATATTGTCATGTCCTCCTCCAGGGGATCTTCCTGACCCGGGGATGGAACCCGTATCTCCTGTGACTCCTGCACAGCAGGCATATTCTTTACTGCTGAGCCACTGGGGAAGCCCGGCATAGGACTTCTTGTGTCGGGTTTATTTTGCTTACTGAAAGCTTTCCGGCTGCTTTTGATAATTTTAGTAACGACAGAGTATGCTCTGTTATGTTTACTAATTATGTATTCTTTGCCTTAAATAAGGGCCAAGACATCTGCACGAATTTCACCTCTGACCTTGACTGATTGTCTTCGTGTGTGGTTTTCGCAAAGGCGACTGGAAATCTAGGCGCTGGTGCTGTGAGGTGCCACAGAGCACCCAGCTAATGGGAAATCATCCCAATGCTGACACTGTCAATCCCAGAGGCCCGAGAATCTCAGGGGACACCACAAACCAGGTCCAGGCTGAGCCTCCAGAGTGACCCGGAAGTCAGAGATTCTGGTGATCTGAAGAATTCCTTATGTGGTGGCCCAAATGGCAAAAGGTCAGAACAGGGCTCCTTTTCTCTCCCATTGCATTTAGCTGTACCCTTCCCCAAGCCTCCCATCTCTTCCTACCAGAAGCAGCTCGGAGGATGCTGAGAAGCTGGTGAGGCACCCAACAGCACGGGCTGCTGACTGGGTGCTAGGTCCCTGGCCCTAGCAAGAGCTGTGAAAATATACAGAACCATGAGACAGGTGTGACGCCTGGGCTGCTGAATGTCTCTCAACAAGATACAAAGTGTATAGACATGGCAACCCACTCCGGTATTCTCCCATGGACAGTGGAGCCTGGCGGGCTACATTCAGTCCATAGGGTCACAAAGAGCCAGATGCGACCTAGTGACTAAACCACTACCATATGCTCGTGATCTAACCAATCTCACGTCAAGGATTTCCTCTAAGCAGATGAGCCCACAAATGTGAGAGGCATATATGAAAAGCAGAAGTGAGGGATGTTTTTATGTATTGTGTTTACTCTTTTTTTTTAACTGAAGAATTTTTTAAATTGAAGATTGACAGTGTTGTACTAGTTTCAGGTATATGGCAAAGTGAGTCAGTTTTTCGTACATATACACCTAATATTTTTCATATTTTTTCCCTTATAGGTTATTCCAAAATAAATTTGATCAAACCAATATTTGTGTGTGTGTGTGTGTGTGTGTTTGTGTCTACACACACAACTAGAGATTTAGATGGTAAGGCCATTCAAGGAACACCTTTACAGAAGCATGCAGAATATGCTGACGTTGGTGCATATCATGGTGCAGACTATGGTGATATTGGGTGTGGGGTCCCTAAGAATTTCAAAGGAGTCATTCCCAGGAGATGGGGTACAGGGGACAAGGAGGGGCCCTGATGGGCAGATGCTATCTGGGTTTACTTGGCCAGCTAGATAAAACTGGAATCCCACAGAGAGTTACTGACTTGAACCAAAGTCTATAAAGAAAAACAAGGAATTGGACCTTCTCCCAAAGCAAAAGCAGCCTCTGGGGAATTGGAGCTCTTTTCATATATTGGGCAAAATTTGAATTTCCATGTTTAATGGCAGATCACACACACACACACACACACACAATTGAAGACTGAAGCTTGCCTCTCTTGCATGGGTGTGGTCTGTTTCAATGCTTTCAGTAGAGTGCTTTTCTCTGTACACCCTTTAAGGTCCTTTTACATTGCCTTCTGGGAGATCAGCACACCTGGCTAGAAGGCATGGCTAGTTATTGGTTTTAAAGGTACAACCTACAAAAAGGCAGCCTACATGTAAAAAACAAAAAACAATCGCATATATTCTCAATATTTTCTGTTCTCTTTTTGGGCCTTGATGCAGGAAAATTAGGACACAACAGCTGCTTCAGGTGAAAGTCATTCTAGGTAGAGCATTCCAGTCCACTTGGTAGAACCACGGTGCTCAGCCTTCCTAGAGAAAAGCCCACTGTCCTTTACTTGGAGGTTGCTAGCATCTCCCTCAGCCGCATTCTAAAGAGGGCAGGCTGTTCTGCTCCACAGCATTCCTGGCCCTGGGCGTGCCTTCTGAGGATGCTGCAATCTGCAGGTTTTTCACGCAGAGGCACTGACTTCCCAGTGGGTGGGGGGCTTCTCTGGCTTTGGGAGCCATAGTGTCAAGTCTTCCCAGAGCAGTACCAGAGGGTGGGAGCCCTCCTTCCTCTCCCCACTTCCATCAGGCTTGGGGAGATGTTCTGTTGGGAGCAGAGGTCCAGGAAAGAGAGCTACACGCCCGGCTCAGCCTAAGTCAGCCAGCCCTTCTTGTCTTCCCAGCTGAAGCCAGGCTCCTTTCCCATGAGCAACTAGTCTTAATGACAAATGACAGAGGTTCTAAAAGTGGAATCCGAGTGAGATTTGTGGAAGACATGATCAATAAAGGCAGAAGTGATCAAATCACAGCAGTGGGGTTGATTTCTGTTAGCATGAGAGTCTGGACGCACAATGGAGGGGCCTGCTTTCCTCTGGCAGGACTCTTCCTGGGTGGCAGACTGCTCTTCCTGAGCTCCCTAGAATGTCCCCATGCAGAGATCAGGAGGAGAAGGCGTCTGCTACCCCTCCTTCAAGGCTCTCCTTTTATTTCCTCATGAGTTGTTAAGTCAACTGTCTTCTGGGCACGGAGCTTTCAGTCATGGCAGCTTCTAATTAAGATCTCTTTTCACAGGCTTCCCTGGTAGTCCAGTGTATAAAGGGTCCACCTTGCCATGCAAGGGGTACCAGTTCGATCCCTGGCCCAGGGAAGATCCCATGTGTCGCAGAGCGGCTGGACCAAGGTGTCCAATTACTAGCCAGCTCTCTGGAGCATATGTGCTCAGAGCTAGTGCTCTGCAAGGAGAGAGGCTACTGCAATGGGAGGCCCACACAGGCCAAAGAATAAAAATAAATAAATAAAAGACCAATAAAAGAGGCCAAAATTAAAAACGAAAAAAGGATCTCTTTTCAAAATGGAATTCAGCAGCCATAGATGTGGTCCATTTGGTTTGCTTACCCTGGCCCGGCTGCCAGGTTCATAAAAGAATCTCCAAGTTCCATGTTTAACTTGGGAATAGGCAAAAAGTTGAGAGCACATTTGTTTGCTTTGCATCACCTGAGATCAGAGGCTTAGGAAAACAGCGAACTTGATCTTTGAATCACTGGCTGTCCTCGTGGTCCTAAAGGCTGTTGGATACAACCTGCCTTAAAGATCTGCCACCCTATATTGGTCTTTCACTTGCTAGCCACACTCATCTAAGTGGATGGCCCTTTCTCCCTTTCCCGATCTGCTTTTCTTCTTTACAGCTTTCTCCATGTAACACATTATGGGCGTTTTTCTTAGTCATTGTGTTCATTATTTCTCTCCAATTCCTACTATAATGCATCTTCACAAGGGTAGGAAATTTTGTTTGTTTGTTTTGTTCACTTTCATAACCCTAGAGATGGTACAGGGATGCTCAAAAAATACCTGCTGAAACATTGGTCGATCTAGAGATTGTCATACTGAGTGAAGTAAAGCAGACAAAGAGAAATACCTAATGATATGTTATTGTTTATAGGGGGAATCTAAAAAGAAATGATACAAAGGAACTTATTTACAAAACAGAAACAGACTCATAGGCCTAGAGAACAAAATGGACTTATGGTTGCCAGGGGGAAGAATGGAAAGGATAGGGAGTTTGAGATGGATGTGTACACACTCCTATATTTAAAATGGGTAACAAACAAAGACCTACTGTATAGAACAGAGAACTCTGCTCCATATTATGTACCAGCCTAAATGAGAACAGACTTTGAAAAAGAATAGATACATGTATATGTATAACTGAATCACTTTGCTATGCCCCTGAAACTATCACAACATTGTTAATAAATTATTCCAACTTTAAGTAAAAAGTTTTAAAAAAATAATAAAAAAAGAAGAAATAAATGGAAATACCTGATGAAAAATGAATGGATCAACACATTTCAATGTCTTTCCTAAGTCTGTTTTTGGCACTTAACATAATAAATTGAATCCTATCACATTGGAAATCTCTACCTCTTTTTTATTTGTTAGGTATTAGCAAACACAAATTTTCATCAGCTCAGGAAAAGCTAGATGGTTACTCTTTATGGAAGAGAGCATTTATTGAATGTACCGTGACAAAGCTCAGGGAGTATTCAAGCACTTTTCCAGGGGCTTTGCAAACTTTAGCCTATTGAATCCTCTTGACAGCCCTGTGAGGTAAGTATTGTTATCATCAGCCCATTTTACAGATGGGAAAGAGAGGCTCAGAGTGGTTAAGGAAATTACTGAAGAACACATGAAGACCCCTGGAGGAGGAAATGGCAACCCATTCCAGTATTCTTGCCTGGGAAATTCCATGGACAGAGGAGCCTGATGGGCTGCAGTCCATGGGGTCGCACAGAGTTGGACATGACTGAAGTGACTAAGCAGCAGCAGGATATATTTGGAGTTTATTTGCATGCTATGGGAGGTAGAGCTAATTGTATCCTAGTTTGGACCTTAATAGTTATAAAGCAATTCCCGAGCTGTTTGTCCTTTATCTTTCTCTGCCATATATTAATGCATCAGTTCCCAGCCTTTTTGGGAACCGGGGCTGGTTTCATGGGAAATTATTTTTCCAAAGACTGGAGTTGGGGAGATGGTTTAAGAACATTCCATCTATTATGCACTTTATTTCTATTATTATTACATCAGCTCTACCTCAGATCATCAGGCATTAGACCCCAGAGTTGGGGACCCCTGTATAAATGGACATTCACTCATTCATGCAACATGATTCATTGACGTTTCAGTGGGCTATATGGTTGTTTTATTAGCATGGCAATTTTAATTGTTACTGCTTATAAAACTGTATGATCAACCAGCCTAAATGAGAACAGACTTTGAAAAAGAATAGATACATGTATATGTATAACTGAATCACTTTGCTATGCCCCTGAAACTATCACAACATTGTTAATAAATTATTCCAACTTTAAGTAAAAAGTTTTAAAAAAATAATAAAAAAAGAAGAAATAAATGGAAATACCTGATGAAAAATGAATGGATCAACACATTTCAATGTCTTTCCTAAGTCTGTTTTTGGCACTTAACATAATAAATTGAATCCTATCACATTGGAAATCTCTACCTCTTTTTTATTTGTTAGGTATTAGCAAACACAAATTTTCATCAGCTCAGGAAAAGCTAGATGGTTACTCTTTATGGAAGAGAGCATTTATTGAATGTACCGTGACAAAGCTCAGGGAGTATTCAAGCACTTTTCCAGGGGCTTTGCAAACTTTAGCCTATTGAATCCTCTTGACAGCCCTGTGAGGTAAGTATTGTTATCATCAGCCCATTTTACAGATGGGAAAGAGAGGCTCAGAGTGGTTAAGGAAATTACTGAAGAACACATGAAGACCCCTGGAGGAGGAAATGGCAACCCATTCCAGTATTCTTGCCTGGGAAATTCCATGGACAGAGGAGCCTGATGGGCTGCAGTCCATGGGGTCGCACAGAGTTGGACATGACTGAAGTGACTAAGCAGCAGCAGGATATATTTGGAGTTTATTTGCATGCTATGGGAGGTAGAGCTAATTGTATCCTAGTTTGGACCTTAATAGTTATAAAGCAATTCCCGAGCTGTTTGTCCTTTATCTTTCTCTGCCATATATTAATGCATCAGTTCCCAGCCTTTTTGGGAACCGGGGCTGGTTTCATGGGAAATTATTTTTCCAAAGACTGGAGTTGGGGAGATGGTTTAAGAACATTCCATCTATTATGCACTTTATTTCTATTATTATTACATCAGCTCTACCTCAGATCATCAGGCATTAGACCCCAGAGTTGGGGACCCCTGTATAAATGGACATTCACTCATTCATGCAACATGATTCATTGACGTTTCAGTGGGCTATATGGTTGTTTTATTAGCATGGCAATTTTAATTGTTACTGCTTTAGAACATATTTCTATATCTAGTAATATTTACCAACTTCAAATGTACTTCCTTCTCTATTTTAGGTACATCTTTTTTTTTTTTTTTTTTAAAGATTTATTGATTTATTTTGGGTGGGGGTCAGGTTGGGGAGGGAGGGGAGCAGGCGGGCCACTTCTATTGGTCTTTCCTTTCTCTATTTTCATCCGTCTTCGTTCTTTGGCCCCTGTGGGCCTCCCATCGCGGTGGCGTCTGTCGTTGCTGAGCGCCGGCTCTGGGCGCATGCGCTCCAGAGCTCCGGCTCGGTAGTTGGACACATCAGTCCAGCCGCTCCGCGGCACGTGGGATCTTCCCAGGCCAGGGCTGGAACCGGCACCCCTTGCACTGCAAGGCGGTGTCGTTACCCACTGGACCACCAGGGGAAGCCCTATTTTAGGTACATCTTTAGTTTGTTTTCCTAAGTCAACTTTGTAAATTTCCAGAAGATCTTGAGGTAGGTATGCATCTGAGTACAGGCGTAAGTGTAGATGGATACTGTAGGATATTTGTTAAGCTTGAGGGATGTTTCAAGAGGGGTGAAATAAATTAGGATTTCAAGTTGTTGTTCAATCGTTAAGTCATGCCCAGCTCTTTGCGACCCCATGAATTGCAGCACTCCAGGCTCTCCTGTCCTCCACTATCTCCTGGGATTTCCTCAAAGCTCTTTGCGACCCCATCAGATCAGGTCTCTGTCATTTGCATGCTATGGGGGGGCTAATTGTATCCTAGTTTGGACCTTAATAGTTATAAAGCAATTCCCGAGCTGTTTGTCCTTTATCTTTCTCTGCCATATATTAATGCATCAGTTCCCAGCCTTTTTGGGAACCGGGCTGGTTTCATGGGAAATTATTTTTCCAAAGACTGGAGTTGGGGAGATGGTTTAAGAACATTCCATCTATTATGCACTTTATTTCTATTATTATTACATCAGCTCTACCTCAGATCATCAGGCATTAGACCCCAGAGTTGGGGACCCCTGTATAAATGGACATTCACTCATTCATGCAACATGATTCATTGACGTTTCAGTGGGCTATATGGTTGTTTTATTAGCATGGCAATTTTAATTGTTACTGCTTTAGAACATATTTCTATATCTAGTAATATTTACCAACTTCAAATGTACTTCCTTCTCTATTTTAGGTACATCTTTTTTTTTTTTTTTTTTAAAGATTTATTGATTTATTTTGGGTGGAGGTTGGGTTGGGGAGAGAGGGGAGCGTGTGGGCCACTTCTATTGGTCTTTCATTTCTCTATTTTCATTCGTCTTTGTTTTTTGGCCCCTGTGGGCCTCCCATCGCAGTGGCCTCTGTTGTCGCAGAGCACCAGCTCTGGGTGTATGCGCTCCAGAGCTCCGGCTTGGTAATTGGACACATCAGTCCAGCCGCTCCGCGGCACGTGGGATCTTCCCAGGCCAGGGCTGGAACCGGCACCCCTTGCACTGCAAGGCGGTGTCGTTACCCACTGGACCACCAGGGGAAGCCCTATTTTAGGTACATCTTTAGTTTGTTTTCCTAAGTCAACTTTGTAAATTTCCAGAAGATCTTGAGGTAGGTATGCATCTGAGTACAGGCGTAAGTGTAGATGGATACTGTAGGATATTTGTTAAGCTTGAGGGATGTTTCAAGAGGGGTGAAATAAATTAGGATTTCAAGTTGTTGTTCAATCGTTAAGTCATGCCCAGCTCTTTGCGACCCCATGAATTGCAGCACTCCAGGCTCTCCTGTCCTCCACTATCTCCTGGGATTTCCTCAAAGTTATGTCCAGTGAGCGTGTGATGCCATCCAACCATCTCATCCTCTGTCACCCCCTTCCCCTCCTGCCTTCAATCTTTCCCAGAATCAGGTCTTTTCCTATGAGTCAGCTCTCACACCAGGTGGCCAAAGTGAAGGAGCTTCAGCTTCAGCATCAGTCCTTCCAATGACAATTCAGGATTGATTTCCTTTCAGATGGACTGGTTTTATCTCCTTGCAGTCCAAGGGATTTTCAAGAGTCTTCTGCAAGATATTCTAGAAAGATGGTGCTGATGACTTTATTTGTAGGGCAGCAATGGAGAAACAGACACAGAGGACAGACTTATGGGCACGGGGGGAGGGAGGGAGGAGAGGGTGAAGTGTATGGAAAGACTAACATGGAAACTTACATTACCATTTGTAAAATAGATGACCAATGGAAATTTGCTGTATGACTCAAGAAACTCAAATAGGGATTCTGTAACAACCTGAAGGGGTGGGATGGAGAGGTAGATGGGAGGGAAGTTCAAGAAGAAGGGGACATATGTATACTTCTGGCTGAGTCATGTTGATGTTTGGCAGAAAACAACAAAATTCTGTAAAGGAATTATCCTTCATCTACAAGGTTCCAAGGACAAAGGTTCCAAGGCAAAATGTACTTGGTAATATCCCAGTTAGGAACACCAGATGGATCAGCCTTGGAGAAAATGCATCAGATGGCTTTGATATAAGGAGACAAAGAGGCCAGGAAGGAGGAGAACAGCCATGACCTTGCACAGGAGGGAGTCTGAGGGCCAGCCCATGACAGGGCATTCTTCCCAGTGAGCTGGGAGATGAGGTGGTGCTCAGCCCAAAGCAGAAGAAGCTGGGGCTACTGGAAAGATTCTCAAAGGAAGTCGTGTCTTAAAGGGGGACATTTTGCAGGGAAACATAAGTGTTTGGGAATAATAGAGAAGAATGCACATGCACATGCTTAGTTGTTCAGTCATAGCTGACACTTTGCAACTCCATGGACTGTAGCCCTCCAGACTTCTCTGTCCATGGGATTTCCCAAGATTGGAACAGGTTGCTCTTTCCTTCTCCAGAGGATCTTCCCAACCCAGGGATTGAAACCATGCGTCCTGCATTGGTAGATGGACTCTTTCCTGGCTGAGCCATCAGGGAAATCATGCTAGAGGAGAAAGAGGCGCAAATATTTTTTGAAAACTGTAATTCAGAAAGACACACGTATCCCAATGCTAACAGCAGCACTAGTTACAATAGCCAGGACATAGAAGCAACCTAAATGTCCATCGGCAGAAGAATAGATAAAGAAGATGTGGCCCATATATACAATAGAATGTTACTAAGTCATAAAAAGGAACAAAACTGGATCCTTTGTAGAGTTGTGGATGGACCTAGAGTCTGTCATACAGAGTGAAGGAAGTCAGAGAAAAACAGACGCTGTATCTTAATTCATATATGTGGAATCCAGAAAAATGACACAGATGAGCCTATCTGCAGGGCAGGACTAGGGACCCCGACATAGAGAATGGACATGTGAGCACAGTGCGCGAAGGGGAGGGTAGGATCAATTGGAAGATTAGCCTTGACCAGTAGACACCACTATGCGCAAAACAGCTCATGGGAAGCTGCTGTGTAGCACGGAGAGCTCAGTGTTCTGTGATGACCTAGACGTGTGTGGGAGGGGGTGGGAGGGATGCTTAAAAGGATAGGATACATGTATACACATAGCTGATTCACTTTGTCGCACAGCACATAGTAACACAACATTGCAGAGAAATTATATTCCAATATTAAAATAAAGTGAAATACTAAAAAAATAGAAAAGAGATGTTTTCACCAAGAAGCCACACCTGAAAGAGGCTGGTGGGCACACAGTGATATTAGAGTCTGAAGATGATTCATCAGGAAGTTGGTATGGCCTCAATTTTATGATTATATAACATTTCAATAATGCATGGGCTTGCTGGCACTCCAAGAACAGGAATTCCTTATTTTCAACGTAAATATGTGAGTGCTGGTTATAGCCCAGCCATTTTTGGGTGCACCTTTGGTTCATAATGAACATGCCCCTAGGAAAGATGTCGGGGAGAGGCTGAGTGTGGGCCTTCTGAGATTGCGATGGGGAACTTTCTTCTCTTTGGGGGTAGAAAATTGTGTGAGCAAAAGTAGAGATGAGGTCAGGAGAGAAAGGAGGAAAAGGGGATGGGATAACAGACTCTGGGCTTCACCTCCAGAGCTCTATTTGGAGACATGATCTCATTGGTTTTTATAGCATCCTTGTGCAACGAGCAGGAAGTGGTTGTCATAATCTGAACTAGACAGGGAGATGAGAGTCCTCGGGGTCTACAGAGGTCTAGAAACTCACGCCTAAGGGGTGATTTGTTACAGTAATCAGGAAGATAAAGAGATGGGTTCGTAGCCTCAGATGTTCACCAAGGTCTTAAAGAGAAATCTCCAGGGTAAAAGAGGAGACCTCTGAAAGCTAAGTGGGGTCTGACTCTTAGTGACCCCTTGGAAGGTGGCCCACCAGGCTCTTCTGTCCATGGGATTTCCCGGGCAAGAATACTAGAGTGGGTTGCCATTCCCTTCTCCAGGAATCTTCCGCCCAGGATTGAACCCACATCTCTTGCTTGGCACGGAGTCTTTACCACTGAGCCCCAGGAAATCCCTTAAAAAGAAGGGGGTCATTATTTTAAAATAAAAGATTCATCATCCAAGGCAAGAATGCAAGATGTTTCACAAAGACAATTGTTTTACAGGCTCTCATTGAATTTAACCATCTCAGTGATGACCAAATGTATAAAAACATAAAGCTGATTCACTTTGTCGCACAGCACATAGTAACACAACATTGCAGAGAAATTATATTCCAATATTAAAATAAAGTGAAATACTAAAAAAATAGAAAAGAGATGTTTTCACCAAGAAGCCACACCTGAAAGAGGCTGGTGGGCACACAGTGATATTAGAGTCTGAAGATGATTCATCAGGAAGTTGGTATGGCCTCAATTTTATGATTATATAACATTTCAATAATGCATGGGCTTGCTGGCACTCCAAGAACAGGAATTCCTTATTTTCAACGTAAATATGTGAGTGCTGGTTATAGCCCAGCCATTTTTGGGTGCACCTTTGGTTCATAATGAACATGCCCCTAGGAAAGATGTCGGGGAGAGGCTGAGTGTGGGCCTTCTGAGATTGCGATGGGGAACTTTCTTCTCTTTGGGGGTAGAAAATTGTGTGAGCAAAAGTAGAGATGAGGTCAGGAGAGAAAGGAGGAAAAGGGGATGGGATAACAGACTCTGGGCTTCACCTCCAGAGCTCTATTTGGAGACATGATCTCATTGGTTTTTATAGCATCCTTGTGCAACGAGCAGGAAGTGGTTGTCATAATCTGAACTAGACAGGGAGATGAGAGTCCTCGGGGTCTACAGAGGTCTAGAAACTCACGCCTAAGGGGTGATTTGTTACAGTAATCAGGAAGATAAAGAGATGGGTTCGTAGCCTCAGATGTTCACCAAGGTCTTAAAGAGAAATCTCCAGGGTAAAAGAGGAGACCTCTGAAAGCTAAGTGGGGTCTGACTCTTAGTGACCCCTTGGAAGGTGGCCCACCAGGCTCTTCTGTCCATGGGATTTCCCGGGCAAGAATACTAGAGTGGGTTGCCATTCCCTTCTCCAGGGAATCTTCCCGCCCAGGGATTGAACCCACATCTCTTGCTTGGCAGGCGGAGTCTTTACCACTGAGCCCCCAGGGAAATCCCTTAAAAAGAAGGGGGTCATTATTTTAAAATAAAAGATTCATCATCCAAGGCAAGAATGCAAGATGTTTCACAAAGACAATTGTTTTTACAGGCTCTCATTGAATTTAACCATCTCATCTGCACATGCTGACAGAGAGAGGCAGGCCCAGGAGAGAGTTCTAACCATCAGCCGGCACAGCCACATCTCAGGATGAAAGGAGGCTTCAGCTCATGGCTTGGTGCCCAGAGAGGAAACGTGAATCCCTGCTTAGAGGAAGGTGTGCTTTATCCAGCAACGGGAGCCGCTTTGGAGCTGGTTACTCAAACTTGGCAGGATGGTGGATGGTCCGGCGTGGGGGCCAGGTTTGTCGATGAAAGGGCCAGCGGTCAAGTGATTAGAGATGGGAGAATTTGATGCGCTTTGGGCAGAAGCCCTGGCAGCAGCCTCCCCACAGCCAATCACCCCTTGGCACTCCGCCCATCATAACAATGATGGAAATCTGCCAAGAGCCTCGCAGCCGACTGACTTGCTCACACAGTCTGGCTTTTGTGTGTGCACTAAAGCACATTCACCCTGATCTCCACAGGGAGGCATGTGTTGGGGCTGAAAAAGCCCACGTTAAATACCTTTATTAAGGCTCCTAGCATTTCTGCAGCTGAGCAGCCACATTAAACATATACTCCTAAAAGGGCAATGTGGATGTTCAGCCTTTTATGATGGAGGAGAATACGGGCCTCGTTATCACCACCCCCAAACCCAAGGGCTCTGTGAAGGACTGGCAGCTTTCCCAAAGCACTGGGGTCCCCCTCTTCCTAAGAAACCATAGCTGAGAATTTAACTATGTCAGAGCTGTGGAGATTGCTAAATTGAATTTACGAGGTCTGAGCCTCAGATGTTCACCAAGGTCTTAAAGAGAAATCTCCAGGGTAAAAGAGGAGACCTCTGAAAGCTAAGTGGGGTCTGACTCTTAGTGACCCCTTGGAAGGTGGCCCACCAGGCTCTTCTGTCCATGGGTTTTCCCGGGGCAAGAATACTAGAGTGGGTTGCCATTCCCTTCTCCAGGAATCTTCCCGCCCAGGATTGAACCCACATCTCTTGCTTGGCAGGCGGAGTCTTTACCACTGAGCCCCAGGAAATCCCTTAAAAGAAGGGGTCATTATTTTAAAATAAAAGATTCATCATCCAAGGCAAGAATGCAAGATGTTTCACAAAGACAATTGTTTTTACAGGCTCTCATTGAATTTAACCATCTCATCTGCACATGCTGACAGAGAGAGGCAGGCCCAGGAGAGAGTTCTAACCATCAGCCGGCACAGCCACATCTCAGGATGAAAGGAGGCTTCAGCTCATGGCTTGGTGCCCAGAGAGGAAACGTGAATCCCTGCTTAGAGGAAGGTGTGCTTTATCCAGCAACGGGAGCCGCTTTGGAGCTGGTTACTCAAACTTGGCAGGATGGTGGATGGTCCGGCGTGGGGGCCAGGTTTGTCGATGAAAGGGCCAGCGGTCAAGTGATTAGAGATGGGAGAATTTGATGCGCTTTGGGCAGAAGCCCTGGCAGCAGCCTCCCCACAGCCAATCACCCCTTGGCACTCCGCCCATCATAACAATGATGGAAATCTGCCAAGAGCCTCGCAGCCGACTGACTTGCTCACACAGTCTGGCTTTTGTGTGTGCACTAAAGCACATTCACCCTGATCTCAACAGGGAGGCATGTGTTGGGGGCTGAAAAAGCCCACGTTAAATACCTTTATTAAGGCTCCTAGCATTTCTGCAGCTGAGCAGCCACATTAAACATATACTCCTAAAAGGGCAATGTGGATGTTCAGCCTTTTATGATGGAGGAGAATACGGGCCTCGTTATCACCACCCCCAAACCCAAGGGCTCTGTGAAGGACTGGCAGCTTTCCCAAAGCACTGGGGTCCCCCTCTTCCTAAGAAACCATAGCTGAGAATTTAACTATGTCAGAGCTGTGGAGATTGCTGAAAGAACTTGAGAAGGTTTGAATCTTTTTTGAACAAAGCCTGTGTTTTCCTTCATTTTCTTTTTCATTTGTTTTATCCCCCACAGCCCTGGAATGGCACTCCAGCTGTTTGCCAGCCAGACTGCATCCCTGAGGTGATAGTTACCAAGGTGCTTTGCCCATAATTGGCACCCAATAAAAGTGTTGGCCGATCACTTAATTACCTCCTGTGTATTTCCTCTTCATTTTTTTTCAAGCAGCCTTTAGCAGACTCACCAACACAGTGGGTCTCTGTTAAGGACTAACTCACTTTTGTATTACTGCAGTGGACGATGGTTTAGTCGCTCAGACAACAAGGACTGTAACCCACCAGGCTCCTCTCTCCATGGGATTCTCCAGGCAAGAATACTGGAGTGGGCTGCATTTCCTTCTCCGGGGGATCTTCCCGACCCAGGGATCGAACCCAGGTCTCCTGTGTCGCAGGTAGATACTTTACCAACTGAGCCACCAGGGAATCCCCATATTTCTGAAGTGCTCTTCCGTCTACAAAGCCCATTTCTTCTCATCTATTACCTTGTTCCAAACACACATCAACTCTGCAAAGACTGTAAAGACTCTGCAATCAAACGGTCTTTGTTTCAAACATTCAGCTGTACCATGTGGTGTGAAAGTATCCCTGGGCAATGGGGTAATAACGGTTGTGGTTGTGTTTGAATGAGGGGAAAAGCCCACGTTAAATAACCTGCCAAGAGCCTCGCAGCCGACTGACTTGCTCACACAGTCTGGCTTTTGTGTGCACTAAAGCACATTCACCCTGATCTCAACAGGGAGGCATGTGTTGGGGCTGAAAAAGCCCACGTTAAATACCTTTATTAAGGCTCCTAGCATTTCTGCAGCTGAGCAGCCACATTAAACATATACTCCTAAAAGGGCAATGTGGATGTTCAGCCTTTTATGATGGAGGAGAATACGGGCCTCGTTATCACCACCCCCAAACCCAAGGGCTCTGTGAAGGACTGGCAGCTTTCCCAAAGCACTGGGGTCCCCCTCTTCCTAAGAAACCATAGCTGAGAATTTAACTATGTCAGAGCTGTGGAGATTGCTGAAAGAACTTGAGAAGGTTTGAATCTTTTTTGAACAAAGCCTGTGTTTTCCTTCATTTTCTTTTTCATTTGTTTTATCCCCCACAGCCCTGGAATGGCACTCCAGCTGTTTGCCAGCCAGACTGCATCCCTGAGGTGATAGTTACCAAGGTGCTTTGCCCATAATTGGCACCCAATAAAAGTGTTGGCCGATCACTTAATTACCTCCTGTGTATTTCCTCTTCATTTTTTTTCAAGCAGCCTTTAGCAGACTCACCAACACAGTGGGTCTCTGTTAAGGACTAACTCACTTTTGTATTACTGCAGTGGACGATGGTTTAGTCGCTCAGACAACAAGGACTGTAACCCACCAGGCTCCTCTCTCCATGGGATTCTCCAGGCAAGAATACTGGAGTGGGCTGCATTTCCTTCTCCGGGGGATCTTCCCGACCCAGGGATCGAACCCAGGTCTCCTGTGTCGCAGGTAGATACTTTACCAACTGAGCCACCAGGGAATCCCCATATTTCTGAAGTGCTCTTCCGTCTACAAAGCCCATTTCTTCTCATCTATTACCTTGTTCCAAACACACATCAACTCTGCAAAGACTGTAAAGACTCTGCAATCAAACGGTCTTTGTTTCAAACATTCAGCTGTACCATGTGGTGTGAAAGTATCCCTGGGCAATGGGGTAATAACGGTTGTGGTTGTGTTTGAATAAAATTTTATTTATAAAAAGAGGTGGTGAGCTGGAGTTGGTCTGCGGCCATAGCTGGCTGATCCCTGAATACTGATCACCTGAAGACACTGCCCACTAGGAATGTAATGCTCAGACGTTCTGTCCTGTATTGTTGTTTGTTTAGCCTCTTCACACTCTAACTCATCTTTAGAAGAAGTTTTTTTTTTCTTTTCCTGTTTCTCATTTTGTACTCAACTATAATAGGTCACGGACTTTCCCAGTGACTTGGTGGTGAACAATCCGCCTACCAGTGCAGGAGATGCAGATTCGATCCCTGGATTGGGAAGATCCCTTAGAAGAAGAAATAGCAACCTGTTCCAGGATTCTGGCCCGGACGATTGCATGAAAAGAGCAGCCTGGAGGGCTACAGTCTATGGGGCTCGTAAAGAGTTAGGCTCGACTGCACATGTATCATAGTTCATAATTGACATTAGGCCATGACAGTTACTCCCACTCCATCTAGATCTACTATTTCTTTTATCCTATTAAAGTTGCTGCCCACTAAGCTAAAAGTGATTAATGCAAGAAATAAGCTAAAGCCCCTTCAGTGTTACTCGTAACCCATAATGCCGGGAAGGACTGTGAACGATAGGACCGTGGCTCCGCTTCTTGAAGGTCTGTCTGTGCTGAGGCCTGTGCTTTGCCCATTAGCCTTGACCACAGTCACTCTCCCTTCACGGAAAGATGAGAAAACCAGAGAAGGTATACGAACCCTTCAAGGTCACACACAAGGTTAACAAGCAAAAGAGCATAGTGGACGATGGTTTAGTCGCTCAGACAACAAGGACTGTAACCCACCAGGCTCCTCTCTCCATGGGATTCTCCAGGCAGGATTACTGGAGTGGGTTGCCATTTCCTTCTCCGGGGGATCTTCCCGACCCAGGGATCGAACCCAGGTCTCCTGTGTCGCAGGTAGATACTTTACCAACTGAGCCACCAGGGAATCCCCATATTTCTGAAGTGCTCTTCCGTCTACAAAGCCCATTTCTTCTCATCTATTACCTTGTTCCAAACACACATCAACTCTGCAAAGACTGTAAAGACTCTGCAATCAAACGGTCTTTGTTTCAAACATTCAGCTGTACCATGTGGTGTGAAAGTATCCCTGGGCAATGGGGTAATAACGGTTGTGGTTGTGTTTGAATAAAATTTTATTTATAAAAAGAGGTGGTGAGCTGGAGTTGGTCTGCGGCCATAGCTGGCTGATCCCTGAATACTGATCACCTGAAGACACTGCCCACTAGGAATGTAATGCTCAGACGTTCTGTCCTGTATTGTTGTTTGTTTAGCCTCTTCACACTCTAACTCATCTTTAGAAGAAGTTTTTTTTTTCTTTTCCTGTTTCTCATTTTGTACTCAACTATAATAGGTCACGGACTTTCCCAGTGACTTGGTGGTGAACAATCCGCCTACCAGTGCAGGAGATGCAGATTCGATCCCTGGATTGGGAAGATCCCTTAGAAGAAGAAATAGCAACCTGTTCCAGGATTCTGGCCCGGACGATTGCATGAAAAGAGCAGCCTGGAGGGCTACAGTCTATGGGGCTCGTAAAGAGTTAGGCTCGACTGCACATGTATCATAGTTCATAATTGACATTAGGCCATGACAGTTACTCCCACTCCATCTAGATCTACTATTTCTTTTATCCTATTAAAGTTGCTGCCCACTAAGCTAAAAGTGATTAATGCAAGAAATAAGCTAAAGCCCCTTCAGTGTTACTCGTAACCCATAATGCCGGGAAGGACTGTGAACGATAGGACCGTGGCTCCGCTTCTTGAAGGTCTGTCTGTGCTGAGGCCTGTGCTTTGCCCATTAGCCTTGACCACAGTCACTCTCCCTTCACGGAAAGATGAGAAAACCAGAGAAGGTATACGAACCCTTCAAGGTCACACACAAGGTTACAAGCAGGAGCATAGAGTCCCACATTCCGAAAGATCCCTTCCCCCGACTTATGCTGAGTCTCACACTCTGCTGACATTGCTTGGGAGAATCTTTTTTTTTTTTAAGGTTATTTATTTATTTATTTTGCTGGGGGGAGGATTGGGGATGGAGGCGGGCGGGCGGGCCGCTTCTATTGGTCTTTCATTTATCTATTTTCTTTGTTCTTTGGCCCGTGTGGGCCTCCCATCGCAGTGGCCTCTGTTGGTGCAGAGCACCGGCTCTAGGCGCATGCGCTCCAGAGCTCCGGCTTGGTAATTGGACACATCGGTCCAGCCGCTCCATGGCACGTGGGATCTTCCCAGGCCAGGGATGGAACCAGCGCCCCTTTCACTGCAAGGTGGTGTCCTTACCCACTGGACCACCAGGGAAGCCCTCCTTGGGAGAATCTTAATACATTTTGATTATCCATTGTGATTACACAGCCCATTTGAATACGGGGGGACTCAACTCAACTCTGTCTTACCCCAGTGGTCTTTTCACAAATATGGGGGCCACGCTCGTTCTCAAGACCCAAGTGACTGGCTTGAGTGAAGATGCTGACTTGGTCATCAGGCTCAGCTTCCCTGGGATGCCGATTTGTAGCGAAAAAAACCCAGAAAGGTGCTCATGGGACCAAATCTATTCACCTGAATAAACGATGCAATACTCAACATAAAAGTATTTTTAAATTATGGGATCCAAAATATCATAAAGCTAAAAGATAGTTTCACATTGTGTAGTCTAGTCAACTTTATGATCCACCATAATCCTTCCAATTCCTTTTATCCTATTAAAGTTGCTGCCCACTAAGCTAAAAGTGATTAATGCAAGAAATAAGCTAAAGCCCCTTCAGTGTTACTCGTAACCCATAATGCCGGGAAGGACTGTGAACGATAGGACCGTGGCTCCGCTTCTTGAAGGTCTGTCTGTGCTGAGGCCTGTGCTTTGCCCATTAGCCTTGACCACAGTCACTCTCCCTTCACGGAAAGATGAGAAAACCAGAGAAGGTATACGAACCCTTCAAGGTCACACACAAGGTTACAAGCAGGAGCATAGAGTCCCACATTCCGAAAGATCCCTTCCCCCGACTTATGCTGAGTCTCACACTCTGCTGACATTGCTTGGGAGAATCTTTTTTTTTTTTAAGGTTATTTATTTATTTATTTTGCTGGGGGGAGGATTGGGGATGGAGGCGGGCGGGCGGGCCGCTTCTATTGGTCTTTCATTTATCTATTTTCTTTGTTCTTTGGCCCGTGTGGGCCTCCCATCGCAGTGGCCTCTGTTGGTGCAGAGCACCGGCTCTAGGCGCATGCGCTCCAGAGCTCCGGCTTGGTAATTGGACACATCGGTCCAGCCGCTCCATGGCACGTGGGATCTTCCCAGGCCAGGGATGGAACCAGCGCCTTTCACTGCAAGGTGGTGTCCTTACCCACTGGACCACCAGGGAAGCCCTCCTTGGGAGAATCTTAATACATTTTGATTATCCATTGTGATTACACAGCCCATTTGAATACGGGGGGACTCAACTCAACTCTGTCTTACCCCAGTGGTCTTTTCACAAATATGGGGGCCACGCTCGTTCTCAAGACCCAAGTGACTGGCTTGAGTGAAGATGCTGACTTGGTCATCAGGCTCAGCTTCCCTGGGATGCCGATTTGTAGCGAAAAAAACCCAGAAAGGTGCTCATGGGACCAAATCTATTCACCTGAATAAACGATGCAATACTCAACATAAAAGTATTTTTAAATTATGGGATCCAAAATATCATAAAGCTAAAAGATAGTTTAACTTTGTGTAGTCTAGTCAACTTTTATGATCCACCATAATCCTTCCAATTCCCTTTTAAGTGGACATCATTATCTAAAATTTCAATGAGATAAATGAAGTCCAGAAAAAGCTAATTAGCAGAAGGATAATGCCCAGGCAGGCTGTAGATCCAATGTTTCTCTCTCTACATGGGAAGGATCCTCTGTTCCAGGTCTCATGTCAACATCCAAGTTTATAAGAGATTCCTGGAAAGGAAGATAATTACTTCCAGGTACAACGCACATTCCCCCTCCTCTCTTGCCTACAAAGAGTTAAATCCAAAAGTATACCATTTCCTCTCAAAAGATCCCCTCCACCCCTTCATCTGTTGGAACAGATGATGTGGCTTTTGGTCCGATAGATTTCTTTGGGACAGAATCAACCAGAAACGCTTTGTGTGCGCTCCAAAGGGGATGTTAAGTAGGGACCCCCATAAAACTTAAGTAGAAGCAAGCGTTTTTCCTGGAAAATACCCACTCTGATGTGGCTATACATTATGTTTTATAGTGCTGTCTCAGCAACAAGAAGAAGAAAAGCCGATGGCCCCCAGATCCATGGCATGAATTTTAGGACCATCAATCACAGGGAAAAATTTATTTCACTAAAGGCCTTTCCAGAATTTGCAGCAAGGCTGGGGGGTAGTTGAGAAGGCTACAGTCCAGGAGCCACGGCTAGCCAACTGGTGAGAAGTAAATTCTGTGTGCCAGATCTGACAGATGCCTCCTCCCTGGGGCGCTGAGGAGTTCTCTCAATGAGGCACATGTGGGGCCCTGTGAGAGACACTGCTGCTGTGTTGGGGTCCAGTTCCACCATGTCCTTGCAGTGTGACCAGGATACCTTCCTTTCATGGTGCCTCAATGTCTTCAGCTACACGGTGCTGATGATAACAATCTCATATAGTGCTATTGGGCTAAAGCAAAGCGCTCGTGTTGGCTTGATTTTAGTTTTGTTTTGAATCCACAGAGAATACACTGTACTAACAGAATGTAAATGGTGGTGTTGCATTTCTGCACTCCGGAGGTGATCCTATTCGAATGGTAGGATTACCTGCAAGAAAATTATACTCCAGGGTGAGAGTTCTCGGGTGTCAGCAAGGAAGAGATGGCTGAGTCCAGGGGAGGCAACTGCGCTGAGTTTAATGTAAGGCCCATTTCCAAGGATGGAATAGGTCGTGGAGACCAAGTGAGGGAGGGTGAAAACCCTGGGGTCCTCCTCTGCCTAGCAGCTTCTGCCCAGGTGGCACTAGTGGTAAAGAACCTGCCTGCCAGTACAGGAGACATAAGCGAGGAGGGTTTGATCTTTGGGTCAGGAAGATCTCCTGAGGAGGGCATGGCAGTCACCCCAGTATTCTTGCCTGGAGGACCCCATGGACAGAGGAGCCTGGTGGACTGCAGTCTGTAGGCTTACAAAGAGTCGGATGTGACTGAAGCCCTTCATCTGTTGGAACAGATGATGTGGCTTTTGGTCCGATAGATTTCTTTGGGACAGAATCAACCAGAAACGCTTTGTGTGCGCTCCAAAGGGGATGTTAAGTAGGGACCCCCATAAAACTTAAGTAGAAGCAAGCGTTTTTCCTGGAAAATACCCACTCTGATGTGGCTATACATTATGTTTTATAGTGCTGTCTCAGCAACAAGAAGAAGAAAAGCCGATGGCCCCCAGATCCATGGCATGAATTTTAGGACCATCAATCACAGGGAAAAATTTATTTCACTAAAGGCCTTTCCAGAATTTGCAGCAAGGCTGGGGGGTAGTTGAGAAGGCTACAGTCCAGGAGCCACGGCTAGCCAACTGGTGAGAAGTAAATTCTGTGTGCCAGATCTGACAGATGCCTCCTCCCTGGGGCGCTGAGGAGTTCTCTCAATGAGGCACATGTGGGGCCCTGTGAGAGACACTGCTGCTGTGTTGGGGTCCAGTTCCACCATGTCCTTGCAGTGTGACCAGGATACCTTCCTTTCATGGTGCCTCAATGTCTTCAGCTACACGGTGCTGATGATAACAATCTCATATAGTGCTATTGGGCTAAAGCAAAGCGCTCGTGTTGGCTTGATTTTAGTTTTGTTTTGAATCCACAGAGAATACACTGTACTAACAGAATGTAAATGGTGGTGTTGCATTTCTGCACTCCGGAGGTGATCCTATTCGAATGGTAGGATTACCTGCAAGAAAATTATACTCCAGGGTGAGAGTTCTCGGGTGTCAGCAAGGAAGAGATGGCTGAGTCCAGGGGAGGCAACTGCGCTGAGTTTAATGTAAGGCCCATTTCCAAGGATGGAATAGGTCGTGGAGGCCAAGTGAGGGAGGGTGAAAAACCCTGGGGTCCTCCTCTGCCTAGCAGCTTCTGCCCAGGTGGCACTAGTGGTAAAGAACCTGCCTGCCAGTACAGGAGACATAAGCGAGGAGGGTTTGATCTTTGGGTCAGGAAGATCTCCTGGAGGAGGGCATGGCAGTCACCCCAGTATTCTTGCCTGGAGGACCCCATGGACAGAGGAGCCTGGTGGACTGCAGTCTATAGGCTTACAAAGAGTCGGACGTGACTGAAGCAACTTAGCATGCACGCCGAGGGAGAAGGTTCTCAGAACCTGGAGAGAGCCACAGTTGTTGGAGTGGATAGACGGTCGCTGTGGGGTGCAGGGCCAGATAGAGAAACGCTTGTGGTCATCTCTCTCTCTTCTCCCTGTCTCTCCTGTCAGTGTCTCAGTGGGTCCAAGCCAGCGGAAAACCAGAAGGCAGGCGAACCCAGGGGTGCTGATGCTGAGCCTGCCTGTGGGGTCATGAAGGGACAGGAGTGGATCTGGAGATGCAAACAGAGAGTATCTGGCACATGAGCCCTTCACAAGCAGTGACTCTCAGGTCTGGCTAATTCTTCTACTCATCTGGACACACACACACACACACACACTGAGGACACACATACACACACTGAGGACACACAGATGCTGAGTGCATATTCAGCCTATACAGCCTTGCCCTCAGACACACTAATTGAGGAGATCCAGCATGAGCAAGAGGTTCCCTGGGGGATCTTGATGGTCACATGGATCTGGGATCCACAGAAAGATGTTTTCTCAAGTGCTTCCCCTCCCAGCATGTAACAGATCTGCAGCAACCTATGTGCTACCAAAGATCCAATTGCTTGAAGTGTTCACCACCGGCCCCCGACTTGGTTCAAAACAGCCAGCCCCAGTGGAACTTCTGTGATGGGTAAAGCCTCTGGCTGCCTTTCCTGTGGAATTTGCTTTCCATGGTAGGATTACCTGCAAGAAAATTATACTCCAGGGTGAGAGTTCTCGGGTGTCAGCAAGGAAGAGATGGCTGAGTCCAGGGGAGGCAACTGCGCTGAGTTTAATGTAAGGCCCATTTCCAAGGATGGAATAGGTCGTGGAGGCCAAGTGAGGGAGGGTGAAAAACCCTGGGGTCCTCCTCTGCCTAGCAGCTTCTGCCCAGGTGGCACTAGTGGTAAAGAACCTGCCTGCCAGTACAGGAGACATAAGCGAGGAGGGTTTGATCTTTGGGTCAGGAAGATCTCCTGGAGGAGGGCATGGCAGTCACCCCAGTATTCTTGCCTGGAGGACCCCATGGACAGAGGAGCCTGGTGGACTGCAGTCTATAGGCTTACAAAGAGTCGGACGTGACTGAAGCAACTTAGCATGCACGCCGAGGGAGAAGGTTCTCAGAACCTGGAGAGAGCCACAGTTGTTGGAGTGGATAGACGGTCGCTGTGGGGTGCAGGGCCAGATAGAGAAACGCTTGTGGTCATCTCTCTCTCTTCTCCCTGTCTCTCCTGTCAGTGTCTCAGTGGGTCCAAGCCAGCGGAAAACCAGAAGGCAGGCGAACCCAGGGGTGCTGATGCTGAGCCTGCCTGTGGGGTCATGAAGGGACAGGAGTGGATCTGGAGATGCAAACAGAGAGTATCTGGCACATGAGCCCTTCACAAGCAGTGACTCTCAGGTCTGGCTAATTCTTCTACTCATCTGGACACACACACACACACACACACTGAGGACACACATACACACACTGAGGACACACAGATGCTGAGTGCATATTCAGCCTATACAGCCTTGCCCTCAGACACACTAATTGAGGAGATCCAGCATGAGCAAGAGGTTCCCTGGGGGATCTTGATGGTCACATGGATCTGGGATCCACAGAAAGATGTTTTCTCAAGTGCTTCCCCTCCCAGCATGTAACAGATCTGCAGCAACCTATGTGCTACCAAAGATCCAATTGCTTGAAGTGTTCACCACCGGCCCCCGACTTGGTTCAAAACAGCCAGCCCCAGTGGAACTTCTGTGATGGGTAAAGCCTCTGGCTGCCTTTACTGTGGGGAATTTGCTTTCTGTTGTCCACAAATGTATATAAGACAACAGATTCTGTAAGCGTAAAATATTTGCATAAAACCTCAAGGCAATGACTGGGGAAAGAGTATAAGAAAGCAAAGCAGGGGCTTCCTTGGTGGTCCAGTGGGTAAGGACACCGCCTTGCAGTGCAATGGACGCCGGTTTGATCCCTGGCCTGGGAAGATCCCATGTGCCATGGAGCGACTGGACCGATGTGTCCAACTACAGAGCCAGAGCTCTGGAGCGCATGCAACCGGAACCAGTGCTCTGCGCCAACAGAGGCCACTGCGATGGGAGGTCCACACGGGCCAAAGAACAAAGATGGATGAAAATAGATAAATAAAAGACCAATTGAAGTGGCAAAAAGAAAAAAAATGCAAGCAAGCAAGCAATGCAGTTTAAAGTTGGTTTTGGACAAATTCTGCTGTTGGAGACAGAAGCGGCCCTGCTGTAATCGTGGAGCAACTGGCTGGGGTGGGTGATTCTGTGCAAACCCATTTCACAGACTGGGAGGGGGAGGGCCCACAGGGGCTGTACTGTGACTTTCCAGGGCTTCTGGACATTTTTACTTTCAGCAACCCCTCCATTAAAAAAAAATCACAAGTGACATTTTACAACTATGTTAGCATAAAGGTGACTATAACTCAGGCTGGATTATACTCATTTTTTCCTTCTGATTAAAATAAAATTATAGGATGGCATCATTGACTCAATGCACATGACTTTGAGCCAGCTCCAGGAGATAGTGAAGGACAGGAGCCTGGCCTGCTGCAGTCCATGGCATTACAAAGAGTCGAATACAACATAACAACTGAATGATAACAACACAATAGGACTTCCCTGGTGGTTCAGTGGCTAAGAATCCACCTGCCAGTGCTGGGGACACAGATTCAATCCCTGGTCCAAGAAGATCCCACATAACTAAGCCTGTGTGCCGCAACTACTGAGCCCATGTTCCTAGAACCTGTTCCCTGAAACTAGAGAAGTCACTGCAAGGAGAAACCCGCACACCACTACTAAAGAATAGACTCCTGCAACTAGAGAAAGTCCACATGTAGCAATGAAGACCCAGCGCAGCCCAAAATAAAAAACCAATAAATAAAATCATAACGTTTTTGTAGGACCCTGGAAGTGTCCTAGGTCATAGCCCTGTGCCTGCTGCCCTGTCAACTGGCCCTAAGTATTAAGTGATGTGACTTTATGCACACAGTTGGTAAGCCAAGTTCTAATCTGCTGGCAGATTCTGGATGTATAGATAGCACCTTTGGGTAAGCTGGGAGGCTTCCCCAAATCCTCACGGTCAGCCTGCAGCCCAGACCAATTAAATCAGGAAATCTGGGATGAGGGACGTCTCACTAGCCAGGTGAAGTATTCAGGCCATCCTGGTATGCGACAAGGTGGAGGACCACACCTGGAAGCGTTGGCTTTCTCTTTTGCCCACTGCGTCACCTTCTAAGGGGAGCAGAGAAGACACAAGTTCACACCTCCCAGCTGCTGTCTCCTGGGACTAAGGTGAGGCGCACATGCGCTAATAGCCACGGCCCGGCTGCCCTCGCCAGCCCCTCCCTCCCTCCCCAGCCTCTTACTACAGCTGGAACGGGACTCCTCCCTGTCCTGAAGCCATTTCCCACCATGGAATTCTCCTCTCTACCCACCTGGACACATGTCCAGCCCTACTGCACAACGGGGCCCTCTGTGGCTGCCCTGGCTGGTGGGCATCTCTGAATTCCTGTGCTCAGAGCCAGGCTGGGAGGCGGGCAGGATGGCCTCGGGCTTTCCAGACCAGTGGGCAGGGGCTCCAGGGCAGTGCAGGGGTCTGCTCCACATAGGGGCCAGGGCTGGGCCCTTCTGGACGGTCTCTCTCCCACCTCCTCTGCATCCTGACTCTGAGGAGGACGCGGGTCCCTGACTGCTTGGGCTGCTGTACCCTGGCTCGTCACTTCCTGTTCACTCAGTGCTGGGTCACCTCCAACTCGTTTCATCTGAATCCAGGTGCTTGGGAAAGGGAGTGGGCCTGGGTAGAGAATAGTATCAACTCATATTTAAGAGGAGAACATAAAATAACAGAACTACCTGCATAGCCCTGTCGAACCTGTAAACCCTGTCAAGAAACTCCTGCAACTAGAGAAAGTCCACATGTAGCAATGAAGACCCAGCGCAGCCCAAAATAAAAAACCAATAAATAAAATCATAACGTTTTTGTAGGACCCTGGAAGTGTCCTAGGTCATAGCCCTGTGCCTGCTGCCCTGTCAACTGGCCCTAAGTATTAAGTGATGTGACTTTATGCACACAGTTGGTAAGCCAAGTTCTAATCTGCTGGCAGATTCTGGATGTATAGATAGCACCTTTGGGTAAGCTGGGAGGCTTCCCCAAATCCTCACGGTCAGCCTGCAGCCCAGACCAATTAAATCAGGAAATCTGGGATGAGGGACGTCTCACTAGCCAGGTGAAGTATTCAGGCCATCCTGGTATGCGACAAGGTGGAGGACCACACCTGGAAGCGTTGGCTTTCTCTTTTGCCCACTGCGTCACCTTCTAAGGGGAGCAGAGAAGACACAAGTTCACACCTCCCAGCTGCTGTCTCCTGGGACTAAGGTGAGGCGCACATGCGCTAATAGCCACGGCCCGGCTGCCCTCGCCAGCCCCTCCCTCCCTCCCCAGCCTCTTACTACAGCTGGAACGGGACTCCTCCCTGTCCTGAAGCCATTTCCCACCATGGAATTCTCCTCTCTACCCACCTGGACACATGTCCAGCCCTACTGCACAACGGGGCCCTCTGTGGCTGCCCTGGCTGGTGGGCATCTCTGAATTCCTGTGCTCAGAGCCAGGCTGGGAGGCGGGCAGGATGGCCTCGGGCTTTCCAGACCAGTGGGCAGGGGCTCCAGGGCAGTGCAGGGGTCTGCTCCACATAGGGGCCAGGGCTGGGCCCTTCTGGACGGTCTCTCTCCCACCTCCTCTGCATCCTGACTCTGAGGAGGACGCGGGTCCCTGACTGCTTGGGCTGCTGTACCCTGGCTCGTCACTTCCTGTTCACTCAGTGCTGGGTCACCTCCAACTCGTTTCATCTGAATCCAGGTGCTTGGGAAAGGGAGTGGGCCTGGGTAGAGAATAGTATCAACTCATATTTAAGAGGAGAACATAAAATAACAGAACTATGAGTCTCCCTTCAAGATGATCTTTTTTTTAACTTTAAACTTTTTATTTTGTTTTGAGGTATAATTGATTAACAACGGTGTGGTAGTTTCGGGTGAACCATAAAGGGGCTCAGCCTTACATATCCATGTGTCCATTCTCCCCCAAACTCCCCTCCTATCCAGGCTGCCACCTAACATCAAGCAGAGTTCCATGTTGTGTACCACACGCCTTTGTTGGTCATCCATTTTGAATATAGCAGTGTGTACAGGACCTTTTACATAACGGTTGACTCATAGTGTTGTGCTAGTTTCTGGCGGGCAGCAAAGTGATTCAGACATGTGTATTCTTCATATTCTTTTCTATTATAAGTGTATTGAAAGATACTGAATCTAGTTCCCTGTGCTCTACAATAGGTTCTTGTTGTTTATCTGTTTCTGGGTTTTTTTTTTTGGGGGGGGGGTGCCACTTCTATTGGTCTTTCACTTATTTACTTTCATCCATCTTTTGTTCTTTTGGCCTGTGTTGGCCTCCCATTGCAGTGTCCCATCCCTCTCTCTGCAGAGCACTGGCTCTGGGCACGTGTGGTCCAGACCGCTGGCTCGGTAGTCGGACACATCAGTCCAGCTGCTCGGCGGCATGTGGAATCTTCCCAGGCCAGGAATCGAACCGGCGCCTCTTGCACTGCAAGGCGGTGTCCTTACCCACTGGACCACCAGGGAAGCCCTATCTGTTTTATATACAGTAGTTCGTGTCTGTTAATCCCAAAGCCCTAATTAACCTGCCTCTTGCCTTCTTTCCCTTTGGTGGTTTCTTCCCAGGCTAGGAATCGAACTGGCGTCCCTTGCACTGTGAGTCTGTTTCTGAAATAAATTCAGAAATAATCATCTCTCTTATCCACTTCTCCTCATATCAAAAGCCATCCTTCATCTTTCGATCTGAGAAATCGAGGGGTGATTGCATGGCTGTTTTGCTTTCCCATAAAGTAGGGAAAGGATAGAGGAAACATTATAGTGGCTGGGTTTTCTCTACCACTTGGTTGTGGTTAAAAGGCCACGCTGTCTTTTTCACGGGCCATAGACCTAAGTATCTGAGATGCGTTTCGTCTTCAGGTTTGGTACGTTTGATATGATATCCTCTATCTTTTCTTATCAAGACTCTCAAAGCACCTTATAACCACCCTGCTACTTTGTGGTCATAACTACCAGGGCGTTGTGGCTCAGAACAGAAAGCCCTTGAATAAAAAAATTATTTCTTTCATATTTTATATTCCACATATAAGTTAGTAAAAGGAAATCCATGAAGTACCTAGCATTGGACCAGGTAGCATTTGTTTATTCACTGACCACGCTCTCAGTCTCTTTCATGTGCTAATAAGGATCCTGAAATAAAGAGTCTTAGCTATCAGCTGGGGATTCCCTGTAGCTCAGCTGGTATTGAATGAATTCACCTGCAATGCAGGAGACATCAGTTCAGTTCCTGGGTCAGGAAGATTCCCTGAAGAAGGGATAAGCTACCCACTTCAGTATTCTTGGATTTCCCTGGTGGCTTAGATGGTAAAGAACCTGTCTGTAATGTGGGAGATCTGGGTTCAATCCCTGGACTAGGAAGAACTGACTAGCTGAGTGGATGTCCCAAGTAATAATATGTTTCTCCAGTTTTTCTGCTCAGTTTTACTGACACAGTTCCTCTTATGTTTTCCTATCATTTAAAGCAAAGAAATAAGGAATCTCTTGTCACACAAATATAATCCAAAGGTTGTTGCCCTGACTTACAGCACGTGAGCTATCTTCTGACCACTTCCGTGACTCACCTCCTGTTCTCACTGGGCTTCTCCCCCTGGCCTCTGAGTCTTCTCTTGCTGTGCTTGGGACTCTTCTGCCCCTGGGCTTCTGCCCTCATGGTTCCCTTTGTCTGAGACATCCGCTGGGCTCACTTCCTTTCTTAAGTCTCTTCTCAACCCTCATCTGCTCAGAGAGGACGTCTGACTACCCGTATAAAACAGCATCCTGCACCCCTCTCTGCCGTGCTGTCTCCATCCACGTGATTCTCCTCCCCAGCCTCATCCGTGTCTTGAAGGGGTTTCTCTGAGCTCACTTTTAACAGAGTACAAGAGCTCTCCCCAAAGTGAATGGGAAACAGATTGCCTCCTCCCCACGCCATAGATAGAAACTAAACAGAAATGTAGGAAAATTGGCTCTGTGATTCAGCCATATCAAGAATATACAAAGGTGCCAGAGAGGGTACGGGGAGACCATTTCCCCCACTGTGAGGACAGGTGAGTCACTACGCTGTGAATCCTCCTGACCGTCTGATCTCAAGCCTTAGTGATAGGGGAATCTCTCAGCTTCCTGTGTCTGGGGTGGGGGCGACTGTACAGGGGATGCTTAAGCATCCCAAGATGGCCCAAGGTGCAGGATGCGGCTGTCTGCTTTGGGTTCTCGTTGCCCTGCAGAGTTTATCGGAATAAAAGGTGCAGGACAATTTGCTGTGACGGTTTTCTGTGAAGATGTGGATGAAGTGTCAGAAAGTCACTACTCAGGAAGCCTGACTTCCCCAGGACTCAGGAGCTGTGGATGAAGAAGGGATAAGCTACCCACTTCAGTATTCTTGGATTTCCCTGGTGGCTTAGATGGTAAAGAACCTGTCTGTAATGTGGGAGATCTGGGTTCAATCCCTGGACTAGGAAGAACTGACTAGCTGAGTGGATGTCCCAAGTAATAATATGTTTCTCCAGTTTTTCTGCTCAGTTTTACTGACACAGTTCCTCTTATGTTTTCCTATCATTTAAAGCAAAGAAATAAGGAATCTCTTGTCACACAAATATAATCCAAAGGTTGTTGCCCTGACTTACAGCACGTGAGCTATCTTCTGACCACTTCCGTGACTCACCTCCTGTTCTCACTGGGCTTCTCCCCCTGGCCTCTGAGTCTTCTCTTGCTGTGCTTGGGACTCTTCTGCCCCTGGGCTTCTGCCCTCATGGTTCCCTTTGTCTGAGACATCCGCTGGGCTCACTTCCTTTCTTAAGTCTCTTCTCAACCCTCATCTGCTCAGAGAGGACGTCTGACTACCCGTATAAAACAGCATCCTGCACCCCTCTCTGCCGTGCTGTCTCCATCCACGTGATTCTCCTCCCCAGCCTCATCCGTGTCTTGAAGGGGTTTCTCTGAGCTCACTTTTAACAGAGTACAAGAGCTCTCCCCAAAGTGAATGGGAAACAGATTGCCTCCTCCCCACGCCATAGATAGAAACTAAACAGAAATGTAGGAAAATTGGCTCTGTGATTCAGCCATATCAAGAATATACAAAGGTGCCAGAGAGGGTACGGGGAGACCATTTCCCCCACTGTGAGGACAGGTGAGTCACTACGCTGTGAATCCTCCTGACCGTCTGATCTCAAGCCTTAGTGATAGGGGAATCTCTCAGCTTCCTGTGTCTGGGGTGGGGGCGACTGTACAGGGGATGCTTAAGCATCCCAAGATGGCCCAAGGTGCAGGATGCGGCTGTCTGCTTTGGGTTCTCGTTGCCCTGCAGAGTTTATCGGAATAAAAGGTGCAGG
Organism: Tragulus kanchil; assembly: GCA_022376925.1. NCBI lineage: Eukaryota > Metazoa > Chordata > Mammalia > Artiodactyla > Tragulidae > Tragulus > Tragulus kanchil. Next base: position 119,945,120 of record JAIOJX010000024.1, on the reverse strand, counting down.
ACAATTTGCTGTGACGGTTTTCTGTGAAGATGTGGATGAAGTGTCAGAAAGTCACTACTCAGGAAGCCTGACTTCCCCCAGGACTCAGGAGCTGTGACGGGGCCCCACTCAGCATCTCAGATGCACTTCTGGAATGGCAGACTGGGCTGTAACTGTCCATCCTCCGGACTTAGGATGCGGGATGTGGTCAATTCTCCCCTGCTAAGCGGACCTGAAGCTGAAGTTCGCCTCTGGGGAAGTGCACACACTTAGAGAGAGGGCAACCCCGTTTCACTCCTCATTGTTCTCAGCAGCACAGCCCGCTCCAGTCGGAGAAGGAGTGATTCTGACGCAAGTCTGGAGTTCTGATTCTTACATAAGCATAGATAAGCTAACAACTAAATTGAGATTATATTTATGATCACAAGGAACCATACGGTTTTATTCATTGGCTTGTTTGTTTTTCACCTGAATGTGAACAGAAAACTCTCAAACTCAATGGAATAGTCATCTCAGGGCAGATGTAGACACACT